>BMAC01000336.1:594472-662369 GCA_014905375.1 Phtheirospermum japonicum | reverse complement strand
ATATAATATATATGTGTGTGTCTATAAAATATTACTTTTTTATTATTTTTTAATGTTAATTAGAGTATCTATCCTAATTATGTTAAGAAGATTCCTACATAATTAAAAGYGYAAACTAATKCTAGGTGATTTTTTAAWTAAAAAAGGAAACCAAATCATCATTAATATTAATTAATGTATCTATCATAATTATGTTAATAAAATCCCTACATAACTAAAAAAGGAAAATAATTTTACTTGACAATTTTTTCTCTTTCCTACTTATATTTTTCTCTCTCCGAACTGACAATCTAATTAAGGTATTTACTTCTCTAATTATATTATGAAAATTACTAAGTAAAGTAATTATTAATCCTACGTGGCATTTAAGTGGCATTCTACTCCTATTATTTTCTCTCTCCAGACCTCTCTTTTAATATATATATATATAGATAAGGTGGATTCATGTTTTTATTTTTGGTTCATTTTCTTCCCCTTTTTTTTTTGTTTGAATTACTCTTGGTTATTTTCTGTTTTTGTTCTATCGGTACTATTTTTGAGTTTCTATATTTGTGTGTTTTTTTTTAGGACAACACTCTTGTTAGGCCGAACTAACAAATCATCTGTTAGGCCAAAATCTCATATCAATACATTATAGTGCAAAAACTAATACATTATAATAAAAAACCAATACATCATAGTACAAAAATATTACAGTATAAAAACCAATAAATCATAGCACGGGTCAGAGATTTATGAAAAATTAATACTTTATAGTAAACAACCAATACATCACAGTACAAAAACTAATACATTATAGTACCGGGTCAGATGGTCTAACGGGTCATGACCCGTTAATCTGGCCTAACACAAGTGTTTGCCTTTTTTTTTTTAAGGTGTTCATGGTTTTTGAACAAATTTATGACTGCTATTATATTTCTAAAATGGGAAAACCTTTTTTTGCTCCTCAATGTATGCTTTTTTTTTCGCTTTGCTCCCCGTAGTATTTTTTGTTCCACTTTACCCCCTGATTTTCAATAATTTTTGACGTTGCCCGCTAAACTTTATTTTCGACGAAATATTCCTTCTAAATTCCATCGGCGAGCAGTTGGGGGGCAAAGTGCAAAAACACTTAAAGTTTGGGGGGGCAAATTAAAAGAATATAAATATTGGATTTTTGTCTTAAATTTTTATATTTGAAAAAGATATATAATTTTTATTTATACACACACACACAAAGTTGTCAATACAATTCCAATTATAAAAAAAATCCATAAATTTCTAATTAGTATTTATAATTTTGTAAATATAAATATTGTCAATATATCTATTATATTATTAAATATGAAACAAATGACTAATTATTATGTAAATCATTGAGATAAATAATATAATAATATATTATTATGTAACATGATTGAACAAAATAGAATAAAGGTGTATTTTGTATATGTATTATAATATTATGATACGAAAATAAAATTATTATTCGATATTATTATTTATATAAAAAATTTGATTAGATATTATTTTAATCACGAGTACATTGTTATATAAGATTGTATCACAATATTACTTAGAGAAAAGTGTAAGAATGACTGTAATATTTGTGTCCAAGTGCAATTATACTTATATATATATATATATATATATATATATATATATATATATATATATATATATAATCTATATCATTTCATTTTAATTAGATAATTTTTTTATAATATCTTTTTAACTATATTACTAATTAATATAATATCATTTCACAATTATATATATATATATGAATTATAAATTCTATTTTATTAACAAAAATAATAATTTTACATAAAAAACTAAATATTTGTTTAAGGAAAAACATAATTAGTGTGCCTTCGTCAACAAGTAACTAATGAGGGACAGTTTAGGTATTTGTTATATTTATGTAATATGAAAACATGTACTTTGATACCTTATATAAAGGGAGTCTTGGATGAATAAGAGAACCCTAATTTCTAACGTATTCCTTCGTCTCTCTTTTATGTCTTCTCCTTATACTTTTCCTTTTACACGTTATCAACATGAAACTCTAACTTTATGATCGAGAATAAGCCTCCATAACCAAAGCAACAATTATACAATTTTCGTACGGCGAAAATCTAATTGCGTTGTATGTTTGAAAAATCGATTTATCGAGTTTTAATCGTTGGATCGAGATCAAACTTTTAGAGAACCTTCCACACGCTTTGAAATATATTTTTAACGGTGGAGATTGAATTCGAAAATACGAGTAAATATATATAAGATTTCGAACGGAGCAGATTTTATTTTCAGAAATTTCTGTGCAGAAATTTTCGAAATACGATTGTGAATAATATAACCGTTGGATTAAGCAAATTTAGGATATGTTATTTAAAATATATTCAAGTTTAATATGAATGGTGGAGATATGAATATGATGTCTGAAGAATCCGATTATGAATCTTGAATAGAGCTGATCCTGTTTATCGAAACTGTCTACCCACCTTATTTTAAAAATTCAATTGTGCATAATATAACAATCGGATAAAGCTGAATTTTGGGTATAATATTCAAAACACATAGAGGTTGAGTCCATACGGTGGATATTGGGTTTGAAGTTTTGTATAATTCGAAACTGCAAAAGCAAAATTAGGAAAGAATCATAACTTTCCTCCAAGGTAACTCGAATACCCTATTATCTATTAAATGCAACTAATAAATATTTGTTTATATGGACTATGGCATGATATGTATTATTGTGAATTCTTATAAAAAAATGTGTTTTTATATATGTTACCTATGATTATATGCATGTGATGTTATGTGCAATATTGACAAAAATGAAATTTTACAATACTTTAATGATATTCATAGAGTACATAATATATTATTACTTATGCTTTTAGATGATTTCTAAGAAATCGTAAATAAGGTTTTTTACACGATTAGATGAGAGATTGATCATGATTTTGCCAATATGTTTAGTTAATCATGAATTGCGACGAATTGATAGATTTCATATATGTTGATCATGAATTTCGATGAATTGATAGATTCATGTATGTTGGTGATTCTCTTCAAGTTGATTTTATAAGCTACTTTCATGAATTTCGATGAATTGATAGATTCATGTATGTTGGTGATTCTCTTCAAGTTAATTTTATAAGCTACTTTCAATGTATGTATCATTGATTGTATATTTGAATATTTTCATGATAATGAAAGTTCATGAACAATAAAGAATTGTTTAAATAAGTCTTGTGATAAAGTATATTCACATGATATCAAAGAAAGATTATGACATACTTAAAATTGTATAAATAAGTCTTGTGATAAAGTATATTCACATGATATCAAAGAAAGATTATGACATACTTCAAATTRATTATCTAAAGAWATTGATTAAACTAACTCAATRTAAATACAATTTAATATACTCAAAGAAAGATTATGACATACTTCAAATTCATTATCTAAAGAAATTGATTAAACTAACTCAGTCTAAATACAATTTAATATACTCAAAAGAAATTGAGTACTATCATCATTGGTTTGATGTAGAAACTAGAAGAACTACAATCATCCATCAACCCCCAATTGATAAAGAATCGTCAAACTTAGTCAAAGTCAATTCTCTAATGAACTTGAGACTTCATATTGACCCCAAATCTTATATTGGAAACATATGTAGTTTCAAAGTCTCAATAAACTTTGGGATGTACTCTAAATGAATATTTTAAGAATTTTATGAAACACTATTTCCAAGCCTAAGAATTTAGTGAAAAAAAATTTATTTGCTTGCTAAAAAGGGTCAATGACTTTGATATGTTGCGACTAATAATACGTCTTACCATATGTGAAAAAGAAAGTCACTTTAAATGACAATAATAAATTGAGAGATACGATCTCACTCTATTTTTTTCCACTTGAGCAAACATACAGATCCACTTGTATAATATTAATTATAATAATAAGTCATTGAGAGACATGATATTATTTTTCATAATACCAGTGTCAGGCCTCCGGATAAAGATATTTCTTGAGGCTAACTAGGATTGATATAAATAGTGGAAATAACCTCAAAGTAAAGGGGAAGAGACAGTCCGACCCCTACCTATGTGGGAAGAATGAACCACAAGTAAAGAGTTTGTGATATTTATTGGTCGTGGTATAAGTCATGGAGGTTCTTCCAATAACCTTGCTTCGTCAATGGATATCCTCTATTTCGATTGATGAAAGTATAATCAATCATTCATGTTAGACAATTGTACTTGGTTTTAAAGTTTATTTTGAGTTAGATTTATGTGATGTGGCATGATTTTTTTTATTTATGGCTTATTGGTAAATTTTGCATTTTATTCCGAAGCATTGAAATTAATTGAGTTTATTTACCACACATTCACATACAAGGTTCTTGAGTAAACTATTAGATATAATGTAACATATCTAACAAATAATGTAAAATATTAGAATGAAAAGTATTTCATTCAAATATCTCTGAATAATGTTAGAATTTGTCGACGAATAGACAATTATTCACTAAATTGATGTTTATATGTGACAAAATCTTAATGCCTAGTGGCACATTGATTAAAGTCATAAAAGATCATTATGGACCAAGAGCGAACGAACCTTTTTAAGTTTAATGATATTAATGTTGATGATTATCATTAAGAAGTACATTATGAGAATGGAACTATACTTTTAATTTATGTGGAAGAAAGCAGGTTTTAGAGTCAATCTAGTAATTTTACTTTACTACTTTTTGATTATTGAATCATAAGTTATAACCAACAAAGAACTTTTGGACACTGGCTCATTCAAGTTTTGCCACGACTGACATGGATTATTTGGTCTTCGTGATATGATGGTCCATATTATAAGAAATTAACATGGACATCTTTTATTTTGAGTGAAACACAAAACGAGATAGAAATTTGATGCACGGTATAGTGTCGAACTAATGTTGTTACATTACAGCTAGTGCATTCTAAAGTACTAGGAGCACTACATACATTCATATCTCAAAGATGCATCACTCATTTTTTTTTCAGAACTTTTTCAATTGTATGATTGAGACCTGCATATGCTAAAGATAAAAAGTATAATATTCCATTCTTATAATTTATAATTGGTGATACCTGTGGACATACCATTCTAAATGCGGATCATTCAAGTATAGTTTTGGTCGATGTTTTGGCACGTATTGTCCATAAAAATATTGCTTTTGCAAAACTTCTAGCACATTTAGTATGGTTGAGGACTCACCACCCTTATAGATACCCAAACTCATAATGCTGGAGAGTTTACATCAAAAGTATTTGATGTCTATTGCATTTTAATCAAGATCGATGTAATCCATCTTATACCCTAACGTGCATATACAATAAGGTCTTAAAGAAGACACCGTAAAAAAGAATATAGATGGTGACTAAGACAATATTTATGCGCACTCATTTGTCTTTGCACAGGGTTATGCAATATTGTGCGCAACTCTTACTTATTCGTTTATGAACCCCTGCTAACCAGATATTTTGCGTACCAGTTTGTAACTGGATATAAGCTAGATAATTCATATCTACGCATATTTGGTTAAGCAGTATATGTGCCTATTGCGCCCCCACAGCGCATTTTATGGGTTTTCAAAGACGATTAAGTATTTATGTTGGATATGAATCTCCAACAATCATTCGCTATTTGAAACCTTTGACAGAAAATCTCTTTATTGCTAAATTAGCGAATTTGTCACTCAAATAAGACAGTCTTCCCATCGTTAGGGATAGATAAGAAAGAGTATTTTCTAATGGAACGACATGAATCGTTTAATACCATGTCTCATTATGATCCTCGCATTTCACAATGTAATGTGAAAGAAAAGTAAATTGAACAATTGATCTTCGAAGTATAGAAGACTCAATTTTAAAAGTGACGAGATCATATATATACAAGCTGCAAATGTGCCCGCAAGGTTAAAAGTCCCCATAAAGGGCCCAATGTCGCAAATTAATACATTGCAACCATACTTAGTAGAGATGTGGTTGAGGCCGTGACTCCCAAAAGGAACAGGGGGAGGTCACTTGGTTCAATCAATACTCGCCCAAGGAATAAGAGGGTATGTATGACACAACTTTAATTGATCATAAATGAATATAATGACTCTCATGAGATTATCTCTGATTATACTTATGTCCATGAATCATTATTGGAGAACGCTCCAAAGTTTAATATGATTCCAGAGAATAAAGAAATCTCGATGTACAATATGAGTTTATATGAATTGATGGAAAGACCTTCCACATACATTGATGATAGTATAGAACCACGCTCTATTGAAATGTCAATATTGAGCAAATTGACCTAATTCTAAAGAATCAATTGAGTTAGAACTAAATTCACTAACAACAAGGCAGGTGTTTGGTCTGGTAGTGCTAACCTCGACAAGTGTAAAGCCTGTAGGACATAAACAAAGTTTTGTCAGAAAGCGAAATGAGAAAAATAAAGCCATGAGATGCAAATCTATACTTGAAGCACAAAGTTTCTCAATACGTTCTGGAATTGACTATGGGGATATGTACTCTCCCATAATAGATGTTATAATTCTAAAGAACTGAGAATGCAGCTTATACATGTGGTTACATCATATCTCTATGGGGATCGTGATTTATATATATATATATATATATATATATATATATATATATTATATATATATATATATATATATATATATATATATATATATATACGAAAGTGCTTGTTGGCCTTTCATTGCCAAGGCAAGTGACTCTAAGCCACGTAGTGCATTTGCAATTAAATTAAAACACTCACTTTATGGATTGTAACAATCTAGACGGATGTGGTATAACCTTCTAAGTGACTACTTGATTGGGAAAAGATAATCTACGCCCTTGCGTATTTATAAAGAAAATAAGTTTTAAATTTGTGATTATGATTATATATGTCGATGAAAGAAGCATACTATACACTCTTAATGAAATAAGAGATATCACTAGTTATTTGAAATTTTAATTTGAGATAATGCATCATGGGAAAAACTCAGTTATGTTACGGTTTTAAACTAAAACCCGAGTTTGTGGAATACTAAATCTTAAAGTTTGCATATACCCAAAAGATGACCAGGCAATTAATTATGAATAAGTGCAATATGTTAGCACTCCTATGATTGGTCAAAGTGAAGATATAAGGAAGTATCAGTTTTGTCAATGGAATGACAAAGAACTGGTGGGAGATGAATTTCTCTACCTATGTACAATATGCGCATTATTGTACCATTACTAATAACTTGATCAAATATTAATTTCTCAAAATTGTTATCTTGATTTAACTCAAGAAAGCTCAATGTCACTTGAATGGAATCAAAATGTAATTTGATACCTTAAAGAAACCATTAACGCGAGTTTATTCTTCCCGTTCATAAATATAATTGGGACTGAAGATGGTCTGGTAATCCCTATAGAAAATATTGAGTTTACTTCCTACTGTGAAACACAAAATAGTATCATTGATGTTGGTTACTCATTCGATCCATGTAAAGAGATCATTATCATATATGTAGTAGTTCGTGAGTATCTATGATAAATTTTATGATCATTCATATATCTAATGATAGTGGCTTGAGATCTATCACTGAAGAAAATGTGATAGTACGAGTAATATTACCACAACTCTTCTACAACCAACAACTATGCACTTTCTCAAGAATCAAGTAAATTGAGGAAGTGGAGACTTTCAAAGTTCTCTTGATAGATGTACATATCAAAGAGAGGTGTACACTTTAGGGGGAGTCTCAACATAGGTGTGTTGTACTCTTTTTCCTTAGACCAACTTTTATTTTTCCCATTGGGTTTTGTTACTTGGCAAGTTTTTAACGAGGCATCAATGGAACACCATTTGACTTGGCACAAGGAGGAGTATTGAAGGAAAACACAATTAGTGTGCCTTCGTCAACAAGTAACTGATGAAGGACAATTTAGGTATTTGTTATCTTTATGTATTATGGAAACATGTACTTTAATACCCTATATAAAGGGAGTCTTTGAGGAATAAGAGAAACCCTAATTTTTACCGTCTTCCTTCGAATCTCTTTTATGTCATCTCCTTATGCTTTTCCTTTTACATTATTAACATTATTTTAACTTTTTATCTATATTGTAAGACTTTTTCACTTTGCACCCCAAACTTTAAGATTTTTTGCATTTTACCCTCCAAACTATAAGATTTTTGCCACTTTGCCCCCCAGCTGCCTGTCGATGGAATCTAGAAGGAATATTCTACCAGAAATAAATTTTAGGGGGCAACGTCGAAAATTATTGTACATTAGGGGAAAAGTTGAACAAAAAAATACTTCGGGGGGCAAAGTGTAAAAAGAAACATACATTGGGGGGCAAAAAAAATTCCCTTCTAAATTTTTATTGGTTTTAATATACAAGAATTAGGATTATTTTGAGTTGGTTCTATGATAGAGCATTGGTTTTTTTTTTTTTTTTTGTTTGGAGGGGTGGGGTGGGGATCTAATGATTTTTTGTAAGTTATCTTTTGGGGATCTAATGATTTTTTTGTAAGTTATCTTTTGAAGTGTTATGTTTTTATAATTATTATTTCTAATTGTTCATGTTTCTCATAATTATTGTTTCTAATTATCTATAAAAGCTAGAAAATTGTAATGGGTAACTTTTTTAGCATTGTCGCCGTTGCAAGGATCGCCGATCCATGAAGTAATCTCTCGAGAAAAGGCGGGATCCTTAGCCAAGAAAGTTTCCATCCAGCGCAATCAACTAGCACCTGCGGATGAGAGGCTACGTCGAATAGACCAGAGGATCATAGAGTTTTTCAAGTGGGCTAACAGGGATAACGCATGTGAACCTCAACGAGAGTCTTGGCGCAAGAGGTATGCACGTAGAGCATAAGTTGTTTAGAAGCTGGGACAAAGAGTGAAGCGTCTATTTGAATCTGTAGGCCGCAACGTTGCATGGACGGCCTGCTCCCAAAAGCTTCCAAGTAATACGACGCCTAGCTCGCCCTTGGCCAATCCGGCTTACGAGAAGCCAAAGCCCAGACATAATCTTAACGTAGCAAGGATCCCTTGTAGGTTTAGTGTCCTTTTGAGCTTAGGTCAGTTAGAAGTTAACTTAAGCGGGCGGATTCTCCACACATGTTTATGGGCCTAACGAATAAGGATTTTATATATATTATCGTTAATAAGTTAAGTTGTGTATCTTAGAAAAGGGGGAACTCAAAACCCTAAGCATAGTAGTGTAAATATAAATAGGCCACTAACCTACTGTAATTGTTATCAACGAGTTTTGTCGAAACTCATACAATTATTAATTTATAACGCTCTTGTTCACCCTCTCTTTCTTTTTATTTTCCATTTGCATCTTGATTTTAAGGCTTGCCAAGCATGCCTTGTTGCTCCTCTAATCTCATAGAGTCAACGTGCTTGGTGCTACATGGGCTAGTTCCACTACCCTATCTTTTTCAAGAAGATAGGATCATGATAGGTGGTATCAAAACTAACTTGGCTACTAATCCAGTAATCATATGTGTGATCGATAAGGTTGTTTAAAGGCATTGGAAGATAGAAGTAGGGGACGTTCTAAAAGAAGAAGGCGGAGAAGGATCCACGCTGGAGAAACGCTTGACCATGGTTGAGGAGGTGGAGCTACTAGGTCTGGCCACAGGCTAGAAGGACGATGGCGAATTCAAGCTTTGTGAGACGTTAGATTCCCTTGAAGCCAAGATACATCATTTCTAGGCTTGAATTACCGAGTCAATGACGAGTGAGGTTCGTGGCCAAGTTACGCACTTGCTAAGGGGGTAAACAAGTAGATCATGACCTTCGAGAATTAGATATGGGTTCTTGAATAATCTAAGGTTGTGGCGAAGGGAAAATATCTCATTATTCCCAAATGAGTTATACATATACCCCAACCATACAGCAGTTTAAGGGACATGTAAGATATCGAGTGTTTCTTGCATGGGGCGAAGCTATACTTTGAGGCGATTTGCATTACATCCAATGCTGCGAAACTAAGTATATAGGTATCTCTATTGATTGGAGAAGTCACGCATTGGTAGATTCAATGCTTGTTGGATGGAGCCAACTGTCTCGGCATGGTGGAGACATGGGGTGACTTCAAGAACTAATAATGACGCTAGTTTTACCCTTGAAGTCCATGGCATGAGTAAATTGAGTACATCGATTCCTAGTTTGGGGAAAAGTAATGAAGATATGGGCAATGCCCATGTCCAAAAAACTTGCTACGGGGATAACTCAATTTGAAGATGCCCATACCAATTCACATAGAAGGCATGAAATCGGTGGGAGAGAAATCCAAGTAAAGCACAACATAGGGTGAGACCGACGTACAAAGTGTTTTGCGTGTGGCGAGCAGAGCCACGTATGGGCCAATTGTCCTCGTAAGAGAAATAGGGGAGCAACCAGCCCTAAGCCATGAAGATCGAAATAAAGGAGAGGTCTTAGGGAAGCTATTATGTTGTTTGGAGTTTTTGGTACTAGAAGTGAGTGGATCCACATGGAGCAAGGCATCACCCTCGTTGTCGAGGATTCGATTGCGAGCTGAGTGGTGCAGATGCTAGTAAACATGTGTGCATCGACCAACTTCATGAAGATAGAGCTAGCCGAGGCATTGGGTCAAGACTTGACGACAACAGGATGCGTGATCAAAGGAGTGAATTTAGAGGCTCTACCCTTGCGGGGCAAGGCAGAGGAGATGGATATCACTATTGGAAACTAGAGGGGACGTATCACCTTCATGTTTTGGACAATGGACATGTTTGACGAAGTCTTAGGGTTGCGTTGGTTCGAGGAAGATATAGTATGTATCATCCCATACTCCAACTCACTGGTATTGTTAGGCAGCAAGAGTGCGATCATAATTCCCATTGTGAGGGAAAATCGAAGGTTCATGTCCCTTGAATCCTTCTCACATGAAGAGAAGATCATGGGCATGGATGAACTAGAATCTGTGGGAGGGGTCCATACAGAGGGTCATGGGTCACCGTAGGTAGCAGCCACGACCATGAAGGCGGAAGGGGAACGTTCGAGCAAGCCCCAGAATAACATGCGGAAGACTGTGAGGGAGGGTTTGAAGGAAGACTAGACAAGCAAATAGCTGGTCAACTTGATCAAAGAAGAGAAGACTCGAAGGTTTCAGATTTAGGAAGGGATGGTTTGCATAAAAGGAAAGCGGGTGTACGTGCCAAAGTGGGATAGATTGTGGCATGACTTCATACTTTAAGGCCATAACTCCCCATTGGCAGGACACCTGGGTATACAATGAACTCTGGTCTTCATCGAGAGATCATACTATTTTCCCTAAATGGAGGACAATGTGAAAGTACTTGTGAAAAATTGTTTGGTGTGTCAACAAGACAAGATAGAACGCCTCCACCCTGAAGGGCTATTACGATCGTTAGAAGTCCTGAAGCATCCTTTTGAAAGCACCTTTATGGATTAAACCACGGCGTTACCCTGGTCATTGTGGTGGTGAAATAATTATCTAATTACAGGACTTTATCCCGATACCCACTGATGTAACAGCCATCGAGATGGCTTGGTTATTCCTAAAAACCTGGTAAAGTACTAGGGCATCCTCAGGATGATCGCCAACAATTGGGACCCACACTTCGCAAGGGAGTTTTTGTTCGAGTTTTTCAGTCTACTTGGGCCCCCTCTGACTTCTCTATGAGTTTCCATCCATAGACTAACGTGCGGACAAAGAGAATGAACACATGGTAGTGTTGTTGATACACCCAAATAAAACCTTACTTTATAATTTATAGTAGCGTGAGGAAGGGTCATATCCATAGAGAGAATTTAATTAGATTTCTTTAGCGATGTGATTTAAAAAGGTGGTTTGGTTATAAAATCTATAAAACTAAAAATATTAAAAGTAAAAATAAGAAAACAATAAATTTATAAAATAAAACCAAAATCAGTAAAAATGATGAAAACAAATATGCGATGAAATTGCCTTGGTTGAATTGATTTCCACCTTGAATTGTCTAGCTGATCCTAAATACAAAAATATAAATTCACAATTCTACATAATTATCATTGAATCTATGATTCTATCTCCTATCTTAGTCACATAAAATAATACATTCATGTTAACCCTTATTGTTAAGAAATTCCCACAATCGTGCAAAATAAGCCCAACAATATCTTTAGAAACACAAGGGACCGACAATCCAAGAAGTAATTAAATAACCCATTTATTACTAACTTATTTAATTATTCTCCTTAAGAACGATAACGCATAATCCAGCCAATTATCTATCTTAGTTGCTTCTTATGATAAATAAATAATCTAAACCGACTAAATTATTCATCAAGCAATAGATGTCGTGTATAGAGTTATAGGTGGCCAGTCTGTAAACTAAACAAACAACCATGAAAATAAGCATGCTAATAATTAATATTTAGAATAATAATTAAAAATAAATAAATTAATTCGATCTGAAAGTATAATTTTCAAGGTTTCCATAAATTAATTCTTTAGAATTTGTTGTTTGGAATGCTTCTTCCGATTCTGCTTCTTCCAATTCTGCTCTCCAACACTATTTTAGTGACAGCAACATGACCATGTTGTTCTAAAATGTAATAGATCAATACCAAGTCGCAAAACAACACATAAATCAGCTCCAAACTACACCAAAACCAACAAACGATAGCCTCCACTAAAAAATACAAACTAAGATGAAAATACGCCATTTAAGCTCATGATCACCACAAATATGTCGATAAAAATCCCTAAAAACCATGCATATTTACGACACATCACACATCCCCAAACTTAAATCTTTGCTTGTCCTCAAGCAAAAAAACAAAAAGTTAAATGACAGAAATCAGATACGATCCAACAACCGCTCACGAGATTCACTCAAACACTCAAGTGTATAGGCTAATTATATATGTGAACTCTCACGTCATTACACCGAAGTCTTTTCCCATATGCTTGCAACAAAATCGCGCCAAGTATGAACGTAAAAAAAACCACGGGTCTTAACGGGGCTTAGGTAGAGGAGGATAAAAAGGATATTTAGGTTAATGGAATTAAAGAAATCATATAAAATCCCATCTAAACTAAACACTAAAACAAGTAGACTCCCTCTTATTCTAAAACACAAATGAACAAATTAAATAATATAAAAAAAACTGAACACCAACAAAATACTGATGTGCTTCTTTCTTTTTATTCTTTTCTTATTTTTATTCTATCTTTTTTTTTTTGTATTTTTATTTTGTCTATCTCTCTTTTTTTTTTTGAATAGTAATGGCACCTTATAGGTCATGCACCTCAAACAATACAGACAAACAGATGATATCAACTCGAACACTACGTGCAAATGATATCAATCTTAAGCTCAAGAAAGTATATAAACCCACAATATAAAACAAACCACACCTCGATTGTGCACATCTCGAAACAAGAGTGGACGACGAAGCAATTCCAAAATATCAACATGATCATAATGCACATGTACGACGCTCTTTTCCTAATCAACTAAGAGATATAGATATCAAATATCTCATATTTCTAAAGGTATCAATTGTTTATGTTAAGAGTGAAACAACTAATACAAAACCAAAAAATAGCAAAAGAGCAGCAATCAGATAGCAGAAAACGAGTAGGAAAAAGTGCTTAACTTTTATTCCAAAAATCAGATCGGATCGACCTTGGCCGGACCCTTTTACAAGTGTTGGATATCAAATTACAAGCTTTCTCTCTCTAAAACTCTCTATGTTTCTCTCTCTAAGAAATTGGGGATCCTTCTCTCTCTCTTGGAGAGGTTATTTATAGTTTTCAATTAAAACCCTAATTGGACACTTGTTGCTTTCCTATTGGTTCTCGAAATCTTCTGCTCACGTGTGTGCCGCCGCAATGCCAATCTCAGATATTATCTGCCGACTTAATGCCGACCTCAAATATTTTCCGCCGACTTAATGCCGACCTCAGATATTTTATTCTTCGGACGGATCCAGAGACGTCAGCCCAATACTCCAGATCAACATTTTAAGACCGACAACCGACCTGATCATGATGCGCATGTGTCTAAGGAGCTCATCCTACCCGGCACCTTCTGTTAAACGTCGCAGCTCGTCGTTGACCGGTGGGTCCTAGCTGTTGATGTTGCCGAGCGTGGTTGACCACACTGGTGAGCTCATCAGGGACCTGCTCGGTGGCCCGGGTCAGCTGACCGCATCGATCTGCTCGGAAACGTCCTGCTCGATGCTCTGTTCGATGTCGACCGACAAGGCTCGGCCGACCGCATTGGTCTACTCGGCAGGTCTCAGCATGCCGTGCGCTGCTATCGGCAGCTCGGCGGGGGAGCTCGACAGCTCCCGGTAGGTCGCGTATCAGCTCTCGGCAGCTCGGTGGGGGCGCTTGGTAGGTCGCACGCTACTATCGATAGCTCGGCGGGGGAGCTCGCCAGCTCTCGATAGGTCACACGTCAGCTCTCGGCAGTTCGGCGGGGGCATTCGGTAGGTCTCGGAAGGTTGCGCGCTGCTATCGGTAGCTTGGCGGGGGAGCTCGCTAGTTCTCAGCCAGGTCGCGCACTGTTATCGACAGCTCGGCAGGGGAGCTCGCTAGCTCTCGGCAGGTCACGCGTCAGCTCTTGGCAGCTCAGCGGGGGCGCTCGCTAGCTCTCGGCAGCTCGGTGGGGGTGCTTAGCAGGTCTCGACAGTTCCTGCTCGGTGGGGCTGCGAGCGTGAGTCGGCAGCCAGGGATGGAATCTCCTGGCAGTTCGGCGGATCCATCTCGGTCGATCTTCTCCATCGGGTTACTTGAGCGGTCCGGCTCGGCTCCTCTTTGAGACACTTGGGACGATATCGACCACCAACTAGCCCCTGAGCGTGAAGTTGGCTATGCATAGGCGGGTTTGGGCTCACCTCATTCTGGTCGTCCGAGAGAGCTGAGCCGACCTGGGCGCGATGTGTTCTGTCCTATCGGCCTCGTTATGCGGGAAGTTCGACCATCACACATTCCGAAATAGAAGCTTTTGCGGCCCCTTCTTTTGAAGCTTTTGCAGATTTTGTCCCCTAGTACTTTTGGACCCTTGTGATATGTGATTCCCCCCTTTTTGGACTATTGCAGCATGTTACACCTTTGGATTCTCATGATCCATGATTGAAATTTTACTTATAAACAAGCCTCTTGGCTTTCATTTCTCCATCACTTCTTCTCGTTTTCATTTCATCCATTTCCCAAGCCTCAAAACTTGAGCAACGACATCTTATATATTTCTTTATCCTAGTTTCTGTTCGGCCAATTTCACTCTCAGCTCGGTTGCACCTAATCCTCATTGTTTGGTCCTCATTTTCAAAGGTACTTCCTTTTACTTTATTTCGATTCCTATCCATGTCAAGTAGTCCAAATTACTCTCCGGATAATTCTCTGGAGTTTAGGGGAGCTAGTAGGGGCGGCGATCAGCCTGGCCTGCAAACGGGCCACGGTGGCGAATTCGATTTTAATCAATACGGGAGTTTTGGTATGGGGGAAATCTTTGGTCAAGGGCGACCCTTTGCCTTCGAGAGATTCTCGAGTGATGACCACCAGTTCGGTGGATGTTCCAAGTTCAACGAAGGCCAGTCCTTCAGGCCCGGTGGTCAGTTCGGGCAGGGCTGCGAATTCGGTCCTCGGAGTGGAATTTATCATGAACATCGTTATGGTTTAGTCGATGAGACAAAAGAGGAAGCAGTCTGTGGGACGGCCTGGGCAGGTGGTCTGAGCCCAGACTGGACCGGAGCTACAACTGAAGATTTTGGGTTCGGTTCTGACCTGCTCGAGCCCCTTGATGACCTTTCCGGACGGCACAAGGATGATGTCCGACCAACGCCACGGGCCAAAAAATCCCGAAGGCCTAAAGCCAGCGAGAAGTCGGCGACTCCCGAAACCTTTGCCCTCTGGTTGGATCAACCCGGCGAGCGCACCCCGGTCGGCCACTGGAAGAGGCCCCCTCTTCGTGATTAGGACGACACGGTGCTCGGCATAGCCGTCGAGCAGAGTGAGCAAGTTGACGACAACCTAGTTACGTATCGGAAAGAGTGTGTTGTTCCCAGATCTGTCCATCTGTTCCTCCCTTATGATGCCGAGCAAATTCATTATCCGTCGGCCTCTTGTACTACCATGTTTAGGGACAGCCTGCACTTCGGTATTTTGTTCCCGCTCCCCCGGCCTTTGATGGATATATTTTGAATGACATAGGGCTGCCTATTTTCCTGCTCCACCCATTAGCCTTAGCTCAGATTCTGGGTTTGTTTGTGCTTTTCAACCTTAACGACTGGCCAGCTCCCACAACTACAGAAAAGCCCCAATAGCATCGGTTGTTTTTGCTAATAAGCATCGGTTTTACAACCGATGCCTATAATAGACATATGCATCGGTTGTTTGACCATAACCGATGCATATAGTCATCACAAGCCAATGTCTAATGTCCATATACAGTCACCAAAGGCATCGGTTACTGTGAAACAATCGATTCCTACACTATAGGCATCGGTTTCACTGTAAACCGATGCCTAATTTTCACTACACGCATCGATTTTTTGTAAAACAACCGATGCCTATAGTGATGCTATAAACATAAATTTTATTCTACAACAGATGCCTAATGTCCTCTAAGGCATCGGTTACTGGAAAACAACTGATGTATGTAGGTGAACTATAGGCATCGGTTTTTGAATACAAACCGATGCCTATAAGTACACTATAGGCATCGATTTTTGATCTATAAAAACCGATGCCTAATGTGCTCTGAAGGCATCGGTTGTTTTCAACACAATCGATACTTATAGTTTACCTATAGGCATCAGCTTTGACATGTAACCGATGTTTAATGTCTATGTATATGCATTGTTTTTTTTGAAAGCACCGATGCCTCGTGGCGAGACTTAGGCATCGGTTTGTTTTCTACATAACCGATGTCTATAGTGACCTATAGGCATCGGTCGCTGTTGAGTAACCGATATCGATTTTTCAAGTATATGCATTGGTTTTGTTGTCAAGAACCGATGTATATAACAATGTTAAAAACCGATGCCTAAATCTGATTATATGCATCAGTTTGCACAAACCGATGCACGGACTTTTTGATTAAAAATTTCCAGAATTTCAATGATTTTATTTTAAAACCTGTCCAGAAAATTGACAATTACCATTTGCAAAAAATTAGTTTAATAAAAAAAAAGCATTATATTCAATAATAAATAATTCAAATGCAGGAATTCCCATCCTATCTAATAAAACTCAAGTTGAACTAATTATTTTCATCGCACAAGTATAGCAAACAAACCCCAACCTCATAGAATTATCATGCTCAAAGCACAAAGCTCGTAAATAAAAATCATCTCATTTCCTTCCAAGCCCTAGAGCCTTTCCTCCATTCTTGTGTTGAAGTTTGGCTCCAAAAAACACCTCGTTCTTGAATTCCAAATCTGAATCCTTAGACAACCTCTTTACTGCTATTTTTCTATCATTCCATGCTTTTCCCTGTGAATGAATAAAAGTCACATTATTAACTAAGAAAATCCAGAGGAAATCCACCGACGTCTTCATAATGTTCTGCACCAAGTTACAAAATAGATTACTTAATAACTAAGAAAAAGTAATTAAAACTAAGAAAAAAAACTTATATATACGAGTAATTTACCAAGTAATGTATTCTGCCCATATATCACGAATTTTGTCGATTGTTTCTTGCTCGTATGGTTCAACTCCAAATGGGTCCTACACATTCCGATTTAAAATTTCAACTTTTCATTTTAAAAATGAAGTTTAGGTTTGGAGTTTAAAAAATATTCAGTAATTTTTACTACTAAAAAATGAGTTTACACGTACCTTGTCTAATGAAGAATTCAGACTGACTTGGGAGCAAATGTCATACATATACCTCATGACATAATAACCACACTCATTGCCTCCTCGTTATTGATTAGAATACAAAAATCACATGAAAGCAGACCAATATCCCTCTATCAATAGATCTATTGGTGAGTCAAAATTAAATGGGTCGAAGACCTTTACTAATGTGCGTACTAGGGTAACCGATAAATTTTAATTAATACCATAAAAAAATAACTTACTGGCAGATGATTCCACACCATGTTTCTTCCTCTTTTTCCTTTTTTTAATCAATAGGTCCGAAGTGCCCTGCAAATAGTAATCATTGCACTCAAGCAATTAATAACACGCAAAGTATTATTTCATAAACAATAAGAGACTGCTACCTATATATTAAACATTTACAGTTTTAAAACCAAAACGAGCGGATGAACCACCCAATCTTATATTACATCCAATGAAAAACTTCAAGCAGTTTCATGAATGGAAACACACAAAGTAGGCTCTAGAAAGAATCAAGTTGTGGAAAATAGCAAAATTGCATTAATGCTATGAAGCAAGTTGCCCACGAAACAATTGCCCACAAAAAAAGAATCAGTACATTACTACATTGACAATAAAGACCTGAAAGTGAATTATTTTTTATGATGTTATTGTAAAAAAGGACAGCAGGTTACCTTTTCAAAAAATAAGAAACACAAATATAGGGGGAAAATTGTTACTTACGTATTAACATGTGTCTTGATATCCAAGTCCCTCTTGTATCCCTTTGTATCTAAAATAAAAACCTGATTCTTGAGAGGACATATCACTAGCAGCACCCAGTCGTCACTACACATTTTCATTGGCACAAAGATTAATTATCTCTATAAATTATAATAATTGTAAAGGAGTAAAGGAAAAAATAACAAGAAATCTCTATTCACGCGTCTAGGTATGGTGATAGAATGAATGTCCTTCTAAACATTTCACCAAATGCATGACTTATGTATGTCGTCACAGCAGTCGGGTCCTTTAATATACTTTTCTTGCAGATCTTCGCTGGACAAAGAAATCCGAAGGCACCGGCACAAAGACTCTCAGCCAACCCACGAAGACACCTGTAAATCATTAGTAGATTCATAGCTAAATAAATTTAAGCTAAATATTGAACTAATTGATAAGGAAAAAGAAAGCTCGTACCGCGCAAAGACTTTCACAACAACAACACTTATCAACCCCATTCTGAACAGGCTCCGAATATCATCAATTGGCACGTGAATTTTCATCTCTCTTTTGTCATGGAAGACGGTTTTCTCTAGGTCCATAGAGACGTGGTCCACATACACGGGCATCGATAAAATCAGGTTGTGTAGCTCTATGCAATTAGGTCCCAAAGTCTCCAAGACTACGTCATCAACAAGAGGTGGCCTTGGTTTTGTTTCAAATTGCTCACCTTGTCTCCATGAGACTTGTTCCCTGTTTCTTTGAATATGGCCTTGTAAGTTCCTGTACATATGGCCATCATTGAGCATACTAAAACTAAATAAATAATTGTTGAAATTAAAACATAATTTATTACCTCTCTTGCTTGAACCAATCTGACCGACCACTGAAAAAAGCTACCTAACGTTTCACCCACGTGCCTCATTTCTGGATGAGCCATCACCGATAGAGGAAGTTCTGCTGCACCCTTGACAATCTCATCTACTGAGACCTTGTCATGACCGGGTGTCACCATCTGATGATTCATGATCGTGTCCTTGCCGGTTGGGTAAACCATCTCCTTCGCAATAATTTTTATGTCCCCCAAAATGGACAGGGCCAGGCGGCACTCGGTCGGACTCTATTACTCAAAGTAGCCTAAAGTTAATGGTCTGAATAAAAATGATTATATTATGATGATGAATACAAATTAAAGCTTGATGATAACGAGTTCGGTTTTAATAGGTTATACTGTAATAGCCTGAGTATATGCAGGTATTGACATTGCAAAAATGCAAAAATCCCCTGACCGTAACGACCTGAGTATATTATATAACAAACATAATTACTTTCAGCCCCTTTAATCTTGTATTCACATTCTGGATACAGGTAAATATATGTTTTAATTATAAAGTTTGTTTCTGGAAATAATACGATGCAATGACATTAAGAGGCAATAATTAGAACTAACTACTCTATAATGAAAGGACGAGCAAAAAACGAGACTTGATATTTTCTAATACATGAATAATGAAAATACGACTCTGAAAAGGATAATGCATAATGAATCTTGTCTAAGAATTACTTATTTATCAACTATCAGGGTGATTGAATGAGTAGGTTTGTGAAAATACACTATATATTATCTAATTTATACCTCAACCATAGGAAATGAAGTCCCACCAACCGATTGGCAACTACTATGTGGATCACCTAGCTTCGGCGTGTGGAAGTCAGCTCCCTTGTCAACTCTTCATGGTATGTTTTGGTCAATAACTGGAGTCTTATGACCTTTATTATTCACTTGCTCATACAATCGGTTGAATTGAGCTTGTAGAGCATCAAACTCGCCCTGCATCTGCTGCGTGATTTCTTGTGTCAGAGCCGCCCTCACCTCGTCCAATGACACCACTCCACCCTGTCTCCTGCTTGTCTGACTCGATCGACCAAAAACAGACCTCACATTCACGTGGCTACCAACACCTCGCACCTGACCCGGGTGCTCCCTATTCCCTAGAGACGCATTCAATATGTCATCGTGCCTCTACGGTAGAAACGTCCCTTCGCTGACTTCTCGAGCCTTCTCAACTTGTTTCAAGAAATGATAAACATCATTTAATACACTTTCCCCATGTTATTAAGTAAGTACTTCCAAAAATATATATTCTTACAATAAAATATAATTACCATTTTATCAACCACCCCCTTAGTTTGATCATTCAGGATATCATAATCTCCCTTTTCTTCCTTCTTGATTCTTACTCGAACCCAATCCATGCTGCGATCATGCGGAGCTATACTCGAGCTGAGCGAAGCACATGAAGACGATGACGAGAGAGGGTCTAATACAACACACTTAGCTTTCGCACTAGCATATCCACCGGGTCTTAAAAAGTGCGGATGCTGGTTGTGAGACTGGCTCTCCCGAGCTTTCCTACTCTTTTCCTGGTAAAAAGTTTTTAGGAAAATATTAGATATATATTTCTGGTAAATTTTTTTTTAAAAGTTAATACACTGTACATGCCTCGAATACTTCAGATTGACGATCACTAACGAATTTCTCCCACTGATCAGCTGTGATGGAATGATATAACTGGGATGGATGATCATATTTTGGGTGTTTCCTCTTTATGAAGTCACGCACTAACCGCTACTTGAAAGAGGTTCACCTCACTCCCGCAACCTTCAGGAAGTGCTTCTTCTTCTCATCCCCTTCGATATTGAACTCCCTCTGAATAAACAAGAAACAGACATATATGAACACATGTGTTCATCAACAGATGATTTACTATAAAAATTTGATTATTATATAGCTTCAAATCCTTCCAACTCACATCCTTTAGACCACTCTCGACGTGTTTCCACTCGTCGATGTTAATATCTACATGCAACCGAACTAGAGAACCCAGGTAATTCTGGAAATTGGCAGCATATTTCCCAATGGTTTTATTGTTATCGTCGAAATCAACATGCTTTAGCTCTGAATGCTTGACTTTCATTTTAATGAATGCCGTTGAGCCTCTAGATCTTCTTCTCACAGACTCAGAATCGTGTTCACATTGGGTGCTCGATGAATCAGTCATGACTCTGTGCCGTTAGTTGATAAAATTCTTAAAACATTAGATGAAAATTATAATTTATACGGCGATGAAAGCTAACACATCAATCGACAACTACTATGAAGACACCAAATTTTTAAACAGATTACAAGAGTGAAAATAGAAAATTGGATGATTCTAGCAGCTACAGACAATTAAGAAGCATTTCAACAACTTTTTTGAAGGTACTTACCGCATAACATAGTTCAAGAGGGTTGAAATGGCTTGTGAACAGGATGTCCAAAACACAACAGTGAAATTATTCATCAAATAAATGGCATCAACCATACACTAATTCATGCATGTGGGTGCGTTAATTAATTTTTCCCATATTTTGCAATAGGCAACAACTAAATTTAATATGATAATTAAACCTGTCATAGACATTGGTTATGGAATGGAATTCAGAGGTCCGGTCTTCAACTGTGTAAATACTGAAGAAATACCTAATCAACATAAAAGTTCCGACTTTAAAGGTTTCAGTCCTATCTGAAAGGTCTGACTTGGCAACGGGAAGCGAAAAATGGTTGTGGTAAAAATTCTTAGTTCCAACCCCAATTACCAACTCGGAGAATTTAATTTTCTACACCTGAACATTACCCAAACATGTTAATTAACGAACTGAACAAGTAATAAAAAAAACATACACTCTTGCGCAATTTGTAGCAGGCGAGGATGAAACAAGGCGACAGGGAATCTACAGCGAACAGCAGGCGATGGGGAATCGACGGCGAACAGTAGGTGAGGTTGAATGAATCATCCAAACTTTACCAAAATATGGATTCTGAATATCTGGAGGGTTTTTGGAGTGGGAAATATGAAAGTTTTGGACTGAATTTAATTCAAAAACCTATTTTTCGTATGTTTAGGGGCAAAATTGGACTTTTTAGAGGCTACGAGCCACGCGGGTTCGAATCCTTCCCTCACCCAAAAATTGCGGAATTTCACGAGTATATGCATCGGTTGTACAAAAACAACCGATTCTCATAAGTTTTATCAGACAACTAAAGTCGGTTGTTAGTAATAACTGATGCCTATAATAGTAAATATTTTACAAAAAGTCCCGCATTCCCCTCCCTCCCAGAAGCAGACATTATCCCTTCCAACCCTCTACAAAGTCTTGAACAGAAAAAATGGATCTTCTCCAAGAAATCTTGATGGACATATTCTTACGCCTCCCTACGAAATCGATAGGCAGGATCAGGTCTTTATCAAAAACATGGTGCAACTTGATCTCCACCCCACAGTTCATCAAATCCCACCTCGCTCGAAAAACACCCCGCCAAGAATATCTCACTCTCATCACCCCATCTAACACCATTTGCTCCATCGAAATCATAAAAGGCAACATTAGCACCATTTCAAGAGAGCTCGAATTTCCAGGTGTGAGTAGGTTGGTTTTGGGTTCATGCGATGGGTTACTACTGCTACTCAATCTAACTGGTGGGATGGTTTTGGTGAACCCCATTACTCTGGAGCAGTGGGACTACCTCCTCCAGCTCTGGTTAGGGGTGAGACTACCCATGTCGCATGTGGATACGAATATGATCGTGCCAAAGATGATTATAGGGTGGTTTTACTTTCTTATTACAATTTGGATTATGATGGCTATTCGTGCCTAACCGTTGCGATGGTGCGTATGTGTACTCTGTGAAAATGGGTGTCTGGAAAAGTTTTAAGACCTCACCTTATGGTAATTTAGTAATTTGCATCCCCTGCGGAAGTTTTTCCAATGGGGCTATCCATTGGATGCATTATACGATGAGTGAATTTGGAAAGCTGGAGTTTGTAATAATTGCTTTAGATTTGGTTACCGAGGCATATTTCGAAATCACCCCACCTGTTGGTGTCAATGTGGTTAGCGAGTTTTCAACAAATGCACTTATGGTTTTTGGGGGATGTCTTTGTTTGGTGGATAGGGAAACCGGTGACCAAAGAATGGATGTTTGGCTTATGAAAGAGTATGGTGTGGCAGGGTCTTGGACGAAACTCAGCATTTATTGTAATGGAGTTTTGTCTTGGTTCACGCCTTTGTGTTTTGTTGGAGATGAGGAAAAGGAGGTTGTTTTGATGGTTGGAGATCATTTGGTTGTTTATAAAGTGAAAGATAGATCATTGAGGTCCTTGGTCATCGACAATGGGGGTTATTATCAATTTCAAGACAAAGGCTACTTTACGGAGAGCCTCGTTTCGCCCTTTTGCTGTCACCACGGTAATTTTTATTGGCAATGAAATTAAAACATAATTATATCTTTTGAAAGACTTGTTTGTTCATTTAAGCCTAAATTTCGACTATCACAAAATTAAACTCCCATAAATGGTATGAAATTTATGAATTCTGTAAATTTATGGCCAAAAACATAAACATCTAAAATTTTAGGGTGCAATCTGAAAATTCCTAAAACTGTTTGCAATAAATATACCACATTTCAGTCTAAGAGTGCTATTTCAACAATCTGCTTGGAAATGGCCTGGAGGCAAACATCTTAGTTCACTGTGGGAATAGGAAAATGCAATTGTGATGATGATGTCGTTTGTCGGACATCATGGACCGACCTCAATCCCGGGAGGAGATATATAAGTTGTCCAAGATTTCGTGTAAATGTTGAATTTCTTTCCTATTTTTAGATATTAGGGATAATAATTATTTGGGGGTTTTGTATAAGATATTAACATGGGATCCAATTGTAGTTAAAATGACTGTTACTTAAAATTTTTGTGTGTGTGTCGTGCTTTTGCTTGTTTTTTCTGATAGTCTTCATTTCTCGTAGTTAAAGGGGTTGTTTGCATTAATTTTGATTGGATTAAATTATATTGTAGGAGACTGAAGGGTGCAATTTTTTCAAATGGCTTGAGGACCCACTGTGCCCAAGAGATACTCAAATTATTCCCGGGCTTTTAAGACGAGCAAATAAATTTGAAGCTGAAGTTCAAGTGTTGGAGGCTGACGTAAAGAGACTTGAATTAGATGTGAAGAAGCACGAAACAAACCTGAAAGCAGTTGCAGCTGAAAATTGTAAGCTTGAAGAATATGTGAAGAAGAAGCAAAATAAGGAACGTTGGTTGTGCACGGCACTTTTGATTACTTGGTTTGTTATCTAGATAAAAAACAGCTAAAAGGTGTCTCTATGGTGTATGTGGTTTTAATGTGTTGTACGCCATTTATTATTTGACTTTCTAGGTATGAAACCGAGAAAGGGAATTCGCTAATGTGATTGTTCTGTTGTTCATGTGTTGGGATCGGGAGAGTAATGTTTTTTAATCGAAGGATAAATTAATCCAATTTTTAAGTTTCTTATTTTCCAGAGAAGTTGGAAAATAGAATCTTAAATTAATTGAGAAAATAAGGGATTCGTTAATAAACGCTAGGAGGAGAGAACAAACAAAACAAATCTTAGAGGTTATTAAATGCCTGACACATAAATAAAAAGGTTATAAAGTAATTAATTTTTGGCCTTATAACAACCATTACTGAAAAAGATTAAGCATTCACATAGTCCAAACATAAAACAATTCCCCATTACATCTGATTCCATCCCGAACATATCCGAAATTGCAAAACAAAAACTAAAGATGGAAGATCCAAGAGATGAAGGGTGAAGGTTGAGTCGAGTGGAAAACATAAGTCTTCAAGCATCTCCTGGCAGCCAGCAAGGACAAGGCGACCATCTGATGCCCAGCTTGATACATCAACAACCCAACATTGATCAGCAAACCCTATTGTAGCCTTCAACAGATGACCATTACCTCCTGGGACAACATGCTTAGTCCAGAAGTCCTTTGGAATGGCCTATAAAAAGCTCGCATGATTAGAAGCTGCTAACGTCAAATCAATAATTGGTGGAAAGTGTATTAGTTGCAAATAATTTAAGAAATCTTCAACTTACTATTCGTCCATGCTCTAGAACAGTCTTCGATATTGGTACTTTGAAAGAAGGAGAATAAGTCAGGATCTTTCGCACCTACAAAGCGATTGATTGAAATGCCTTTGCCGTCAAATACTATTATGTCAAAAATATAAGGCTCACAAAATCAAGCCACTCCCATTTGAACCGCACCTACAATAAATAAATAAAAACTTAGTATAAATGCAAACTCTCGGTCGTATCTAGTTTGCGGAAACTTAAACAACACATCAAGAATGACATTATTATATACATACGAAGAAATACAATTCATAATCAGTCGTATCACCATCTTGAACACAGAAGAACACAAATAACACAAATCGAACAAACCTAGTCACCATCTTCACAAAAAAACTCCACTGTGACATCCCAAGTTTGCCCGATGGGATTGCGCAATTGAAAAATTCTTGCTCGGAAGCTTTGCAAAAAAATGGACAATTTTCTGCGGGATATGCTGCAATTGTGTCGACAATTATTCAGAATAAGAAAAAATCATACAACACAAATCAGAAAATATATATCAGAACAGAAAAATAAAAAAAATGGATGAAATAAAATCACTTATACCATGAAACGTGACAGCGGCATGTGGATGGCCTTGGTGAATGTCGGAATTAAAGTCATCCTTAATCTGGGATAGAAGATAATTCGGCAAGATGTGTGGACGAAATTTTCAAGGCCTATTTTGTGTTTTTCGAGGGTTTAATATATCGTAAAAATTAGGTTCGGTTGTTTGACAAGAGCCGATTCATATTCATCGCTGGTAAGAAAAACGTGGGAAAGAATGTCAACCAATATTATATGCATCGGTTGTTTTCATTACATGCTGATTAGGTTTTTTCATGTGCATATATATGTGTGTGTGTTTAGTTATGGAGATTTTGAACTTGAGCAGAGAGCAAAAGAGGTGATCGGAAAATAAACCCCTCACGTTTGATATAAGATCGTTAGTTGTTAGTATATTATAGTATTCAAGTTCTCATAAGCTTCCTACCTCCATTATTTTGATTTTGGTTCAGCTTTGTTTGTGAACTTCTTTATGATGAATCTAAACTAGTAAATGATCTCCGGTGTGTGACCTTAACTGTCAAAGTAATTGAGACAGTTATTGTATAAAATTCAGAAATCTGGAATTGTGTGGATAGGGTGAGGTCTCATAACCCTGCCTAACATTTTGTTTTGTTTTGTGGTGTGTTCGAATTTTGTGTTTTGATCCATAATTTCATGATCCCATACGCTTAATAGGCCAAATTTTGGTACCTCAGAGTGCTTGTAGCTCAAAAACAACTGTAATTATTTTGTCATTGTGTGCTGGGGTGATCATAAAACCTGAAAGAACTGTCGCGCACGACTGCCTATTATTTAGTTATTTATAACACTATGAAAATAAAGCTGTACGAAATCTCAAAAAAATAAAAATAAAAATAAAATCTCAAAATTATTAGGGAAAATGACAAATAAATAGAGACTAGAAAGCATTAAACTCACTAGATAATCTTATTTTTCTTCCCATTATGTATAAAATTTTCATATTTTTCCATATTAACTCTTTAACCCTAAAATTAGGACAATATGTCCCCCTCTCTATCAACACAAACACGCCAAGATTCTGGATGTGATTGAGAATCTGGTGAACGATGACACAAACATGCTGAGGGATTATTAATGTTTTAATTTGTTAGTAATGTTGAAATTTCCTGTATGTATGCTTGTTTGAGCGCACATCTTCAATTTTTTGTGAAGATGAAAATATCCTATTTTTTAGAGATATTATGTGTGTGTGTGTGTGTGTAAGAGAGAGTGTGTTATGTAATTTAGGAGTAAAAATAATCGTAAGTTGAAGGGTAAATTAGCGATTTTTTGTCAAAAAATAATTCTGAACTATTTAATGACTTCAAGAAATACCTAATTAACTATTTAATGACCATAGTTAAAGTAAATTATTTGTTGGTGGCATCTCGATCGAATGACAGGTGTGTTAGATCAGATTATTCGTAAGCATGGTTCACTACTCAGCAGGACAGCAACCTTTATTTATTTATTCTGCTATTCTTTTATTATTATTTTTATTGGGGGCAAAACTGTAAATTCAACCCCTAACTATAATAAACCCGTCATGTCCTGTATAATGCACAATTTGTAAGACAGTCTTGTAATTTTATAAAAATCTCTATTTTGGTACATAGGAGAGAGGGAGCTAAAAAATTAAACTGGGGAGGACGAAAATTTAAACTTAATAATTTCACATGAAAATTTTATAAATTTAATAATTATATGTGTAAAATAAAATTAATTTTGGAAATTTGAGAGGCGGGCCGCCTCCATTGATCCCCCTAGCTCCATCTTGGGTACCAATTTAACAATTTAAAATAAAATAATATATAATAATAAATTATCAAATGATAGTCTAAACCCTAAAAGCTTCTCAATCGTAAATGTGGCCATCTCTGGATATTAATAAAGTAGTCTATTAAGTTTTTATTCTTGACTGCAATGAAACAGTTCACACGTTAGAGCCCTCTTTGTTTGATGAAATTAAAGCGCCATCAGTAACCTAGCTACCGTTTTAATTTGAGCAATCATTTGTATTTTTGGCTGATAGCTAATTAATTAGATGGATGTACCTATTAACATTAAGTCTCCTGTATATAAAATATGAGCACCAATCGTATGTTTGTCATTTAATATTTTAGTTCCTTATTGGTTGACAAAAAACTTCAAGAAGACCATTATTTAGAAATGGAGGAAGTAATATTTTCTCATTTCATAATATCTGTAGCTTAAACACTGCCATGTACGTCCCTGAATATCAGAGAAATCAATGTTGTATTTAGTTAGAAAGGTTCTGTGATAACTATAAGCCTTTATTTTGGATTTTCACTGAGATGAAGGGAAATAGTTTTATTTGGTGCTTGAATTATAGTGGGAAGTGTTCTCTTAGTTATGAATAATTAGGACCGGCTTAACTTGAAAGTCAGTCAATCTTTTATAAAAATTGTATCTTCTATCGCTTTAACTATTTATAAATATTTAACGTACCGTGTACCTAGAATACCAGTACGCTTGTTTTACGAAGTATGAAGCTTGTCTCGTGATTAATGTGGTTAACTTATTTATTTTCTTGAGCAAGTTTTGGTGGAGTTGGCAAATGACCCGAAGCTTGTATATCACTGTGGGCTGACACCTACAAAGCTTGTATATCACTGTGGGCTGACACCTACAAAGCTTCTAGTATGTCATGTACTTTTATATGTATGTTTCTCTTGGAATAAAAACGTGGCCACATGAGTTTATGATTAATAAATATAGTTGGTTCTAGAAACAAGCTACTTATCAATGATGTTTATATACTGCTACATGAGTTTTGTCATGTTCACTTGTTTATCAAAACATACTGATCTATTTTTCTGGGAATGTGTTTGTCAGCCACATGTTAATTATTTGTAATGCATATTCAGGATGTTTGTGTTATTTTATTTTCATGACCATTAGTTTTCTTGGGAATGTGTTTGTCAGCCACATGTTAATTATTTATACTGCACATTCAGGATATTTGTGTTATTTTATTTTCATGACCATTCAGGATGTTAGTTATTTTATTTTTCTTGGACCATTAGTTTTTCTGGGAATGTGTTTTATGTATTTTAAATTTCTCATTTTTTGGTTAATTTATTATTTTATTACTCATAGGTAAAAAAAAATTGGCATTTCTTGAAACTAGATATTTACAGTTTGTTTTTACATCAGAATCCTTCATAGGTGGAATTTTATCTCATGTTCGGTTTGTGATGGACATTCCATTGTTCTAAAATTATTTGTTTTGCAGGAAAAAGTGAACGTACATGGTGGAGCTGTATCACTGGGGCATCCTCTCGGTTGCAGTGGAGCTCACATCTTGGTCACACTTCTTGGGGTATGTTTCCATTTTCATTATTTAGTTTCAATTGAGGTCTAATAGGCCTTTCACAATCAATTAGTACATTATTATGTGCTCTATGTTAATTGATGGTCACGTGAACAACCATCCTTTCACTCTTGGCAAGCTGTTTCAATTCATCCTGACAAATATTTGAGCAAACAAAGTAAGTATTACGCTCTCAGCAGGCCGGGCCAGTCCAAAAACATGTTTTCGTGTTTTAAAAAATGAGTCAAATCTAAAAGCTCTATCCAAAAAAAATATGTACCACAGAGTAAAAGAGTCAATGAATCCAAGAAAGGTAATGAAACTGAATATACCTGCACTTCAGTATTCAGATTTCAGAAATCAAAAATTATATTATCATGGGACGACAGTGGAAAGTAAATATTTTGGTTTACAAAATATAAAATAAAAATGTAAGCAAATAAACCTCTGTCAGAGCATCTGCTAAACCACCAGATTCATAATTAGTCTCCATTTCATTGAATCCTTCCAAAAGCCTCTCTTGCTTTTTGTAATACTCAGCAACTTTTCGTTGTTTTTCTGACGAGACGATATATTTGAAGAACATCAGATAACATATAAAATGTTAATAAGAAATTCATTTAAAAACTTATACTGGCAATATCAAAATACGACACCAGACCAAGCAGAGTTTAATACCCATACAAACAAGATCCAATTGCATGCTACATTTCGTAGTGACCATCTCGCTACTGCCAAGAGTAACCAGGAAGTAATAATGTCTTGATGCGCAGGATTCCAACTCTATAGTTCAAGATGAAAAGCAATTTTGTGAAGGTGTCATAGGCTGGTGTCGCTCGTCTCCCCCCTCCATCCGACAAAACTGTAAGCTGTCTTCACTTCTAACTACTATCTTTTTATGCTACATTTTCTTTTATATGAAATGACTATTAAAATACAATCACTTCAACATCAATAACCACGATTGTTATAATTAATATAAGATACTTATTAAAAAAATTATATCCTCCTTCGTATTTAACTCTTCGATCTTTTACAAGAGATTGATTGCAGTTGGATGAAAGCAAGTCGCGTAAGCAAGGAATATGAAGATGGYGTGGATTTTTTTATAAAATTTGCTAAAGTGAATCAATTAGAACCTAGTGATAAGTTTTTTTGTCCTTGTATTAATTGTTTGAATGGGAGACGACATGAAGCCCATATGATCAAGGAACATCTTCTGTGTGATGGTATAAACAAGAYTTATACGGTATGGACATGGCATGGCGAAGTGTTCGACCTTCCACCTGAGACGACTAAGCAAGCTTATGGCCAACGCACTCGTGGATATGTTGATGATCGATTTCAAGATGAGGACAAACTTGAGGACATGATACGTGATYTTGGTCAAGAATCCTTTCAGGAAGCACATGTGCATGATATTTTGAAGAGTGATTCAGAGAAGCCTTTGTTCCCTGGGTGTAAAAACTTCACACGCTTGTCAGCAACGTTAACACTAGTCAATATTAAGGCACGCAATGGGTGGAGTGACAAAAGTTTCACTTAATTGCTTGAGCAGTTGAAAATGATGTTTCCAGAAAATAACACTTTGCCAAGCCGCCACTACGAGGCAAAGAAGATATTATGTCCGATGGGTTTGGAGTACAAGAAGATACGCGCGTATCGTAATGATTGTATATTATAAAGAAATGAGTATGAGTCATCAGATAAGAGCCCTAAGTGTGGGGTATCACGGTACAAAGAGAGATCGGGTGAATTTAGTAGCGATGAAAGCACAAACCGACGCTCCCCAGTGAAAGCAATATGGTATCTTCTGATCATTCTTAGGTTTAAACGTTTGTTTGCTAATGCAGAAGAAGCAAAGAACCTTACGTGGCATGCAGATGGGAGACGAAATGAGCTATTTACATCTCAAACATGGGGGAAAGACTGTGTACACTCGTTCTAGGAGGTGGCTCCGACGTGATCACCCATATTGTAGATTGAAAAAAGCTTTTGATGGAAGTGTCGAGGAAGGATTTGGGCCAACACCACTAACTGGTCAGCAGGTTTATGATCGGGGGAAGGACATTAATACTATATTCGAAAAGACCCAAAAGAGGGCTAGTGAGGAAAACTTATGGAAGAAGCGGTCAATTTTCTTCAATCTTCCGTATTGGCGCCATCTGGATGTGAGACACTGTATAGATGTTATGCGCGTGGATAAAAATGTGTGTGATAGTTTGATCGACACACTTCTCAAAATTAAGGGCAAGACGAAGGATAATGTTAAGACTCGACAAGACTTGGCTCATATGGGTATACGACCAGACTTGCACCCTATATCGTTCGGAAATAAAACATATCTTCCCCCGGCATGTCATACTTTGTCGAGAGAAGAAAAAAAAAGTTTTGTGAGTCTCTACGAGACGTGAAAGTGCCACAAGTATACTCTTCCAATATCAAGAGTCTTGTTTCAATACAAGACCTTAAATTAGTCGGCTTAAAGTCTCACGATTGTCATGTCTTGATGCAACAAATCCTAGCGGTAGCTTTACGTGACATTTTGCCAAAAAAGGTAAGACATGCCATAATTCGCTTATCTTGTTTCTTCAATGATATATGTACGAAAGTTGTTGACCCTTTGAAGCTAGATGAGTGGGAAAAGGAAGCTGCTGTTATATTATGCCAATTAGAGATGCATTTCCCTCCTTTATTTTTTGACATAATGGTTCACTTAATTGTTCATTTAGTGAACGAAATTAGAGAGTGTGGTCCAGTCTATCTGGGGTGGATGTACCCTATTGAGCGTTATATGAAGGTTTTAAAAGGGTTCACAAAAAATCCATCTCGTCTCGAGGCTTCTATTATCGAAAGATACATTGCTGAGGAAGCTATCGAGTTTTGTACAGAGTACATGGGATAAGTGGAAGGTGTGGGGGTTCCTAAATCTCGTCACGATGGGAGATATGGAGGTAAGGGTACACGGGGTGCTGGAATTCATTCCAAGAGTTCTGAGGAAGTGATTCAAGCGCATTTGTACATATTGAATAACATTGAGGAGGTTCTCCCTTACCTGGATGATCATAAAAAAAAAAATGAAGACAAATAATCCCCAAATGAAGGACAAATAGGTTCTAATTGATAATAATAAAACTTTCCTAAGTTGGTTTAAAAAACAAATTGTTGCTTCAGAAACTTCCTCGGAAACATTAATCCGGCTAGCACATGGGCCTAAGAAAGATGTCATTACGTGGTGTGGATATGATATCAACAAATTCTCCTTCTACACAAATTCGCAAGACGATAAGAGTTTCTATCAAAATAGTGGGGTTACTCTTGAATCCGAGGAAATGCAGTTTTCTAGTGTAAATGATAAAAACCCTGTTAAAGCATAAATAAATTACTTCGGATTCATTGAAGAAATTTGGGAGGTTGACTATGTTGAGTTTCGAGTACCTGTTTTTAAGTGCAAGTGGGTTGATATTAACATAGGTGTGCAAATCGATGAAATGGGATTTATGTTGGTATATCTTCATAAGGCAGCTTATACGGACGAGCCTTTCATCATGGCATGTCAAGCTAAACAAGTATTTTATATCAACGATCCGTGTGATAAAAGATTATTGGTGGTCCTCAAACATGATAAAAACATGGATGATACTCATGAAAATGAAGACCCAACACTTGATAACTCCGAGACTCTCTCTTTCACAACACGAATGCCGAAACTTGAAGAAAATGTATCAGACGATGTGCATGCTAATCGCAAAAATCATGACGAGGGCATATGGGAGAACATTATAATATAATAGTATTCTTTCAAATTTCTAATTTCAAAGCACAATAATATATTACGAAAACTTTTATATCAAAGATAAACCAACATGTCAATTTAATATGTTAATTAATAATTGGATGGAAATGTAATTTTTTAAGTTCTATTTTGTGTCCTTGTAGTTTAACCTTTTTTTTTTTTTTTGCTTTTCTATTTACACAGGTAAATGGCTCCTCCTGTGAGGTGTCGATCGACTTCTCCTCCACCCACTACGTRGAGGAAGACTAGATCTTCCACACGGTGTAAAGCAATTGCCAAGGATCGTGTTGGTGGCAAGAAACAACCACTTGATTTCGACAGCATTACAGGAAAAACAAAAAGGACTCATCAAGTGAAATTGAGTACTTATCTGGGAAAACTTGCTTGAGAAAATGTTTCGATTTTGATTGAGAATTGGAAACTTGTACCAGATTCTACCAAGACTTTAATCTGGATAGATGTTATGGTATTTCATATCTTTTCATTTTCACCTTATTATTATTATTTTATTATTATTATTATTATTATTATTATTATTATTATTATTATTATTATTATTATTATTATTGTTGTTGTTGTTGTTGTTGTTGTTGTTGTTGTTGTTGTTTTTTTGTTGTTGTTGTTACAGGCGAACTTCGAGGTTCCAAATTGTTCCCGTTTTGAAAAGAAGGTTTTTAAATCAGTGGGAAAAAATTGAGAGATTTTAAATCATCTTTAACAACATATTATGTATTTGGTGGTTTAATAACACATGTCCTTGCGAAAAGTATGGTATCGAATTAAGTGAGTGGGTAGAGTTTAAAAAGACTCGATTGGACCCTTCTTGGAAGGTAAATATTAAATTCATTATTCATTGTTATTTTTTGTATGCAAGCACTAATTTTTCCTTTTTTGATTCCAGGAGAAAAGAGATAAAGCGCAAGAAATTGCAAAAAAGAACGATGCTCCGCATATTCTATCTCGTGGGGGTTATGCTTTATTGGACGAGAAGATCATGGAGAGTAAAGCAAAGAAGCGACGTGAGGATGCATTTCAATCTGGTGCTAGTGTTGATTCGGCTGTTGATCCTCCATCTCCTCCTTCACGTCACGAGAGGTTAAAGCTGGCTCGCACAATAAAGTCCGGTGAAATGACATCCGACGCCGCAAGGGAAGTTGCTAGAAAGATTGTAAGTTTATATTCAATATATCAAGATTTTTCATTTATGTCCATCCCATTTAGGTTTTTAATCCCTTAAGTAGGAAACAAAAAATATATAAATATTTTAACAATTACTAATAAATTATTCCACTCACCTAAAATATTATGTTTTAATTAGTTTTTAAAATTGTAACATAATAGAAAGATCTAAAATATCATTAAACAATTACTATTTTGTTGTAGAATGAGTTGGAGGAGGAGCATAGAAACGACTCTTTTGTTGTAGAGGGACGGAGGGATATTCTAAGTGCTGCAATTGATCGACCATAGCACCCTGTACAAGTTCGTGGCGTTGGAGGTGGTGTGGGGATTTAAGAATACTTTGTTTCTCAATCATGCGGGTCCTCGTCATCCGTAACTCCCAAATTTTTGGGTCGCTTGACATCCATGATAACCGAGAAGGTTAGATCTGAGATAGCCGAACAGGTCAAGAACGAAGTTAGATCTGAGATGGCCGAACAGATAAGGAAAGATATTACACAATAGTTGATGCAGCAATTCGCCCAACATTTGAAGTCAGGACCCCTCCAGTTGAGGTGGATCCAAATCTCCATCGTAGTTGGATGGGGAGTTGTGTTGGCACTTCTAACATTCCATCTCCTTTGCCTCCCCCTGCTGACATTCCATCTCGTTCGCCTCCTACTAGAGTTAATGATCGATGTGAGTTATATGTCGGTGATTGTTATCCTCCCCGTCTGATGGCCCTTGGGACAATTCATGAGGGGGGTTCGACGTTACATGGGGTGCCTTTGTCGACAGATTTGGTTAGAGTGGTGGTTGAGGACATTCGAGATGGTGATGCTCCCATCCCAATGCCCAGTGAAGAGGTAGTCACGGTTAGGCAAGCACTAGGTAGTTTTATTGCATGGCCAAAATATCTTGTGAAGCCTATGTCAACACAGGTAATTAATTGTTTGTTTGCTAATTACACTAAAATAGAGTGTCAATAACTATTAATTTATGTTTAGTGTTTTTAGACCAACAAAACAAGGTCGGGCTGTTGATAACCCTGTTCCTGAATTGCTTACTATTTCTGCCCGCCTTTATGAGCATCCATTTTGGGTTTCGTGTGATGCAAGCATTTTTAGATTTGAGAATGACATCCCAGTGACCATTCATTACCAAGAAGTTTTAGCCATCGTGCAAGGCAAAATGTGTCTTCAAATCTCGATTGTACAACTTTGGGTCTTGTAAGTATATTTTAAATCTTATTTAATTAATTTTTAGGTTCATTAATTGATTTATAACATTGATTGATTACTTGTTGTCATGGATATGTTAGGTTTTTGAAATCACTTGTTGTTGAGAACCGATCGGATGGTGTGTATGGATTCTTTGAGCCTCTATCCATACAAAATATGGGTAGCAAGAAACATGCAAACACTTTGGTCTCTTCCATTCTCAAACATATGTAGAAATATAAAAAGCAAATTTAACTGGGAGCATACCATCATAACTAAGTACAACTTAAACTATAAGTTGTAGTATTACTGTAGGTTGCATGAATTACTCTTAATAATATTCATTTCGAAATGCAGGCAACATTGGCAACTCTTTGTAATTTTGCCTCAAGAAGGGACTGTCGTATGGTTTTGTTCAAATCATCATAAGCCCGACGCAAACATCAAATTGCTAGTACAAAGGTAAACTCTAGTTTAAAATACTTACATCATATAGAATGTGAACGTATGTTGTGGTTCTAAGCATGAAATAGATTATTTTAATAATTCAAGGATTAAAATGTAATTTTTGAAATTGGGACAATATATTGTTATAATGTGATTGGTAAGTTTGGTTGCATTTAGGATTTGTTTTTGGAGTTTGGTTCTAAGTATAGATTATATTGTTTAATTTTGTCATATTGGGACAACAAATTTGGAGCTTGTTATAATGTAACCTGTATTGTTATAATGTGCCATAATATTTCTATGTTTTTTTTAATAGTGTCGTGACCTCATTTAAGATGTTGAGTGGTACGCAGCTGAGTAAATCTAAGCAATGGGTTAATTGGCGTTTTCCAAAGGTAATGTATATGTTTCTTTGAATATATTTGGTTGTTACGTTTACAATCGTAAACACATAATTGAATTGTTTATTTTTTAATGAAACCTCATGATTCTCTCACAGTGTAATAAATAAGATGAAGTTTAGGAGTCCAGTTATTATGTCATACTTTGGATGTGGACTATTGTTCGAGTGGGTATTACGGGAAATTGGCAAGAGGTAATAATTGTAATATTTTATTTTATAGCAATAATGTTATAACTTTTTTTTTAAATTTCATTATTGCTAAATACGTATATTAAATATTATTTGCAGATGTTTAGTGACCAACCATTATAGTGTTGATAGTATCAAAGAAAATACACAGGTAATAATTATAATATTTTATTTTATAGCAATAATGTTATAACTTTTTTTTTAAATTTCAATTATTGCTAAATACGTATATTAAATATTATTTGCAGATGTTTAGTTTCCAACCATTTAGTGTTGATAGTATCAAAGAAATACAAGATTAATGGGCGAGATATTTCATACATTTATGATGGATGATTGGGGTTATGTAGTAGATATATACTCTTGAAGTTTAGGTTTTATTGTGGAATTATTTTAAAATTTGGTTGCATTTTGGATTGTTTTATTTGTGGATGAATGGAATTGGATTGTTTTTTAAGTTTGGTTGCAATTTGGATTGTTTTATTTGTGGATGAATTGAATTGGATTGCTTTTAAATTTGGTGGAATTTTAGATTTTTTTTTATTTGTGTATGAGTTTGGTTCCAAGCATGAATTGCAATTTAATTGTTCTTTTTACGGCAGGAAAAAAAAAGCAGAAAAAACAGTTAAAAAACCGCCACCAAAAAGGTAATAATTAACGGAGATTTTAAAAACCGTCGTAATATTTACAGCATGTTTTAACGGCGGTTTTTAAAATCGACGTAAAATAACATCATGATTTAACAACGGTTCTAATAACCGCCATAAAATCAACGGCGGTTCACAAAACCGCCATAAATTCAGTATTTTACCGCCACCAAAAGCATTTTTGACGGCGGTTTCGAACCGCCGTTAATAGGAAATTTTACGGCGGTTGTAATAACCGCTGTGAAATCATGATTTTTAACATCGGTTATTACCGCCCGTTGAAAGTGTCTAAACTACGGCGTTATAATACCGCCGTTAAATATCCAAAAAAACCGCCGTTAATTCATATTTTTTACGGCAGTTTTTAAAACCGCCATAAAATTTAACGGCGGTCGATATAACGGCGGTTCAAAAACCGCCGTTAAAAGTGAAAAATAACCGTCGTTAATTCACTGTTCTGCAGTAGTGCATTATGCCTAGGAATTTGATTTAGTAATGATAGACCGACATTGCACCTTTGAGGTCGTAAAGGGACGGCCTGCCGATCAGAGCGTTGTAGTCGCTGGGCACATCGATTATTTTGAAGGTGGTGATTATTGTTCTCTTCTCCTCTCTAGTACCAAATTCCACTGACAAGCTGACTTGGAATAGAGCTTGAATGTATTGGCCGTTGATTCTTTTATTTCGGTCATCGCATGGCTTGATGTACCCCCTTGGTACTCTCATCCTTCGGAAGACCAGCATGTAGATCAAGCTGGCGTAAGCTCCCGGGTCGACCAAGACTCTGTGTGCTCGGATTTCTAAGATGGTCACCGTGATAGCTAACGCGTCCGAGTGTGGGTGGTCAAGAGGTGATTCGTCAGAATCATGGAATGTGAAGGACGACACGTACTTGTCCTCTTCTTGCTGGTCATCGAATTGGAATATGTCTGACCTCATGAATTTAGTTCTCTGGATTGAATTTCTTGCCTCCCTTATGAAAATCTTCCTTTTCCTATTTGAGATCTCTTCTTAGCTCGGCTCGTATTTATAAATGTTAGGATTTCTCTAGGCGCTCCCGCTGCTGGGGTGGGGGGAGCTGATTGTTTCCTCTCTGATCCTGTTGGCCTTGATGATTTTTGGAAAATGGCAGCAGTTTTCGGTCGTCACATATCTTGATCAGAGCATGGTCCAGGTTGTGGCACTCCTCTGTGTTGTGCCCGATTGACCTGTGATACCTGCAGAACCTTTTCTTATCGAGCAGAGAGGGATCTTTCTTGATTGGTCGGGCTGGAGGAAGAATGTCCAGGTCCTTGATTCGTTCCGAAATCGTGGATGCAGCTAGTGAGTAAACCTCATTGTACTCGGCTAGGAGGTCGGCGTGTTTGTCTTGCAGAAGTTTCTTGGTCGCAGTTGTTTGAGAGCTTGGGCTTTTATCGATCTGCCGAGCTGACTTGTGATGTTGCGGGAAGGATATGACCAGGGCGGACATGTTCTGTTTGGTTGAAATTTGAGATGCGGCCAAAGTTAGGAATTCTTGGAAGGTCTGAGGGTCTTGCTAGTTATTTATCCACTTGAAAAGGGAATTTTCGAACAATCCGTTCTGGGCCAAGATGAGCAAGGCTTCATCACCACATGGAGGAGATTCCGAGACTTGTTTCATGAATCAAGGTATGTAGCTCTTCAGTGATTCGTTCGACTACTGCACAATAGTGGCAATGGCTCTCTTCGGTGAAAACGTGGCCTTAGAGACCATGAAATGCCCTCGAAGTGAGGACCTTAGTTGTGGCCAGGAGCAGATCGAATGTCGCGGTAGTGACCGATACATTCTTAGTGGGGGCTTCGTCAAGAGTCATAGAGAACATTCGTCACAGGTATGTGTCGGATGCGCCGAGTATGTCCTTGTAGTTCTGGTAATGGCTCAAGTGAGAGTCGGGGTCGCTTCTTCATTTGTACAGAGCAATTAGAGGGATTTTTGGCTTCCCCTCTAATGGCTCTTAGAGGATCTGGACAGATAGAGGTGACTCGTCGTCGCATGCTGAGCTGATCATTGCTGGTCATAGGATCGGATAAGCGCTTTGGGCCAGGGGGTTTGCTTGGCTTCCAGCTCGGTGACTCGCTGCTTCAAGTATTACAGCTTAGCAGATTCATCATTTGGTCTCCGTTGTGGGGGAATGTCCACGTTGGCGATACTCTTGCTGTTGGCCGACCTCGTGGGGAGGTTCTCCTGTGCTTTGTTGGTTGGCTTTCTGAGTCGAGCAAAAATGTTCTAAGGAGAATAGAATGTAAGGCTTCGTGTGATGGGAGGTCTATCGAGCCTGCTCTTGGTATTCAGCTCGGCCTCCTAATCCAACTCTCTCTTAACGTTTTTCCGAGCTGCCTCTTTGATGGGGTCCGACTCCGACTGTACTTCCAGAAGGTTAGCATTCTTGGGATTGTCGACTAGAACCTTGGGGGTCAAGATTGATTTCGTCGCCTTCCTCGTCATTTCCTTAAACTCTCAAGCCATGGTGGAGTGCTGCATGAACGATCGCACCTGCTCCGGGTCGAGTTCATTTGGACCCGACTGAACATTTTTTTCCTGATGCTCTTTTCCAAGATTTCTCCTTGGTATTTCTGGAGAGCTCATGGTGACGAACAGATCTAACAAATACTCCTCTTAAGAGAATCTTAACCATGGCGATGGGCTAAAACTCAGCCCCTCGCAAAAAATGAAAATCGGACAGGATAGACAAAAAACAATTGGAAGGGCTAGCTGAGCGAGTGGGACTGCAATCACAAGAAACCTTCTTCTAGCGCCATTTTGTTTAGACTAAGAGTAGCCTAAGCAATGAAATATCCAGAAAACAGGCAGATCAGCAATGAAACAAACAAAAATGGAGAGCAGAAAAAAGTGCTTGACTTTTATTTCTTAATTATAGGTCGGATCGGTCTTGGTCGGATCCTTTTACAGGGTCTTTCTCTTGTTACAAGCCTTTCTCTCTCTAAACTCTCTATGTATTTCTCTCTCAATCCCTTAGCTTCCCTTTTTTCTCTCTAGGATAGGCTATTTATAGTTTTCCTTCAAACCCTTAATTGGCCACGTGTCACCACCTTAGTGGGCACCGACTTACTTGGCCAATAAACAAGCTAAAAACTCTAACCCTAATTGGACACCTGGCACCTCCTGATTAGTCATGCATCCTTTTCTGAGTCAGAGTATAAAGCCTTGATCATATCCTTTCTTCCGCCTCAAAGTCGTCCTTATCTTACACCGGCGTCGAAACGACCCTTCTTCATAGTCGACCAGCCCTAGTCAAGTCGTTCTTATCCCTCGATCCCAACCTCAAACAGAGGCAGGGGATGGGTAGATCTGAACTTCCTAACGAGCATCAAGTAGACTCCGGTGATTCACGTGCGACTCCCCCAGTCAAAAAAGTAGACCTCCTAACCAGCTGCTCAGATGTGCCAGGTCAGACTCGGTGCCGGGCTCGGCACTACTCAGTGCTGAGCGCACCTAGTCGGATGAGCTGGGCATGCTGGGCTCGGCGCTACCCGGCACTGAATGCGCCATGTCAGCCGAGCTGAGGGTGTTGGGCTCGGCGCTGCGTGCACCAGGTCGGCCGAGCTGGGGGTGCAGAACTCGGCACTGCTCGACGCAAAATATGTATGATCAGCAGAGCTAAGGGTGCTGGGCTCGGCGCAACGTGCACCAGGTCGGCCGAGCTGGGGGTGCTGGGCTCGTCGCTACGTGCGCCAAGTCGGCCGAGCTAGTGGTGCTAGTCTCGGTGCTTCTCGGCACTGAATGTACCAGGTTGGCCGAGCAGGGGGTGCTGGGCTTGGCGTTGCTCGGTGCTGACTGCATCAGGTCGGCCGAGCTGAGGGTGCGGGGCTCGGCGCTGCGTGCACCAGGTCAGCCGAGCTGGGGGTGCTGGGCTCAGTGCTGAATGCGTCAGGTCGACCGAGCTTAGGGTGTGGGGGTCGGCGCTGCATGTACCAGGTCGGCCGAGCTGGAGGTGCTGGGCTCGGCACTGAATGCGTCAGGTCGGCCAAGTTGAGGGTCTCGGACATCAAATCCACCCATCACCTATTTGTATACTAGGTTTGATTCAACCGAGATGGGGGCGCTGGGCTCAGTGTTGTGTGCAACTGGTCGGCCGAGCTGGGGGTGCTGGACTCGGCGCTGCTCGCCGTTGAAGGCATCAGGTCGGCCGAACTGGGGGTGCTGGGCTCAGCGTTGTGCGCTCCAGGTAGGTCGAGATAGGCGTGTCGGGCTCGGTTCTACTCGGCTTTGCATGCGCCAGGTCAGCCAAGATGGGCGTGCTGGGCTCGGTGCTGAGCGTGCTGGGTCGACCGAGCTTGGCGTGCTGTGTCCGGCATTGCTAGGCACTACTCGGTGCTGCTCGTGCTAGCTTGGATGGTCTAGGCACGTTGGGCTCAGCAAGCTGCGCGCGCCTGGCCGACCGAGCTGGGTTCGGCAGGCTGCTCGGCGCTGTGCATGCTTGGTCGGCACCGGGTGCGCCTGATCGGTAGTTGACAATCATGGTAACTTAGGTTATCTGCATGGGCCCCAGGTGTCCGATCAATCACCATGTACTAACTTGACAGCCTAAGATGACCCGGATCGAACTGGGTAAACCTTTAAATGTCCTCTTCCTGAATTCAACCAGATGCTGCCTATGTGCTCTACATGGCCGCCCATGCCAGGTCTACTATCAACAGTTTGGGTAGAGTAGTTTAATATTTTGGGGCGATTAGTTTTATTTGGGTCTAACAATACAAATATTTGATTTTTTGAAGTGTTTTAAAATTTGAGGCGAGAGGTGATAATAGTTTGGGTAGAGTAGTTTAGTATTTTGTGGCGAGAAGCATTATTTGGGTCGAGCAATACAAATATTTGGTATGTAGAGTTGTTTTTATGTTTGGGGCGAGAGGTGATAAATGTTTGAGTCAAGCAGTTTAATATTTTAGGGCGAGAAGGGTTGTTTGGGTCGAGTAATACAATGGTTTGAGGTTTATGGTTTATATGTTTGGGGAAAAAGACGATAAAATTTTGAGGCGAGTTATTTAAAATAGTTGGGGCGAGCTGTTTTATTTAGATCGAGTGGTTTAATATTTTAAGATGGGATATTTTGATCTTTTTATATTTCAAAATATGTAGAAAATACATTTTGTTCGTTTATACGTAAAAAAGAGTTTTACATTGTTTAAATGGGTGAAAAAGAGAAAGCCTCTGTATATAATTGTTCTCAACATTTCTTACGTGCAGAATCAGCTGGAGTTACTCTGTCTTCACTGTGTGTTAGATGTTATATATCTCGCCTTCCCTCCTTCTCTCACTTTAGAAAACCAAAATTTGAGATCAGCGACCTGAATAACTTCTCGTATGCGACAAGAGACCTCATAGATCTTCAAGGAACTTCCAGCGACCTGATCGCTCCTGCAAAACAAAACCTCAGTCGAGGCGGTGGACGGCCCCGGCTTTGGCCCTCCGATGCTTAAGTTAGATAGTGCGAGAGAATTATATGAGAGCTCCCAACGTCAATGCTAACGCAGGATAAAAACAACTTAGTCCGTCGGGACCCCACAAAACAACCCATATCAGCCAGTTCTAGCCTAAAAACCATGCCCAACACTCAACACCTAGCTACCACTCAGTGCCGAGCTGGTAAAACCATACCCATATCACAAGAGCCCGCCTATCCTAAAGAAGTTCTCCTAGAGGAGAGGTTGCCATAAATTCATAAATAATAATTAGAGAAAGATATAGAGGGCCGGAGAGAGAAGACCAGAGAGAAAGAGCCTGAGATGAGATGATAGCTATTCAGCTTGTGAAATAAGAGGGCCCGAACCCCCTATTTATAAGATTATTGTGACTTGTCCACCAATTAATAGGATTCCTCCCAAGGTGGGAATAGATCTCCTAATTATACCCAATCTCCATATTAAGGAAATATTCTCATATTAGGATTCATACTTCCCATAATTCCATAATAACCATAAAAATATATTACCATATATGCCGGGACCTAGAACCTTCCATCCTTTCGTTACTTTCTTACCATTTATAATAAGCCGACATTTTGTGCCGTATCAGAATGAATGTACGGAGTCTCAATGTGAAGATAAGAAGATTATATTGTAGTTTTTGCTGACTGCAGTAAACAATAAATTTTGAAAAACAAAGAATTGTAATGAGAATTTGTTCATAACAAGTCCAGATAAGAAATATGTGAATAAAAAAAATAAAAAAGCATACCAAGAACAACATTTGTTGCTCCAAAGCCTGAGATTGTTACCCAGTGTAAGCATCAGATAATTTAACAATGTAAGTAATTATTTAATAATCATCGTCTAAGTGTATAGCCTGCCCAGTCAGTTTGTGCAGCGCATTGTAGAATATTAGTTCAAATAGTTTAATCTATTTTTTGTTACCATTTGTGTAAATATTTGAACTCAACTTGTGAGAAATCTGAGTCCAGATCACAAGTTTTGTATTGCTCTGCAGCATTCTCTTGAATGGGAAAGGAGTGGAGAGGATGAATACTATTTTTGTGGTTTGTGCAGATCAATTACTTATTAGAAACTATGTATCAATAGTTTATTCATTGCATGAATATTCAGATTGTTGGAATTCGTAGAGACGAACACAATGCTCGTGCCAGCGGAAGTTTTAAAGTGTTTAAATTCAACAGAACCATTCCGTGAACGAATATATTTATACAATAAATAAACGAGATAAAAGCATGAAACCCTTAAAGTAAATCCAGGTTCGAGTTCAACACTAAGGTATCCACGCGATTAATTCTCCGACTGCAAGATCCAACTCCAGTGTATTACTATCGTGAAGAAAGCTAGGGAATCTCAAGAAAGCTCAAGAAATCCTCAATTTCAAAATCAGGATTTGTTATGATGTTTTCTAAAATCTCTTTAACTCTTGTTTTTCATTGTTTACAACTTATGACTTTATGTTATATTTATACTAGGTTTTCATTAGAGAACCCTAATCCTAAAAGGGTTGGATTGTACAAGACTTGGGCCCAAAATAATTTTAGCCCAAATACCTTTATTAATATAACATAGATAATTAAATCCAAATCTAATTTAATTTAATTAAATAATTTCTGTCAAATAGAAATTAATATCATAATTATTAACAATTAAATATTACAATTCTAAATTGAATATTTAATACTTTCTTGATACACTCTTAAATCGGAAAACTAACCGCAAATAGTGTGACCCTATAGACCTTTATATATGACACCAATCCAATGATGATCCAAACAAAACTTCTAGATGGCCTAGTTGGACGAACTCAATATATAAAGAACATCCACTTGAACTCAGTGAATTATAACCTTTATACAAAGCTTTGGTGAAATTCCTTTCATTCCGAATCACCGATTAAGCTTAAGATTTATCCAAGTGTCTATCTCAATGGCTTAATCATTTATCTCATCTTTATTAGTCGACAACTAGACAATACTTCAATTACTATATGGAACATGTCTCTTGCATTGGCCAATGATTTTAGTCGACCTAATATAGAGATTATGAGTGATCTCTCTCGAGATTCCGATCGAGGAATGAATTCTTTCTTGCCTCAACTACCACCTTCATTTACATCATGATGCACCCAACACAAGCCGTATCTACCCCAAAAGAAGTGCAAGCATTGGTCATGGTCAAAGTACATCACTCAGTAAACAAGGTGCGTATTGACCTCAAGTCAAAGGATTATCACACGCTGTATACACTATAAATTTATAGACATACAGTAAATAATTTATCAGTAAGGTTTACAAATACTCTCCAAAGTATTCATGTGTCCATCACGAATAACTATTATTCGCGGTCGTGAGACTTACTGCATTCTCTAAAATGTGATGCAGACCACATGCCGACATATATTATATTATCAATATCCCAATCTTGATAATCATTAGTTGTGACTATTTTAAGAGTAATGTTTTCATCTCACCATATCAATGAAAACATTAACTCTACGGGAACATTTATATCAAAATCACAAACAATCAAAATAATAATTTAATAAATGCAATGCCATATATATTAAGATGTATATAATAATTGTGATCAAGTATAATGTCTTTAAATCTGATTGTCTTTAGGATATTCATACTTTCACAGATTCCAAAAACTTTGAGTAGTTTGCTGAAATATGGAACAAGTTTTATTCTGATTGTGGATGAATTTAATGGTATTTTTTGCACGAATTTCCAAGTCTAGTATTTCTTGTGTTGGTGTTGAATATTATTGCAAATGTGCTTGCACAACAAAAAAAAAAAAATCTTTTTACTGATTGGTTCCGCCCGTCAGCATTTCAGTACATAATTTGCTAACGATATTAACGAACTCGTCAGCATTTCGGTACACAATTTGCTGATGATATTAACGAATTCGTCAGCAAATGCTAACGGATTGGGTCCATTAGCATTTTTTTATAATACCCGCCATTGTTTTTAAAATATTATAAAAGTAATTGGGCGGGCTAGCCCAACACGCCCCTAACTCGACCCACAACCCAGCCCGCGTCAATTTAAATCACACATATGGCATGGGTGGGATTTGGTCCCCTTACCTCTTGTAAATAGAAGAGTGTTACCGTTTTACTAGTCAATTACATGTAAGAGTTTATATATTTTTAATATATATTTTTAATTAAGTTATAAATTATATTTATAATTAATATTATTATATTTATGAATAATGATATTATAAATACATAATATTATTACAAATATTATATATATATATATATATATATTATAAATATAAAATAATTAAAAGTATATATTATTTTGAAATATAATTATATTATTATCTATATTAATAAGTTTATATTATATTCTTAAATATTGATTATATTTATGAATAGTGATATTATAAATATAAAGTATTATTAAAAATATTATATATATATTAAATATAATTATTTATAAATAATTATAAATATATATTATTAGTTATAAATATATTATTATTTATATATATATATATATATATATGTAAATAAAGATATATAATTATTATAAATATATAATATTATTCATAAATATATAAATATATAATAATTTTATATTATATTTATAAATGTAGATTATATTTATGAATAATTATATTATGAATATATATATATATATTATATATATTATTTATAAATATATAATTATATTATATTTATAAATGTATATTATAATTAAAATAAATTTATAATTAATTAATTATGTATATTATATTATATTTATAAATGATTTAATATATTTTTTATTTTATAAATAACTAATTATATTATAAATATATAATATTATTTTAAAATGTATTATAATTATAATATTATAAATTTATATTTTTATATTTATTTTATATCTCTTTAAATATATATATATATATATGATTAGATTCAAATGAGAACCATGTCCTTGTATATGAACCTAGAGTCAAATATGGGTATTAGATCTAATTACATGGATGGATCAGATTTTTTGTTTATTTTCTTATTTGATTAAAAGTATTAGGATTGTATAATAAAGGCACTGCTGGTATATAATAAAAGCACTAGTTCGCAGATTTTCATATAATGACATGGTTCCAATTATGTGTACATATATATATTACTGACAGGTATTGCCCGTCAGCAAATTGCTGACGGCCTGTTGCCCGTCAGTATTATTTTTTTATTTTTTTTTAATATTGCTGACGGACTTTGTCCATCATCAATCGTCAGCAAATTTCACCCGTTACCGGCCATCAGCATATGCTGACGGTTTTTGGCCACTCAGCAAGATTCGTAAGCATTCAACTTTTTTTTGTAATATTACTATAGGGATTAGTCTATTATATAGCGGTTGCTTTCATGAATGAGGTCCCAAACCTCGATGGTATGAGCATCATGCTCCCGCAATTGCTGAATCAGGTGCCCCTTTGAAAAACTTCTTAATCTTAAATTGAGAATATGTCTTATTTTTTATCTTTACAAAAATGTCATTGCAATATTTTTCAGAATGAGATTGTAGTGCTCACTTAAATGTTAGCATAAGTCATGTCCATTTGCTAACTTCTTTTTATTTCCTTGTTTTATTTATTTTCTCATTGAATTATGAAGTAATTATATATGGGCACTTCACAAATCTCATTAAATTGTCCTATAAGGTAACTCCTCAATGCTCAGCCAAATTATCTCCTCTTTCTTTACATGATTATTCTATTGTTTATACAAAATCTACATCACAATTCTTGCATCTCAAATCTTGAATCGGGTTTCAGTATACATGTTCTTCGAATGAAGTTTTGTTTCCATGTATATTAAGTTTGTTTTTAGGGGTGGTGTTCTAGCTTTTTCTCATGTGCATAAAAATATTATACTCAATTCGAGTGTTATCGCATGCTTATTTAGTTCTGAATACTATTCTATTAACATATTCTAATTCATAAAGCCTCGTTTTTATTTTATTTTAACATATTTATTTATTTACTTTTTTGATGTGGATGCGATCATAAAGAATTGCAACTACGAGTTAGTGTTAGTCTTTGGTCATTTCTCAGAGTAAACACTTGAACCATAGATGTAAAGTTATTAACCTATTATGAATTGTAAAGAAATCAAAATCTATGCAAATTACCGCTTTGCTTATGAACTTTTGTAACCGTCTGTCTCAGTGTATCTTGTTCTTAATATATTTGACATACTTTTTCTTTTGTTTCAATGTTTATTTTGACAATAAAATTTGCTGAAAATTGATCAAATTGGCATATTTGCTTACTTTAAAAATCTTAAAAATTATTTAAAACCTTATGCCAAAGTTATAATATTAAAATAAAAAAAAGGTTATGGGATTGTGTAACGTCTATCTCACCAAGAGATGATCTATCTACTATTCAGAATTTTGAAAATTTAAATAGTATTGAAAGAGTTATGTTTATCAACCAACGTGAAAGAAAAGTAGCGAACTCATGATGAACTTATACAATCAAATGCGAGTTACTGAAAGCTTATATAAGTAAAGGCGAGTTGAGGAGAATTTATTATACAGTCTTTTATCAATCTTTCTCGTACAAGACATCAATGAAATATGTAGCTATATATAGCAACACTACATACTAAGGTTGTCCTAGATCCTGTGGTCTGAAATTCTAGAGTATATCTGACAACGGCTAGCTATAATCGTGCGGCCAATAATGCTACAGTACCATTTGACAGCTGTAGCAGGTTGGACTGTACTGGACTAGGGCTGACATCATCCGGCATGGCGTAGGCTCCATGCAGACCTCACGTGTTGAGACCTATCAGGTCGACACTCACTCGACCTGAACCTATAAGATAGGCATTCATGCAACCCGAAGTTATCAGGTCGCCAAATAGGTCCGCGGTCATGCGACCTGAATCCATCAGGTCGCTGTGACTTATACTGTCATTTAACACGGCCCCTCAATTCGAACGAGCTCTTAGGCATGACTCTCAAGTTGTCTCTGAGCTTGGTGAATAATTGCTCGCTTAAAGGTTTTGTTAGAATATAAGTTGTCTGTTCTGGAGAAGGAACATACTGCACTGCCAGCTGTTGTGAAAAAACCTTGTCTCTAACAAAATGAAGATCAAGTTCAATGTGCTTTGTTCTTGCATGTAAGACTGGATTTGAGGCTAGAGCAATCGTGCTCAAATTATCCACCCAAATGGTAAGCGTGCGAACCGATCCAACTTTCAGTTCCTTGAGCAGATATCCTATCCATGTCATCTCTGCAGCGGTGTTTGCTAAACTCATGTACTCTGCCTCAGTGCTCGACCTTGAAACAAAACCCTGCTTCTTCGAACTCCTTGATATAAGATTATTTCCACGATAGACACAAGAACCACTAATAGACTTCTTATCATCAAGGTCGGCAGCCCAATCAGAGTTAGAAAAACCAATCAAATTGAAGTTTGGAGCTCTCGTTATTCATAGTCCATGATCAATGGTGAATGCTAAGTATCTCAAAATTCGTTTTAATGCTCTCCAACTCGTATTTAAAGGATTAGCCATGAACTGACTAACCTTGTTAACACTGAAAGAAATCTCAATTCTCGTAATAATGATATATTGTAGACCTCCGACTAGACTTCTATAATGAGTAGGATTTATGCTTGTGCTGCTCTCCTTGAATCTAGACAGGTTGTTGGAAGTAATCATTGAAGTAAGAACCGACTTAGATGACAACATATTAGCTCACTTGAGAAGCGCTCTAATGTACTGTCCCTGACTCAGATGCATTTCATCAGCGGATGTGGTAAAATGGGTTCCCAAAAATTGTTTAACACTGCCCAGTTCTTTCAGTGACAAAACCTTCTTCAAATTAGTAACAACTGAAGCGACCTCATTCTCATTGTTCCCTGTAATTAGTATGTCGTCTACATGGATGAGGAGATAATTTCTTGACCCGTTCTTCAACCTGTAGAAAAGAGAAGCATCAGCTTTTGAACCTGTGAATCCAATACCTTGAAGTATTCCTTGAATCTTGCCAAACCATGCTCTAGAGGTCAGTTTAAGTCATAAGTAGCCTTGGTGAGTCTGCAGACAAGCTGTTTGTCTTTCTTTTGTTCAAAACTGGGATGCTGTTTCATATAGATCACTTCCTGTAAATCTCCATGTGGGAATGCATTATTAATATAAAGATGTTTAACATCCCATCCACGAGAAACATCAATACTTAAGATTATCATTATTGTTATTGGCTTGAAAAATGGACTGAAGGTTTCAGAGAAATCAATTCTAGCTCGTTAAGAGAAACCTTGAGCAACCAATCATGATTTGTGTCTATGTACTGAACCATCGGTGTTTCTTTTGGTCTTAAACACCCATCTGCAACCAATTACATTTCTCCCCTCAGGTGCTAGAACCAGAGTTGAAGTGTAAATTTAATCAGTGCATTGTATTTAGCCTGCATAGCTTGTTTCTGAACTCCAATCTTAAGAGCTTGATGAGCATTTAATGGTTTATCATCCTCATTTATGACTTCGGCAGAGAGTATTTTAGGATTGTGAATACCAGCTTTACACATGGTCAGCATAAGATGTAAATTCTGAGGTGGACATGGTGGAGAAGAACCAGAGTGATCATTCCAAAGGGCTGGTAGTTGAACAATGAGGGTAACCGTAGTGTTAGTGCTTTGAGGTGTGCTGGAGTGAGCATGCTGAGGTGATTGATGTGAAGAAGGAGTTTGATCAGGCAAAGTGACTGGAGATGTGGGATCATTATTTAGAGGCGTTAATGGTGTGTCTGTTTGAGGAGGTGAGATGGGAAAGGTATGATATTGAGGTGGTGATGCGATGGATGGTAAAGGGGACAAGGTGAAGTATGGAAACTTAGCGACCTGTTTAGAATTGTATTGGAATTCATGCTCACTGAACACAATATTTCTGGAGATTATCACCTTCCCAAAAGGTAACAAAACTTTGTATCCTTTGTATTGAGTGTTGTAACCAAGAAAGGTACTTGGAACCAACCTGTATTGGAGTTTGTGGAAATTGTAGGGCCTGATATGAGGATAGCAGAGGCAACCAAACACTTTAAGAAAGCTGTAATCAGGTTGCTGATTGAAGAGACACTCAAGAGGGGTTTTATAATAATTTGTTTTGCAGGGAATTCTGTTGATAATGTAAGCAGAATTAGTGAAGGCATAATCTCAAAACCTAAGAGGTAGGTTTGAATGAATAACGTTTAACCTGTGTATCCAGGGAAGGATCCATAATTATTTTACAACAGTACAAAAAAAATAAGATAAAAACAATTAAAAATTATCAAGAATCAGAGATGGACACCGAGTGCTGGAGGGGGCAGTCGGCCCTCTCACATTCTACCATATGATGGTATTAATTATTATTTTGTAAGTGTAAATGCAGAATTCTTAAAAGACAGTATAAGTTACAGTGACCTGGTGAATTCTAGTCCACGATAGCAGACCTAATTGGCGACCTGATAAGTTCAGGTCGCATGAATCCAACCTGGTTAGGTCTCATAAGTACCAACTGTGAATATTTGGAGCTTACGCCACGTCGGATGATGTCATCCCTAATCCAGTACAGTCCAACATGCTGCATCTGCCAATTGGTACTGTAGCATTATTGGCCGCACGATTATAGCTAGCCGTTGTCAGGATGTACTGTAGCATTTCTGACCACAGGATATAGGGCAACCTTAGTCCGTTATATTACATTATATAGATGTGTATTTCATTGATGTAACTCATGTAAAACATTGATAAAGATTATATAGTGATATCTCTTCTGCTCGCCTTTACTTGTAATAGCTCGCCTTTGATTTTATAAGATCGCTATGAGTTCGCAACTTTTCTGTCATGGTATTTGAGCTTTGAGGTGTGTTGGAGGTAGCATGTCGAGGTGATTGATGTGAAGGAGTTTGATTAGGGAATGTGACTTGAGCTGTGGGAGAGGTGTTGATGTTGTGTCTAATTGAGAAGGTGAGATGGGAAAGGTATGGTATTGAGGTGGTGATAGGATAGATCGCAAATGGGACAAAGTGAAGTGTGAATAGTTAGCAACTTGTTTAGATTTGTATGGGAACTCATGCTCACTGAACACAACATTTCACTACAAGAAATTTGAGGTTCAATGAGGATACATTTCGTCATTTAAAATCTATTTTTTTGTCATTAAAAATAATCGATAACGAAATCTGAGCGTCACAGAGGTCGTCACGGTATGACTGTCATATTAGGTGAAAGTGACAATTTTTTCAAACGCGTCACTAAATGTTCGATTTTGATGACGCTGATGTAAATTGTCATCATAGGTGATACTATTTGGTGACGCTGAATTCGTCACATAAGTGATTGAAAAGTTGTCATATAAAGATCTGTATTGTCACCGTATGTTACCATTTTCAATGACGAACACTTATTAAGTCATCAAAATATTTCACTTTTCGTGACAAACATAATTACAGTGACAATATTTGTTGACTTACAATGACGCTCATATTGTCGTAATTTGTATTAAACATTTGCCAAATATAATGTAATTCATCACGAAAGATTTGTTTTATAGTGACGCAATATTGACCGTCACTGAACAACTATATTTACAATGACAAACCAATGTGTCATCTTACTATGAAAGGTGATGGAATGTTCTGTCACGAAAAAAATTAGCAATATGTGAAGAATATTATAATCATCACAAAAGATATATGTTCGATGATGATCTAAGGGGAACATATAATGACAAAATATATTGTCATTAAATGAGTTTATATGGTGACGTCTCAAACATCACAAATGAGTTATTTAAGTGACAAGTTTGTAATCATTATATGATGGTACAAGTTGTAATATATACTCCCACAAAAAGTGGCATTTTTAAAAAATAAATAAATAATAATTTTTTTTTACATTTATAATTTATTATAACATTCATAACTAGCCTTCATATTATAAATATTCTAAGATGCAAATTTACAAATCACGAGATGTTCTAAGCAACAGAAGGCAAAAATATTTTCTAATATGCTAAACAGAAATGTACAATGTCATAAATAAACTTAATTCCTAAACTAAAAGGCAAATAAAAAACTACATTTTTCATTCAAATGTGATTGAGAACGTAGATGAGAACGCAAATGACACCCAGATTCACCTTCTGTATTCCATCATTCTGCATGAACCTGAAATAATTTCAAAAAATCACTTTAAGAATTTAAATGTTTTAGACTCAAATATAATCACTATATAAAATTGATAATTTCACACAACAGTCACTTTATATTCTAGAGAAAGAAAAGAACTTCGGAGCCCTTTAAAGAGCTGAACCAAACATAGACATTAGATGACGAATTTTCCAACCCAAACATAGATTCAAATAGAAAATTGATTACATTCTACACAGGATCAGAATATCATTGAAAAAGAAACTCAAATTGAAGTTATGTAAGGATCAATCAATCAAAAAATGCCATATGCATTCCCTAAACTATACCATTTATCACACCTAGCTGAAAAGGAACTTCTTTAAAAAAAATAGTGTGATTTTTATGTTAGAATTTATCTGGGTCTATTTTATAATTAATGAAAAACTAAACAAATTGATGATGTTAATTAAGTAACAAACTCTTTCAAATAATTACACACCAAATGTATATTTAAAAAAAATGGCTAATCTGATGTTTGGGTTAATGCTACATTTATTGTTTAATTCGAATTTAGTTAACAAAATCTTGAATGTTAAGATTCTTGAGAAAACATTAACCAAATTAAAACTGGTTAGAAAAGATCAGAGGATTTTCCAAGCTAAATTACGTCTTGTGCACGCTAAGATAAAACAATAGTTATGTCCTTCACGTGGAGTTGTATCCTCTGTAAGCATTTAAGGGTACCTCAAAGCACATAACACTACTTTCTACATGAAAATGTGTATATCCAGATTCTTATTAAATTTTACATAATAAGTGATGATTATTATATACCAAAAAATAATCATCTCCTAAAGTGGCTAGAATAATAAAAGTAGTAGTTTTGTTGCCTCAAAAAGGTGTTTAAAAAAAATCCATAAACATCACAATCAAAAAACAAGAATGATTTAATCAACTAAAGCCTACAGAGGGAAAAAATAAAAGTGAAACACCACATAACAACAAAACTCAATCACACTGCAAGTAAATTTACACTATAAAACACTCCTCAACACAACAAAATCAACAAATAAAGAGAAATCAAGAAAAAATCACATAAGCTACAAATCACGAGACAAATCATTTGCAGAACATTTTAGCTGTAGAATCATATTTTTATTCATAATTTTCTCCATTGTCGGTCACTGCAAATTGTTATCTGCCATTCATCGTTCTGATCTATGAAATGTAAAGAAACTGCATTATGTTGAAATTATTCAGAGTTGTATAAAACTACATAATATGTGGATAGTATGAAATTGAAGATTTCTTTATACTAGTATATGCATAGAGTAGTCATGGATATTACATTTAGAAACCTTGCCTCCCTCAAATTCTATATACTACATACTATCTAGGTTTCATACTGAATATTAGTGAATTCCATAATAGCTACATAATTCAATCATGGATATATCAGAGAGTACAAACACAAGCAGTTATGAATATTCAAAGTAGTATAAAACCACGAAATCAAACTCCAAACTGGTAATTCAGAGTAGTATGAATATTCTTAGTATTAAAAACTACTAATTGCAAAACCCATGTTGTTAAACGAGTTTTGAATTAAATTCGTGCTTGTGATAAGTGAAAATTCCGTATTGCTTAATCATAAGCCAATCTATCAACACAAACAAATGGTATGGAATTATAAAGATAAAAATCCAGACTGTTAATTCAGAGTAGTGTGACTATTCAGTGATTAACAACTAAAAAAACCCATGCAATTATAACGATTTCGGTATTAAACTCGTACTTGTAATAAGCAAAAAAATCGATACTATTGGGCATAAGCCAGGATCCATCAACGTAACCGGATGCAAGATTAAACTACGGTTAACAAGCCTAAAATTTCGTACTAACAATTTAAAATTCCAGGTTGTCTAACTTTAAATACGATCTGTAGTTGATATTTTACCCCATTTTTCTCTTATTTTCTCATTTAAAATTTGAGGATGTGGAAACTGAGGGTTTTATTAAGGAAACAGTTTATGCCCCATAAAATAATCACAATGAAATGGCTAAATCAATTCACAAACACTTATCATATTCACAACTAAATCACTAATAGAAATTTGGAATTTCGAATCAAATTCCAATATTAAAATTAAAATACCAGAACAATCAAGAAAACTAACCAAAAATCCAGGATTTCATTAATTTGAGTTTGTCTTCCCAAATTCTAGCAATTAGTTGTTGCTCTAGGCAGACGGCAGTTCCACAATCGGTGGAGAATGGGTGGAGAACGGCGCCGGCAAGAGAGGGAAAAAAGGTCGGATTTTGTCGGCGCGAATCTCTGTACAACTTGGAGTGGGGGAACTCTGTCTAGTATGGTGTGGCCTAACGTATCATCACTTGACTCCGATGAGCAGGCAGCGAGCGACAACAGCCGTGGAGAATGTCAGCGGCGGCGAGAGATTGTAAATTGTGTGGGTTTTATTTTCTCATCTTTGAATTTTATTCTAATTTCCGCCTTGAGATTTAGGTTTGAACGAAGGGAAAGGAGTTTGAGTGCTCCAATTGAAACGAATTTGTGTGGGCAGTTGTAGTGAAAAACAAAATGGGTTTGGCTAAAGCCATATAGGAACCTACAACCGTTATGTTAAATAATGAAAAATTCTACTCCCTCCGCCACACAATGAAAATGATAGTCCTGCGGTTGATTTCACACAGATTAAGAAATAAGTAATTTATATAGTTAAGTCATTAATTTAGTTAATATTTTCTAATTATACCCTTTCTGTAGTTATTAATAACAATTAATGCTTATAAAAATCACTGTTGGAATTAGTATATTTGTTATTGGAATAGTAAGATTTTACATTGTAATCATCAATTTTCAATTTACCATGTATAAAACTAGTATTTCAAAATATTAATTAAGGGTATATGTGAAAATAAAAATTTAATGATATGTTAAATATAGTAACTGGACTATCTTTATGGGACGGACGAAAATGAAATACTAGACTATCTTTGTGGGATGGAGGGAGTATTTATATTTTTATATGTTCCCTTAATTTTTACTATTATCTTATTAGTATGTATATGATTCATAAATAGTATCACATCCTATAATAGCAGGTTTCTAGGTTCTCACACAGGGATAGGTCCCGTGTGAACCCACCCCTATATATATAACTATTGGGAGATTCTACGGTGTGCCGTGACAATATCATTTTTCAATTAATTATAACCATTAGTCATTTCTCTAACTATTGCACATAAACTTTTTTTTTACAGGTTAGCATTATAGTGTTATAAATCTAAAAATAAAAGATTATAAAGATATCATATTTTCAACTTATGTCTTGTATGAATATCTAATAACAAATTTATTAATGTTTTTATTATTATTATTATTATTTTTGTATTAAAAATTCATTGATAATTTTACTTGCATACACATAAAATTTCAAATTAAGTCACGTTCTCATCATTCATTTCTTTCTTCCCCATCGACTCAATTCATGTCTAATCTCTATTTGTTAATAAATAACTTTATATTTTAATATTTATATTGAATTTGTTAATAATTTCTAGTTACATATTTAAAAATTTTCAAAAGATTATGTCATATTTTCGATGTCTAACCAATATTCATTCATAATTACCATATAATTTTATTTTTATGTTTAAATTGAATTCGTTAATAATATTTGGTAAAATACTTAAATTATTACATATAACTCGTGATTTACTTAAATGGGGTATTTGAGATTCTAAGAATAAAGTTATTTTGACTTTTATTATAAATACTAATTATTTAGATTATTTTCATAATTCAATATTTTTTGTAGTTAACATTGTGTTATATGTATTTGTTCTTTAATTAATATAATTAATTTAAATTATTTTATAATTAAATATGACTTGTTAAATTTTTATATTGTGGGAAAATATTGAATTAGGCAAAATATAATTAAAAAAATAATTATAAAACTAGGTGAAGAAAAAAATAGCTGGGTTGAAAAGAGAATTTTACCACTAATCTAATATTTCTCTATCGAACCACATAATCTTTTAATTTTTATTCTATTTCTCATTTAAGTTTAATACTCCAAGAATGTTTGGGATGCATGTGCTCGTAGCTAGGGTAACGCCCCTAGCTCCGCCCACACTATTGTAGAATCCTCATAATATGTATCTGTTTTTCACGGTTTGTTTAATAAATAAGAAATTTTGTTGTTTCGATGGCTTATGTGTCATCCGACCTAATATTTGCCTAATTTAAAATTTTTTTATTTTATTAAATTTTGACTAATTGAATCTTTTCCTTCTATTATATTTTATCTAATTCAATATTTTCCTTTTATTTTTCTAATATAAAAATATAAATAAGTCATAAATAATTAGAAAACAATATAAATTAGTTATATTAATTAAAGAAAATTGCATATAAGGTAAATTAATTTTAAAAAAAAAGTCTAATAAAACTTAAAGTAATTTTATTTCAAGAATTTCAAATATTATATATAAGTAAATCAGGAGTTATTTGCAATAGATTTTAAATTTTAGTAAATCTATATTTTGTTTTTCAGATTTATTTATATATTTATATATATTTTTTAATATTTCTGAAATTGCTTTTATTGATTTCCTTTGATTTTATATTATTCTTGATTTTATTTTTTTTATTAATTTAATAAAAAAAATAAGTAAATTAGTAGTTATTTGCAATAATCTAAGTATGTAACTAAATATTATTAAGTCTGTCACTCCAGTATCTTTTGAATTTTTTACTTTCAAATTTAAATACTCTTTAATTATCACAATATTTTTATATTAATTTTCTGATAAGTCCCGTATAACACACGGGTGTTAAACTAGTCTATGTGTGCGTGAGTATAATACTTTGTATGGTAAAATGTAAAAAATAAATTACTTTGTATGGGTAAATAAAATAAATTATTAAAAAATATTACAAAAGTAAAAAACATTGTAATATAATATAAAGTAAATCTCAAAATATTTTAACATCGAAAAATAATATAATAAATGATAACTAAATGGTAAATAGTATTTAGTAAAATTAAGAGAAATAAGAAACATTGTAAAATAATAAAAGAACTAAGAAAAAACATGATAAATCATAAAATAATTTTTTATTTCTAAATATTTATTCAATAAATTTAAAAATGGAAAGAATCAAAATAAATATTTAAAATTATAAAATAATTATTTTTAGCGGCGGCCTTGTTTAAAATCACTTCATATGTGGAGAATATTTCACCCCCGAAAATCTAAAATATTTTGAGGTAATTTTTCTTATAAACTGCCTCATCTGAGATTCACTGTGATGTCTGATGCACCATAATTGCAAATTAGTACTCCAAAAATGTGTTAGGTACTATAAACGCAAAACGAGTCTATTAGATATACATAATAATTACCCTATAAAGAAATTATACTATTAATAGTAAGTTATATTATTAAATATGTTATGAATTTCTTTTGTTGGGTAATTTTATTGTCAGATACTCATTGTACCTACATGTGGTTAGGTATTCCTTAAGAAAAATTGCATCGTATATTTTGTCATTTGATTGTAATTTATAATTTCATAATTATTACATAAAAATATCATATCAACATTTTTAATAACAAAAGAAAGTCAGTTTTCTTCTAGAAAACATATAGTTATTTGAGATAAATATAAATTTTATTTATAAACTCTAAATAAGAATTTGATAAATCTAAGAAATCAGAAAAGAAACTTAAATATTATAAAATGAAACTCATATTAATTAACATAAATATAAATTAGTTAATTACAAATTATTGTCAAAAGAAAACAATAGACAATACACTTTTTCTTCAATATTTTAAAGAATAAATACTATTTGTAATATTGAACGCATGCCATTATATTTAAGGGTACCCGTCTTTAGGCAGTTACAAATTACAATGAGTACTTGTTCGTATATTATATTTAATCAGATATCTTACTTAATTAAAATTAATATACATAACACAATGATAAGCACACTAAGTGGTTTGATGAGATCACTTGCTTAATATAAAGTAATACACAAAAAATAAAAATAATCAAACTAAGTGGATTATTCATTACCACATTTCATTAAAGTCTTATATTATAATATTTTATTTTTGTTTACAAAAGTCCTACATTAATTTTATGACTCAACATATCATTTTTTTGATATTTTTTATTCTTTTTATTTATTTAGTAGTTTTTTTTATTTTATAACATTTGATTTTTTTCCAGAATTTTGAAATAATTATTTAAAATATAATAAGTTTTTATATTATTTTTTGTCAAATTTAAAAGCAATTTGAGATTTTTTTTATAATATCTTATACTATTTATGTTGTGTTTTTATTTTCTTAAATATATTAAGTAATTATTCACGATTAAATATTATTTTTCTATTTTTAATTATTATTTTAATGAATTATATTAATAGTCTGTAATATTTTAAGTTTATATTTTTCAAATTTATTAAATAATAATATAAATTTAAATGATATTTTATTATATATTTTCTGATTTGAATATTTAAGAAATCATTAAAACACACCAAAAATATAATGTAAATTTGAATTTTATAAAATTAGTGTAAAAAATATGCAAAACTTCTAAATAATAATTTAAAATATAAAACAAAGAAAAATATATATAAGTAATAAGTAAATTATAAATACTTACAGTAATTTTGAAATAAGTTTGCACGACTAAATAATTACTTTTATATTTATTTAACTTACTTTATGGGTTTTTTAAATTATATTATTAATTCTATAATCTTAAAAAATTCAAATTTCTTAATTAATTATGTAAGTTTAAAAAATATTTATTATATAATTTTTCTGATTTTAATTTTTGATATTTATTTAATATTATATTATATCATTTAATATTTTTTTCTGCAGAAGTCCTCCATTGGTTTCATGGCCTAACAACTCTTTTTTTTTTTTTTTTTTTTTTTTTTGGATTTTTTTTATTTGGTAGTTTTTTATTGTATTATTTTATGATATTTTAAATTTTTGTCTTTTTCATGAAATAATTATTTAGAACTTAATCACACATTATTATATTTTATATAATAATATTATTATAGAATACTTATTTATTTATTTTTCCATATTTATTTAACTTACTTTATAAATTAAGGACTTAAATTATTATTCTATAGTATTCTTAAGTTTCTTTTATTTTTAAAAATTTTTAAATGATTATATTACATCAACAATAGTTTAATACAATTTTTTTTTTATAATTTTAAGTTTTGATATTTATCTAATATTGTATTATAACATTTATAAACAAAATAAAAATCAACACTATTATAAATTAAATAGAAAATTTATAGAAGAAGTCAAATTAGCTAATACATGGAATTCTAGGAAATTATTAAATAAATATAAGAAATAAATATATATCATAAAATATTTTAAAACCAAACAAGGCTATTGATCGAGGAATTCTTAGCACTCTAAGAAATCTTCTCCGCAATAGTACGGAATCGATTGTAGAGCGGTAAGTTTTCCCGAGTCATGTCTCTCGAGGATAAATATAATCGGCGGTCGGTGTATTTAGTCACTCTCTTGTTAAGCTAAATTACACTAATCTAATCTACGAAAGCATTAAGTCATTGGTTTGGTCTGAGTTTTATGCTAAAGCTTTAAAAGGAGACTTTAATTAAAAATGATTGGGTTTAGGGTGTTCGGTTCGTCTCCACAGTTAATCGGTTTTTGCCGAGCACTTAATCCACAATTCGGGGTTGTCAATCCCAAATGTCGATCAAGTATTGGGATCGTCAATCCCAATTCTCGACGAGCTCCGATTAATGGTTCTAAACGAACCTAAACCCCAAATCCGTAATTACTAAACTAATTGTATCAAATAAATCTTACAATTAAAAGAGAAGTCATGGAAGGAAAATCAAGTTTTTCAAACTGAAATTGGTCAAAAGCATTTAAATTGAAAAGAAGTCAAATTTACCAAAGAGGAAATCTTCATAAAACTTTTAAGGACTGAGAGCATGCTTGGCTGAAAAGAGTAAAAAGCTTGAAAAGAGAGTGCATCAATGGAGTTTGCAAGAACAACAAGAACTACAAGCTAGAAAATTCAAAGGAGGATTCAAAAAGTAATGAACAACAAAACAAACTAAATCTAATATCCAACACAACAATAAGAACAATCAACCGAGAACAAGCATAATAATTAAGGGAAAGAGAACTACCATATTGCAATGAACACAAAAGCTTCAAATCTTCAAATTACAAGCACCACAAATGAAGGAGGTGTCACTCACTCCAACACTTGCTTAAGAGCAACTAACTAACAACTAACTAACTAAGCTAAACTAGATTAACCACTAAGCTAGCTAAAACTACACTAAACTAGGGTTTATAAGCTAGGGTTTTGAAAAGCAAGAGTAAAGGCTTGGAGGAAATGGAACAAGCCCCAAATTCCACCAAGGAAGGGTTGGATAAGGTTGGAGAAGGCTGGGCTTATTTATACAAAAATGCAGGGGGAAAATTGTCAAAACAGGATAAAATCACGAGCTGGACTGCGTCTCAGTTGATCGACTGAGGAGCAACCGATCGACTGAGGAGCAATCGATCGACTTGAAGTCGATCGACTAAGGGTCAGTCGATCGACTGCTTTGCCCAAAATCTCCAAACCTACTGGAATCTAGTCGATCCTGGCTGTGTCAGTTGATCGACTGGGCTATCATTCGATCGACTGAAGGTCAGTCAATCGACTGGCTCGGCTACTCCGGCTCGGTTTTCTCATTTTTCTCTAAACATCCGTCGGTTGTCGCTCCTCGTTCACGCTGTGTTTCCTTGCTTTGCCCGTTCCAATCCGAGTCGAAAGAGATGCCCTGAGCTTGCACGAGACCTGCTTGGTCATCCTACGGCCAAAAATACGAAAAATGGTAAAAAAGTACGAAAAATGACTAAAACCGCATAAAAGCTATAAAAACCTAAAACTAACGAAATAGGCCAAAACGACTTCTAAAACAAGTAAATGCAAGCAAAACACACGCGAATGCGACACAAAAAGGTAAAAAAAAATGTACAAAAAAGTACAAATCAGCTATATCAAGATTAGGTTATATACATCACTCACTAAGGATCAATTTTTTTTTATCTTCTTAAAATATTTATATTCAATGATTTTTCCATATTTAAGAAATAATTAATTCTAATTAAATATAATATTATTGATTTCAGTTTTTTGATTGTTTATTTTTTCATTTTCAGATTAAAATACATAAATAACTGTCTAGAATTAGTTTTATATATTTAAGAAAATTTAATTTATAATAATTAGCGATATATATAATAATTTTAATATTTCTTTTTTTTAGTTTTTTTAAAAATAAGTATTTAGAATTTAGATATAATTAAATTATATTTTTATTAATTTCATGATATTTTCAAATACTATTGAAAATATATAAATCTAGAATAAAATATTTATAATTAAATTTAGAATAGTGAATTAATAAATTTGAAGATTAAATAAGTATTTTTAATTCATGAAAAATACAAAAACATAACTTTTTTTGAATATTATTTAAATTATGGAAAATATATTAAAAACTTTTATAGAGTTGTTTGAAATAAAATAACAAAAGATTCATATAATACTGAAATAAATTATAAAATTACATCAGTAAAATATATAATAATTATTTCAAAGTTAATCATTATTTTTTATCTAATTTAAAGTTATTTTGAGATTTAGTTTATAATATTTAATAAAGTCTAAGTCATGTTTTTTTATTTTTAAGTCTATCGATTATTCACAATTAAATATTTATTTAAACTAAATTATAAAATTAACTTATATTGTTCTTTTATATATTTTTTTTCAATTTTATTAAATGATTATGTAAAATTTAAAAATATTGTGTTATATATTCTTTATGAATTCAAGTTTTGAATTTTATTAGTATTATATTATAAATTTTATAATTTGCTTTTTTATTTATTATTTATTTATTTATTGTGTATTATAATTTATTAAATAGTTATTTAAAGTTTTTATATATTTATGAAAAGATTATATTGTAGTTTTAATTTATATAAGGTTGAGAGTAATTGTGATCAAATAAACGTACAATTATATATTATTTTGAAATATTAACATCAAACAGTACTAGGTTAAATGGTGTGCTTTATACCTAGTTAGATTGTGGGTTCAAATTCAATTGGTTTTGTTTTGCTCTTTCACTTTTTTTATTGACATTGCTTCAACATTTACACATTTCCTATTATATTTAAATTACACAAAGGTTTGGGAGTCAAAAAATAATCTTTTGAGAGAAAAGGGGTTTGGACCACCAATATTTAATATTGATACCTAGCCCCAACCACTCCACCACATGGTTCTGATGTTATATTTTATAAACAAAGAAATATACATTCAAAAATAAATTTAATCTTTCTTTTAACCCTATATAACTTACCATATTTTCATTTTTTAAACTTAATACAAAAGCTAATACTTCTCATAAATATAAAGTAAATTCTAAATAACAATTTAATAAATAAATAAAAATCAAAATTAAAGTATTATAATATAATACTAAATAAACCTCAAAACTTAAAATAATAAAAAAAGAAATATATACCAAACAATATTTTAAATTTATATATTTATAAGATAAGTTTGTAATATAGAAAACTTAAGATATTCTAGAATAATAATATAAGCCGTTAAAATTTTTAAATCAAGTTAAGTAATATTTAATCATAAGTAATTAATTGATATATTTTGAAAATAAAGAATATAATTGAAATATTATAAAATAAATATAAAAATAATTTAGATAAGAATATAATAAAGTGTGATTAACTTCTAAATAGATATTTCACATACAAAAAAAAGTGTTCACAAAAAGTAATTTTGGGTAAAAAGATTGATTGAGAATTTTCGTAGAAAAATATAAAATGTTATAATACGATAATAAATAAATCTCAAAACCTGAGATCAGAAGAAAAAATAATAATCTATTATTTAAACTTTTAAAATTATTAATCAATTTTAAAAATAAGAAACTTAAGAAATATTATATAATAATAATATAGTCATTAAAAACGATAAGTAAATTAAATAAACATAGAAAAATAAATATTTAATGATGAATAATAAGTTGAATAACACTTATATAAAAAAATGTAGTAATACAAAATTTCATCACCATTTATTATCAAGTTGTTATTGAAAAAGTCACATCCTAAATCTTGATATGAATGAAAAATTCATATTTATCATCACTAAATAAGACTTTAGTGTCAAAATAATGTTGTCATTATTTTTCTTGAAGGTGACAAAATATGGTGTTGTGATAAAAAGAAACTTATTGTAACAGTGGATGTCGTCACCATTTTTCATGGAAAAAATAATTACAAAATATAGTGTTGTCACGAATAAAAACTTGTTGTGACACCAAATGTCGTCATTATTTATTACTAGTTTGTCGCTGAAAGGTTCTCTCTTACCCGTTATTTCTTGTCATTCCATTATTGTGACAAATTCCATTTGATTGTCATCAATTATGCTAATTAGTGACGAGAAACTAGATCGATGATGACAAAAATAAATATTATCGTCAAAATATATTTTTCAGTGACAAAATTAAAACTCATCACTATTGATAAACATATTATGACAAGATTTTGTGCGTGGAAAAAAATTTGTCATAAAACATGTAATTTCTTGTAGTATTACCAAAAGGTAACAAAACTTTGTATCCTTTGTATTGAGTGTTATAACTAAGAAAAGTACTTGGAACCTACCGGTATTGGAATTTGTGGGAATTGTAGGGTCTGATATGAGGATAACAAAGGCAACCAAACACTCTAAGAAAGTTGTAATCAGGTCTCTTAAAGAGACACTCAAATTTTTTTTTATAAAGATTTGTTTTGCAGGGAATTCTGTTGATAATGTAAGCAGAAGTAGTGAAGGCATCATCTCAAAAACTAAGGTGACCTAATTACAGCTTTTTAATGCCTTATCTACATCTTGACTAGAGTGGCCTAATCTAGAATGCCATAGATCAGAAATAGGCTCTTTATTTTAAGAACTCGAAACAAGGCAAGTTTGAGCAGGTCTCATGATGGAAGGTGGTGTAGGTGTAGGTTGATAAGTGGCTGGCTTGGTTTTATGGAGATTCAAATGATAGAGTCCGACTTTAACCGTCCCTTATCTTTCCTAATCCAGCTAGAACGTGGCCTGGAAGTAACATTAACCATCACTGAGTAATATTCACTTCCCAATCCAGCTAGAATGTGTAAGATTTGATCTTTTCAGATATCTTGTTTCCTATAGAAGCCAGACCATCACAGCAAGACTTCATCTTTCTCAAATACTCTTTCAGTGACAAGGCATTCTTTATCAAGGACTGTAACAATTTCCTATACTGCATTATCTTGGCTTGAGACTGCATGACAAAGTTGTTTTCAAGAGTAGACCATATTTCTTCAGATGTATTGAAACCAATAGTTAAAATAAGAATGTTTTCACTTAAAGAGGACAAAATCCATGAGGCTAAGATCTGATATTGCCTTTCCCAAAATGAAAATAGGGGGTTTGTCCGATTTTCTCCTTCATCAGTTATAAACTGTGGTGGAGCTGTGGAACCTTTCTTAATGAAAGCTTAAAGACCATAGCCTTTGATGGTTGTCAAGACTTGTTGTCTCCATATTAAATAATTAATTCTCATCTAACTTGTTTTAAATGAGTTGACTTTGAGGATAAACGATTGGAGGTAGAGGCGAAAGGGTTTGAGCTGAGGAGGAAGCGCTATTGTGAGATATATATATATATATATATATATATATATATATATTGTAACAAAAAAACAGAGTCAGGCCTTCAAACCTTCTCTGACACCATGAAAGAAAAGTAGCGAGCTCATGACGAGCTTACACAATCAAAAGTGAGCTACTGAAAACTTATATAAGTAAAGGCGAGCTGGGGAGAATATATTATACAATTTTTATCAATCTTTATCATACAAGACATCAATGAAGTATGTAGCTATATATAGAAACATTACAGACTAAAGTTGCCCTAGATCCTCTGGTCAAAAATGCTACAGTATATCGGACAATGGCTAGCTATAATCGTGCGGCCAATAATGCTACAATACCATTTGAAAGCTGTAGCAGGTTGAACTGTATTGGGACCTACCAGTTCGGTACTCACTCGACCTGAACCTATCAGGTCGGCATTCATGCGACCTGAGGTTATTAGGTTGCCAAATAGGTATGCGGTCATGCGACCTGAATCCATCAGGTCGGTGTGACTTATATTGTCATTTAACACAACGAGTTGCAACAACTTGTTGTGATCATGATTTAATAAAGTCAATAATGAAATAGTAATAGGGGCCAACATCTGCCCCATCTCCAGTTATGGCAGTTCCCGATAGAACATCACTATACTTGACTGGAAGGTGCATGATTTTTTTATTGTAATGTACTAATTGACATCAACAGATTCCTTTGTACATTTGGTTATTTACTTATTTATTTATGAGGAATGGTGATTTCGCTATCGATTTTCAATAACATTGAGTTTATTGCATTTTCTGGTGATAAGAATAGATTTGTTTGTTTTAAGTTTTAACACACACACACACACACATAACAATTTGGCATATTCTTCTTGTTTTATCATCTTCGTATACGCGAAAATAATTTTATGGTAGTTTTTTTTCATAACTTAAAATAAAGTTTTGAAGGATAGAACTTGTGTATAATAGGATTTAATATAAATAAAAGGTTAAAAACATGATGCACATATATTGTAAAGAATATGAAGGATATAACTTGTTTAGTAGTAAGATGCACATATATTGTAAAGAATATGAAGGATATAACTTGTTTAGTAGTAAGATTCATCGGTAGAGTAGGTTTTGCTTACGCTTTCTTCTTTTTTTGCATGAATTCATTTTGTGACACTCTGTGGACTTTCTGATCTTTATAGATAAATTGAATTACTCTTAAGCATCCACTTTAGAGAATGGCTCTTGATTTATTTTGTTTCTGTATCTTTGCAAACTTCATTATTATTATTATTATTATTATTATTATTATTATTATTATTATTATTATTATTATTATTATTATTATTATTATTATTATTATTATCGTCCAAGCTCTTTGTTCTTTGTTTCAAGATCAGACCATTCATCTAGACCGTGATAAGCTCAGTTGATGTTTTAATGACTGTATTGTCAACTCGTAGATGATTATTGAGCCGAACTTTTGTGTTCCTTTCAAAAGTAAATTCCAGTTAACAAATACGCGTCTACGTTTTGAAAGGGTTTTAGTTCGCCCGCAAGAGAACGGGGTCACTTGTAGACTGATGAGTCAACTCGGGTCGATCTCTCGAGGAATGGAAATCGGATTTAACGATGTTTATTATACTACTATCACAATTCTATCTAATAACACACAATCAAATGGGGTTTTTGAAAAAGGTTTCAATTCCAATATTTTAAAACAATAACGAAAGCTTCTTGTCTCGAGGGTGTCAATCTCTCGACAAGGGATTTAAAACGGTAAACGATTCACCAGTCTAACACTACTAAATAAAGACATTTTAAACACAATAGCAAGAACCAATCTCGATGTCAACAAACTACCAATAGATTGATCAAAGACAATCATTCATTCTATCATAGATACGCCAAACATAATTGCATAAACTCCAAGAACACAAAGTTATTATTCCAAATCACCAAACCTTAACATTCTACCAACATAACATCATCTAGCATACTATCAATTGTTCAAGCCAATACCTAACAAAACACTTTCAAAATAATCAAATCAAGAGACGAGTTTAGAGATTACAATTCGTTGAGCTATTTTCAACGGGTTATGCCGACGAACGAAAACACTCCGAGCTGCGTAGAATCCCTAGACTTGTCACGAGCCCAGAACC
>BMAC01000336.1:580711-594447 GCA_014905375.1 Phtheirospermum japonicum | reverse complement strand
TTCTCCTCACCCTCTATCTCCACCTCCGTGCACACCTCTTTCAAAAGACCATCAAAAGTTTCATTGCCAACAACAACGGTGGGATCCACCACATCGAAGATGGGCATCTCATCAAGACACGGTCTTTTAAGCTCGTCCACTTCGTTGGAAATTTGCTCTACTTGAGTCTCCATGCGAGCAAGGCATTCATCCAATTATCGAATCACCTCCACGAGATCGGATGAGAGAGGCTCAAAATCCGGGAGTTGGGGTATAGACGAATCTTGAGAAAGTGAGGCGTACGGGTCGTCGTTCGGAGTATACGAACTCGAGGTGGGTAGGTCGTAAAAGTCATAGCTCCAAGAATATGAATCATGAATTTGGAGAGCATACGAGTCAATGCTCGGGTAAGAAGAAGGCGGGGCGAGTTGAGCATATGGATTGTCAAAATTTGGATCATAAAGACCACGAGTCGGTGCATACGGATCCATGCTCGGGTTGTAGGGATATTGAATCGGTGGAGAATAAGAAGGGCTTGGGCCGGAACAATCGAAAGAGGGGGCCCATTCTTCACCAATCGAAGCGTACAGGTCATCGTAAGTTGAGGGGACCCGATAGCTTGGGGGAGTGGTGTACGGATTTGGATACTCAGGAGTTTGGATGTAAGGGTTTGGATATTTGGGAGTTTGGATATAAGGATCGTCATATGGCAAACTAGCTCGGTAGTTTGCCATCCCCGGCCGGATCAATCGAGCGGAGGAGGCATCCTTTGATCGTCGTGAGTGTAGGCGGGCGGCATTGGGCTCCCCGAATGAGTACCTTGCAAACACAACACTCAACAAAGGATTACGAGCATCGAAAGTAAAATAACAATTTAAACTAGCTAAATAACTAAGATAACAAGAGAAATAATTAAAAACACCTTTTGCCTTAATCTATCCCCGGCAACGGCGCCAAAATTTGATCGAGAAATTCTTACCACTCTAAGAAATCTTCTCCACAATAGTACGGAGTCGATTGTAGAGCGGTAAGTTTTCCCGAGTCGTGTCTCTCGAGGATAGATATAATCGGCGGTCAGAGTATTTAGTCACTCTCTTGTTAAGCTAAATTACACTAATCTAATCTACGAAAGCATTAAGTCATTGGTTTGGTTTGATTTTTATGCTAAAGATTTAAAAGGAGACTTTAATTAAAAATGATTGGGTTAGGGTGTTCGGTTCGTCTCCACGATTAATCAGTTTTTGCCGAGCACTTAATTCACAATTCGGGGTTGTCAATCCCAAATGTCGATCAAGTATTGGGGTCATCAATCCCAATTCTCGACAAGCTCCGATTAATGGTTCTAAACGAACCTAAACCCCAAACCCGTAATTACTAAACTAATTGCATCAAATATATTTTACAATTAAAAGAGAAGTCATGGAGGGAAAATCAAGCTTTTAAAATTGGAATTGGTCAAAAGCATTTAAATTGAAAAGAAGTCAAATTTACCAAAGAGGAAATCTTCATAAAACTTTTAAGGACTAAGAGCATGCTTGGCTAAAAAGAGTAAAAAGCTTGAAAAGAGAGTGCATCAATGGAGTTTGCAAGAACAACAAGAACTACAAGCTAGAAAATTCAAAGGAGGATTCAAAAAGTAATGAACAACAAAACAAACTAAATCTAATATCCAACACAACAATAAGAACAATCAACCGAGAACAAGCATAATAATTAAGGGAAAGAGAACTACCATATTGCAATGAACACAAAAGCTTCAAATCTTCAAATTACAAGCACCACAAATGAAGGAGGTGTCACTCACTCCAACACTTGCTTAAGAGCAACTAACTAACAACTAACTAACTAAGCTAAACTAGATTAACCACTAAGCTAGCTAAAACTACACTAAACCAGGGTTTATAAGCTAGGGTTTTGAAAAGCAAGAGTAAAGGCTTGGAGGAAATGGAACAAGCCCCAAATTCCACCAAGGAAGGGTTGGATAAGGTTGGAGAAGGCTGGGCTTATTTATACAAAAATGCAGGGGGAAAATTGTCAAAACAGGATAAAATCACGAGCTGGACTGCGTCTCAGTTGATCGACTGAGGAGCAACCGATCGACTGAGGAGCAATCGATCGACTTGAAGTCGATCGACTAAGGGTCAGTCGATCGACTGCTTTGCCCAAAATCTCCAAACCTACTGGAATCTAGTCGATCCTGGCTGTGTCAGTTGATCGACTGGGCTATCATTCGATCGACTGAAGGTCAGTCAATCGACTGGCTCGGCTACTCCGGCTCGGTTTTCTCATTTTTCTCTAAACATCCGTCGGTTGTCGCTCCTCGTTCACGCTGTGTTTCCTTGCTTTGCCCGTTCCAATCCGAGTCGAAAGAGATGCCCTGAGCTTGCACGAGACCTGCTTGGTCATCCTACGGCCAAAAATACGAAAAATGGTAAAAAAGTACGAAAAATGACTAAAACCGCATAAAAGCTATAAAAACCTAAAACTAACGAAATAGGCCAAAACGACTTCTAAAACAAGTAAATGCAAGCAAAACACACGCGAATGCGACACAAAAAGGTAAAAAAAAATGTACAAAAAAGTACAAATCAGCTATATCAAGATTAGGTTATATACATCACTCACTAAGGATCAATTTTTTTTTATCTTCTTAAAATATTTATATTCAATGATTTTTCCATATTTAAGAAATAATTAATTCTAATTAAATATAATATTATTGATTTCAGTTTTTTGATTGTTTATTTTTTCATTTTCAGATTAAAATACATAAATAACTGTCTAGAATTAGTTTTATATATTTAAGAAAATTTAATTTATAATAATTAGCGATATATATAATAATTTTAATATTTCTTTTTTTTAGTTTTTTTAAAAATAAGTATTTAGAATTTAGATATAATTAAATTATATTTTTATTAATTTCATGATATTTTCAAATACTATTGAAAATATATAAATCTAGAATAAAATATTTATAATTAAATTTAGAATAGTGAATTAATAAATTTGAAGATTAAATAAGTATTTTTAATTCATGAAAAATACAAAAACATAACTTTTTTTGAATATTATTTAAATTATGGAAAATATATTAAAAACTTTTATAGAGTTGTTTGAAATAAAATAACAAAAGATTCATATAATACTGAAATAAATTATAAAATTACATCAGTAAAATATATAATAATTATTTCAAAGTTAATCATTATTTTTTATCTAATTTAAAGTTATTTTGAGATTTAGTTTATAATATTTAATAAAGTCTAAGTCATGTTTTTTTATTTTTAAGTCTATCGATTATTCACAATTAAATATTTATTTAAACTAAATTATAAAATTAACTTATATTGTTCTTTTATATATTTTTTTTCAATTTTATTAAATGATTATGTAAAATTTAAAAATATTGTGTTATATATTCTTTATGAATTCAAGTTTTGAATTTTATTAGTATTATATTATAAATTTTATAATTTGCTTTTTTATTTATTATTTATTTATTTATTGTGTATTATAATTTATTAAATAGTTATTTAAAGTTTTTATATATTTATGAAAAGATTATATTGTAGTTTTAATTTATATAAGGTTGAGAGTAATTGTGATCAAATAAACGTACAATTATATATTATTTTGAAATATTAACATCAAACAGTACTAGGTTAAATGGTGTGCTTTATACCTAGTTAGATTGTGGGTTCAAATTCAATTGGTTTTGTTTTGCTCTTTCACTTTTTTTATTGACATTGCTTCAACATTTACACATTTCCTATTATATTTAAATTACACAAAGGTTTGGGAGTCAAAAAATAATCTTTTGAGAGAAAAGGGGTTTGGACCACCAATATTTAATATTGATACCTAGCCCCAACCACTCCACCACATGGTTCTGATGTTATATTTTATAAACAAAGAAATATACATTCAAAAATAAATTTAATCTTTCTTTTAACCCTATATAACTTACCATATTTTCATTTTTTAAACTTAATACAAAAGCTAATACTTCTCATAAATATAAAGTAAATTCTAAATAACAATTTAATAAATAAATAAAAATCAAAATTAAAGTATTATAATATAATACTAAATAAACCTCAAAACTTAAAATAATAAAAAAAGAAATATATACCAAACAATATTTTAAATTTATATATTTATAAGATAAGTTTGTAATATAGAAAACTTAAGATATTCTAGAATAATAATATAAGCCGTTAAAATTTTTAAATCAAGTTAAGTAATATTTAATCATAAGTAATTAATTGATATATTTTGAAAATAAAGAATATAATTGAAATATTATAAAATAAATATAAAAATAATTTAGATAAGAATATAATAAAGTGTGATTAACTTCTAAATAGATATTTCACATACAAAAAAAAGTGTTCACAAAAAGTAATTTTGGGTAAAAAGATTGATTGAGAATTTTCGTAGAAAAATATAAAATGTTATAATACGATAATAAATAAATCTCAAAACCTGAGATCAGAAGAAAAAATAATAATCTATTATTTAAACTTTTAAAATTATTAATCAATTTTAAAAATAAGAAACTTAAGAAATATTATATAATAATAATATAGTCATTAAAAACGATAAGTAAATTAAATAAACATAGAAAAATAAATATTTAATGATGAATAATAAGTTGAATAACACTTATATAAAAAAATGTAGTAATACAAAATTTCATCACCATTTATTATCAAGTTGTTATTGAAAAAGTCACATCCTAAATCTTGATATGAATGAAAAATTCATATTTATCATCACTAAATAAGACTTTAGTGTCAAAATAATGTTGTCATTATTTTTCTTGAAGGTGACAAAATATGGTGTTGTGATAAAAAGAAACTTATTGTAACAGTGGATGTCGTCACCATTTTTCATGGAAAAAATAATTACAAAATATAGTGTTGTCACGAATAAAAACTTGTTGTGACACCAAATGTCGTCATTATTTATTACTAGTTTGTCGCTGAAAGGTTCTCTCTTACCCGTTATTTCTTGTCATTCCATTATTGTGACAAATTCCATTTGATTGTCATCAATTATGCTAATTAGTGACGAGAAACTAGATCGATGATGACAAAAATAAATATTATCGTCAAAATATATTTTTCAGTGACAAAATTAAAACTCATCACTATTGATAAACATATTATGACAAGATTTTGTGCGTGGAAAAAAATTTGTCATAAAACATGTAATTTCTTGTAGTATTACCAAAAGGTAACAAAACTTTGTATCCTTTGTATTGAGTGTTATAACTAAGAAAAGTACTTGGAACCTACCGGTATTGGAATTTGTGGGAATTGTAGGGTCTGATATGAGGATAACAAAGGCAACCAAACACTCTAAGAAAGTTGTAATCAGGTCTCTTAAAGAGACACTCAAATTTTTTTTTATAAAGATTTGTTTTGCAGGGAATTCTGTTGATAATGTAAGCAGAAGTAGTGAAGGCATCATCTCAAAAACTAAGGTGACCTAATTACAGCTTTTTAATGCCTTATCTACATCTTGACTAGAGTGGCCTAATCTAGAATGCCATAGATCAGAAATAGGCTCTTTATTTTAAGAACTCGAAACAAGGCAAGTTTGAGCAGGTCTCATGATGGAAGGTGGTGTAGGTGTAGGTTGATAAGTGGCTGGCTTGGTTTTATGGAGATTCAAATGATAGAGTCCGACTTTAACCGTCCCTTATCTTTCCTAATCCAGCTAGAACGTGGCCTGGAAGTAACATTAACCATCACTGAGTAATATTCACTTCCCAATCCAGCTAGAATGTGTAAGATTTGATCTTTTCAGATATCTTGTTTCCTATAGAAGCCAGACCATCACAGCAAGACTTCATCTTTCTCAAATACTCTTTCAGTGACAAGGCATTCTTTATCAAGGACTGTAACAATTTCCTATACTGCATTATCTTGGCTTGAGACTGCATGACAAAGTTGTTTTCAAGAGTAGACCATATTTCTTCAGATGTATTGAAACCAATAGTTAAAATAAGAATGTTTTCACTTAAAGAGGACAAAATCCATGAGGCTAAGATCTGATATTGCCTTTCCCAAAATGAAAATAGGGGGTTTGTCCGATTTTCTCCTTCATCAGTTATAAACTGTGGTGGAGCTGTGGAACCTTTCTTAATGAAAGCTTAAAGACCATAGCCTTTGATGGTTGTCAAGACTTGTTGTCTCCATATTAAATAATTAATTCTCATCTAACTTGTTTTAAATGAGTTGACTTTGAGGATAAACGATTGGAGGTAGAGGCGAAAGGGTTTGAGCTGAGGAGGAAGCGCTATTGTGAGATATATATATATATATATATATATATATATATATATTGTAACAAAAAAACAGAGTCAGGCCTTCAAACCTTCTCTGACACCATGAAAGAAAAGTAGCGAGCTCATGACGAGCTTACACAATCAAAAGTGAGCTACTGAAAACTTATATAAGTAAAGGCGAGCTGGGGAGAATATATTATACAATTTTTATCAATCTTTATCATACAAGACATCAATGAAGTATGTAGCTATATATAGAAACATTACAGACTAAAGTTGCCCTAGATCCTCTGGTCAAAAATGCTACAGTATATCGGACAATGGCTAGCTATAATCGTGCGGCCAATAATGCTACAATACCATTTGAAAGCTGTAGCAGGTTGAACTGTATTGGGACCTACCAGTTCGGTACTCACTCGACCTGAACCTATCAGGTCGGCATTCATGCGACCTGAGGTTATTAGGTTGCCAAATAGGTATGCGGTCATGCGACCTGAATCCATCAGGTCGGTGTGACTTATATTGTCATTTAACACAACGAGTTGCAACAACTTGTTGTGATCATGATTTAATAAAGTCAATAATGAAATAGTAATAGGGGCCAACATCTGCCCCATCTCCAGTTATGGCAGTTCCCGATAGAACATCACTATACTTGACTGGAAGGTGCATGATTTTTTTATTGTAATGTACTAATTGACATCAACAGATTCCTTTGTACATTTGGTTATTTACTTATTTATTTATGAGGAATGGTGATTTCGCTATCGATTTTCAATAACATTGAGTTTATTGCATTTTCTGGTGATAAGAATAGATTTGTTTGTTTTAAGTTTTAACACACACACACACACACATAACAATTTGGCATATTCTTCTTGTTTTATCATCTTCGTATACGCGAAAATAATTTTATGGTAGTTTTTTTTCATAACTTAAAATAAAGTTTTGAAGGATAGAACTTGTGTATAATAGGATTTAATATAAATAAAAGGTTAAAAACATGATGCACATATATTGTAAAGAATATGAAGGATATAACTTGTTTAGTAGTAAGATGCACATATATTGTAAAGAATATGAAGGATATAACTTGTTTANATATATATATATATATATATATATATATATATATATATATATATATATATCAATAAATTGGGTGTCTGTTTTGCATGCTTTTTTAGACCAAAAAAAAAAAATTCTGGTGCTTCGATTGTGTATTTTTAATATGAGTCTAATATTTATATAATTTAATATTTTTCATTAATTCTATTTTAACTAATTCAATCTTTTTCTTTTATTATATCCTACCTAATTTAATAATTTTCTTTTATTATATTTTTTCTAATTTAATAATTTTCTTTTATTCTCCTAATATAAAAATATAAATAAGTCATATATAATTAGTAGAGAAAATCTAAATTATTTATTTTAATTAAAAGATAAATTACATATGAAATAATTTTAATTACAAAAAGAAACTTAATTATGAAAATAGTTTATTAAATTGAATTTATAATACAAGTTAAAATAATTATATTTTTGGAATTTTAAATATGTATTTAGGTAAATTACGAGTTATTTACAATAATTCAAGTATCTAACTAAATATTAGCAATTAATTCAGTTTAAACATATTAATATTGGGGAAACACTAGTGGAAAAAACACGATTAGAGGCAGTGCAAAACAACTATTGGTGGCGGCTTTGAACCGTCTCTGATCGAGACGACACTTAAAAGTCAATATCATACGGGTGGCGGTTCAAACCGCCATTTGAAACAGGAGTGGGTGGCGGTTCTTATCTACGAACCGCTACCAAAAGTCTAAATCGGGTGGCGCTTCTTGGTTATGGAGCGCTACCAAAGTCTAAAACGGGTGGCGGTTCTCGTTATAACCGCAACTTGAAGTCCAAACTTTTGGCAACTGTTCCGATTTGAACCGCCACTTAAAGTCCAAACGTTTGGTAGCACTTCATATTGAACCACGACTTAAAGTGTAGACTTTTGGCAGCGCTTCATATTGAACCACTACTTAAAGTGTAGAATTTTTTCCCCCTGACTTCAGCACTAAAAAATTCTCAAAATTTATTATAAATTCTACAAACCAAATTATTCATAGCAAAATATACAACTAAACAAACCAAAATATTCATAGGAAACACAAATATCCAAACAAATAACAAATATCATAAATATCAAACACAAATCATTCAAGTAAACAACAAATATATCATTTCAACCATAACAATTCAATCTTACCAATATACTCAACAAATGCTTACAATTAAGAATCTAGAAGAACGTCAATAAAATATCTTGCAAACACATTTCGAATATCATCGAACTCCAACGGTGAGTAAGGGTCTTGATTCGATCTTCAATCCTTAAATTAAATATTGAAACAAAATATTAGATTTATTAATACTAACTAATTATGACTTAAATTTCTCACTATATAAACATTAAAAATAATAATACATAAATCAACTTACCATTCCAATATTTCGACTATTGGAAAATTTGTTGATAATGTCGTACGTGTACCTCATCATATAGTAACCACACTCGATAGGCCCCGATTGCTTGCGACACTTGGAAAAAAAATATAAATAATTAAGATTAGTTATATTAATACATAAAACATCTAAAATTAATTTTAAAAAAATATACATGTATTACCTTCACCCTATAAAATGTTATGCCTTTACCATTCCCCTTTATTGATGATACAATCCTAAAAGCACTACATTTCAAAGTATGATATTTGAGTCTTTTCAACAAACACAAATAAAAAGAATTAAATAACAAAGGAAACTCATCAACTAAAAAAAAGAATTAATATAACTTACAAAGTCAATTGTTTCAATATTTCGGGGTCCCGTGTGAAAGTCGGATCAAACAAATAACCTTTTCGTACCTTTGGGCATATAACAATCAATATCCAATGATATCTGCAATTAACAAGATAAAGAAAATTAACTACGGTACATATTATGAAATGACAAACATATCTAATGAATCAGTCGTACGATTCATGATTTATCATGAACTAATAATAATTTCTTATGTAGATCCCAGAGTAATTAGCGTATATACTGTTCTACCGAGTCACTCAATCCACATCAAATCAAATATATACCAAATTAAATCTCAACAATCTTGTTAAGGCTAATTAATCATAATTAAATTTGAATTTTCTGTTCACATATCCAATCCTGAACCACAGTTAGTCACACTGCAATCATATCATACCCTACCTTCAGTAATAACAATATTTATATTTGAAGGAATAAAACCCGTAATACGTGTCGTTTCCTGATCGTGCAAGTTATGTGTATTACAAGCTCATATATAGTAAAAAGAAATTGAAAAGAGTGGTATGGGTGCAGGAGAAAAGTAGTTATATGAAAAGGGTATTAATGTTTTACTGTTACGAGCAATGTGGACTTTATGAAATGCTACCTTAAGTTTTGAGGACAGATTCATAATGTTAAGATCAAATGTAGTATTAAAGGGTTAATTTCAAAATCAATACCCTTATGGGCACAATATAGCACACATTTGCAAGCATGATCTATAAATGTCCTAGATGAAATTATTAAGGCTTTCAATTCTACCTTTCTAACACATAAAATCTGTTTAGAAAAGAATGCAGTTACTTTTCTTTGCTACATAAATTCCAAAAACAGAAAATAAAAATAAAAAAACATGAAGTTGAAAATTAATTAATCAGCTCTCCATGTTTTCGTCACTACCTTGGTGCCCGAAGTAGAAGCAGCCTGACCGCTGATACTCTCAACTTCTTTCTCCTTGCTCTTCTTCACCCGTTGGCGGATGAAGCAAGTTTCTCAAACGGGCCTCAGCATATTAAACGTAGTACTATGTTAGAAGTAATTTGAGAATTATATTATTGTAATTTCTCTTCAATTAATATGAGTATTTCTAATTTGTGTGAGGAGGAATGAAAACCCATTACAATCTGTAATCTTCAATATGAAATGAAGCGAGAGGATTATTTTTAATTCCTGTAAATCCATAAGATAAGAATAATTATAATTTATAATACATACTTCTATAGATTTAGCCTAATTACGACAGGATTTAATTAGTTATCTTCTAGATTGAAATAAATTTAAATCTCAAAAGGTATTCTTAATTTTAAAAGGGTACTTTAATATATGAAATTTCTTTGAAAATTGAAATGAAGCACTATTCCCATCATAATATTCTGCATTTAGCTGGAAATAGCATATACTAGCAACAAACTAAAACGTATCATGAACGAAAATTCCAAACTTAATTACAGCTTCAAAATTCTTCAATAATCTAACCAAAACTAGGTAAGAAAAGAAAAGGGAACCAAAATAGAAAAGACGAGACAAAACAAAAAGGCCAAGAAAGTGAGAAACTAATTAAAATGGACATGCACTCGAACACTTTATATTCAATCCACAAAATTCAACTCAACAGAGATAGCGAAAGGGTAAAGGGTGTGTTGATCGATGGAACGTCCCGAAAACCACGAGAAACAAGCCAACGTAGAGTTGAGGAGTAAACTGATTACCTTGACAAAGAAGAGCAAATACTGATATATGGGCGGCCAAGCTACAACTACAGGCACAAATCACACAAGAAGAGCAGAAAATGATATTTTGTGCACACAAGCTACAGCCACAGCTACAATCCACTCTTATTCAATATATGTGATTCTAGTTCATGAACGGCACGACAATATAATACAAGTATGCTGTTGTTGCACGATTAAAAAGAGCCGAGAACTTGTATATGTTTGCATATGTTTTAAAAACTAATTAAAAAGAGCCGAGAACTTGTTTTAAAAATAATGCTTTGGTTCGCATTGACTCGAATCTAAAAACAGGAAATGTAAACAAGTATTAAATGCAAACTTTGACCAGTAAATGATAGGTGGGGTGTATAATCATGATCATGTTAAAAAAAACTCAATATAGGCATTTAACTAAATAAAAGGCTTAAATTGTGTTCATTTATCCAAATTTTTAGAATTAACGGGGCATATATATACGTACTAATCAGGACTATTTAGGTATTCTAATCCGAACAATAATATTTTGACAAACCCCATTAATTACAGACTAATTTCACATACTTATTAGTAAACCAAATTAGTAATTTTGTGATGTATTAAACAACTATAAAATGTAATAATATCCTCCACAACAATTGGATTGAACACAACAATTAATTAATACACATGTATGTGTAATGTGTGTATTGCTTTAACTACAATTCAGCTTGAGCTGCTGAAGCAAGTGCTTGTCTCAAACTGTATGTTCCGTTTGAGTCTATGGTGTCCATTGTGAAATTAATTTGCCATGTAGTTGATTGGTAAGTATTATTAGCTTTTCTTCTGCAAATAAATAAATAATACTAAATGGAAAAAATTGGGGAAATTTTCTTGTGCTGCCGACGGTAAGTTAATATGCATGTCCCAAAAATATGAATATTTTAACGGCAAACAAAATAAAAATGAAATTACATTTTTAATTTGAATTTCTTTATTCCCAATCATCTTCCTTGGAGTATAGTTATATGAATTTGAAAAAATATCAATCAAATAGGGGGAATGTGAATCACAACATTGGAACTCAAGTCTTTTTCAATATGTAATGTGAATTACCTTAGAAATTAATTATTTGGCTTTTCTTTTTCAAATGAAAATTATTAATTACCTGTGAACAACCTTCCTTTTACTCTCCAACGCCTAAAATGTGACCAGATCCATCCACAATCTCCATCACAGTGTGTACATTCATTGTAGACAATCTCAACATAGTATTTACATACTAAATTGTGCATTTTAGAGAACAAAAATTTAAAGTAATTATTAGCTTTTGATGATTTGTCATTATTTTAATCAAAATAATTCTTAGAAATAACAATTGAGAACTTAGGTGATGAGATTGCGAATATTGCACCCATGCAACAACTTTTATAAATATACTAAAAAAAATTAAAAAGAACAATCACCTCGTAACATGGGCAAATAACCAATCGGAGTTATAATTGCTCTCGCCAACTATATAGATTAAGTCTCTATCGGGATATAATTCAGCATATCTCTCCATAATCCATACTGCCTGAATCTAAATCATAAACATCCCAATTTAAACAATTATATGTTTTCTTTCATGTATGCGGATAAATTCTTTCATTTTAGTAAGAAATTGGTTGGAGAAATGTGTAATATAAACAAAATAAATAACTTGTTCTTGGAAATAAATAAAAAACGAAGGACCAAAGCCTTTCCTAGACAGAAGAACACAGAATCCAACAACAAACAAAGAAATAAAACAGTGTAACAAACAACAAAATCAAACAAAATGTGATCAAAATTAACACCCCACTCGCCAACGACGGGGATATGACTTACATCCACAACGACTATGGAAACGGACGAAAAACCCTCACCGCTCCCCAAAACACCTTTTGTTGGGAATATTATTTACAACAATATTTCCTTGTTTGTAGTTTGCCTTTCTTAGGACTTTAGTATTTTAGGACTCTAGATATCTTCCTTAGTTGGAGTTTAGGATTTTATTTAGTTTCCAAAATACTTAATTAACTTGTTTTACAAGACTAGGAGTCTTCTATTTAAGAAGAGAAACCAAGACGCAAAAAGCGACACACGAGACGAGATAAGGACGCAGACAAGAGAAGCTGAACGAGAACAAAAGACTCTGAGCTTTGGTGGATAATTAACAGAATTGCAACGTTGCGTAACCAACGGACGAATTCAATTAACAAGGAAGCGAAGAGTTTATTGTGTATCAAGATCTTTGATATTTGTTTTCTTATATTACTTTTTGTTATTTCGAATTTGGATCTGAACGTTTTTGAAAGTAATATATTTTATGGGTTTGTTTACCCAGGTTTATAAGCTTGTTAGCTTATAAACTGAAATTAATTTATTGTGGTTATTTTTATTTTATTTCCGCTGCCATCTGTAAGTCAGTTGATGTTAAGTCTGGTGACTCTTGTCACGAAACATAACATCATATCTAAATTTTGCATTTCTACAAAACTACAATTGGCCACCAGAGCAGGATACTTATCCTTAAGTATTTCGATCCTTGTTTTGTAGATTTGAAAAAATGGACGCTCAAGGTAATCCGAGACCCCCAATCCTAAATGGTGAGAACTACTCCCTCTGGAAACAGAGGATGCGATGGCACATCAAAAATATTGACGAACGAGCATGGAGAACCATTCTTGTTGGATGGGAGAAACCTCGTATCACTGCTGATGGCGATGGTGATTCTGTGTTCAAGAAGGAAGAAGAATGGACGGACAATGAAATAGCCATCTCAAACTGGAACTCTAAAACCATTAATACCTTGTGCAGCTATGTTGATGCCAACTACTATAAAGTAATAAAAAACTGTGAGTCTGCTAAAGAAGCATGGGATGCCCTTC
>BMAC01000336.1:532243-566202 GCA_014905375.1 Phtheirospermum japonicum | reverse complement strand
TATAAAAAAAGAAAATTCTAAATTCGTTTCCTACTTCTCCTAAGACTTTTTCCTTTTAAATTTGTTTCTTGAAAACTACTTTATATAAAAAAAATAAGTATAATAAAATATTTCTTAAATAAATAGAAAAGAAATTACGCACTATAATAAGTGAAAAAATACTAACATTTCATTTAAGAATAAAATTATTAATAACTCAAATTCATTAATTTCATTTTATTTTTACTCATTATAGTGATAATAATAATAATAAATAATAAATAATATTAATTGGACATTGGTATAATGCGACACTGTTGAGAGTATGACATCTTTTGAATTTTTTGAAGTATGCAACCAATTATTATCAATGAATTAAATCTAAACGTTAAAATATACAACGATTTAATAATAATAATAATTAATTAATAAAGAAGAAATGATTTGAATTTTTTAAAGTATGTAGATAATAATTAGTAACGGATTTAATCGGGATGTTATAATATAAAATAATTTAATAATAATAATTAATTAATAGAGATTAGAAATGGATTAAGAATGTGATATTTTTTTATAAGTATGTAAATAAATTATTAACGAATTTAATATAAATATTAAAATATAAAATCATTTAATAACTATAATAATTAATAAATAGATTGAACGTCTACAAGACACAGGTCGAGATTACATCCTTTGAATTTTTTATTTTATTTTTAAAACTCTGTCATTATCGCTAATATATTTTTATATTTCTCTTTTGATAAATCCCGTGTAATACAGGGGGTATATATTTGTATCTCGCAAATATAATAAATGAAAAGATTCTTATCTTACCTGTCTTCTTAGGAGTTTCGAGGAAACATGCAATTTTCTGGTGGTTCGAAATTTATTTGGCGAATTCTTAAGGTTTGAAAACTTACTTAAAATATAAGAGTTCTTATTATAGGAGAATTCAGGAATTTTAATTAATAAGAGTCCAGTATTTTTTAGTTTCTAATTAATCCTAATATACTGATAGAATATTCAAAAAAATTAATAATTAAACACTAACTAATTTTGAAAGCATATTTATAGGTCTATTAAACTTAAATTTTAGAATCGAGTTGGTCTAAAATATCACCTCATTATCGTATGAAAAATTCCATAACTGTGTAGTATTATTCAATTATTAACTCAATTTATGAATAAAATTGTTAAGCATCGAAACTATTACTTAATAAAAACTTGGTGAAGGTAAAAAACGCCCATAAGGTTGCTTACAGGTGCAGACAGACCCCTAATTTATTTATTTTTTTTGGCAAAATTACACAAAGTTCAAGTTTTTAGAAGCATTTTTGACATTCATACACATGGAGTTACACTAACACCGTTAGTTAAATTTTATAACCATTCTAAGTATGTAATAAAAAATTATTAACAAATTTAATCTATATAATAAAATATAAATTACTTAATAATAATGAGTTAATAGTGATTAGACACCGTTATAATACACGAGTTGCGAATATGGAATATTTTGAATTTATTTAAGTAAGCAAATAAAACTATTAAAACTTTTAATCTAAACATTAAATAAAGATTATTTAATAATAATAATAATTTATTTAATGGTGATTAGACAATGATACAATGCACGGGTTGTGAATACGACATCTTTTGAATTCTTTTTACAATTACTCATGATTTTTAGATTTAAAACTTTGTAATTATCTTAAAAAAATATATTTTGAATTTATCTTTTTATCTTGTGTAATACACGGGTCTTAAACTAGTACATATATATTGTAATACCATCTCCATTGCTCAATAGATATTTAAAATGTGAAATTACACAAATCTCTACTATTTTCCCCTTAAGAGAACAAATAATAGTCGGGATAACAATTTACTCTAAACTAGCGGAGAACCTGAAATTCAAATGGAAGAGGATATGGAGGACCTTTTGGGACTCGATTAAGTAAATAGGCATTGGAATTGTTATGTTCTATATTATCAAAATATCTTAAAATTGAGATTAGGACGTTGTAATTTTTTTGGATAAGAATTGAAAGCAATAGAATTAGTTGCCATATTCATCTTCTTAATCGTGATACTCTGACTTTGTAAACAGCCACGAGGACTTTGTCTCTAATTTACAACCCAAGAGTTATGATGCACGAATACTTCATTTTCGACCTCGTAGAAGAGCCGGACACTCCACGGGCGTGCACGCACACAACACGCCTCTGACACGTGTCGGACGTGTGTCCTATTTTTTTCTTTTTTTATTTTTTGATGGAGGACATGGCTCGAACATGGTGGAATATGGAAGAACACGGCGGGACACGCGACACATTTTTTCAATTTCTTTTATATTTTTTTTCAAATTTTTTTATTATTATTATTATTTTATTTACTTGGGCTTTTCATCGATTGTAGTGAATGAGTTTGTAATTATTTTATATGATTAATTAAAAATAAAATTATTATAATTTAATTTTTATAGGAAGTAAATATATTAAGAACTATTTATATTATAAATGTGTTCAAGCCGTCTTGTCCTATATTTTTGAAAAGCAAGTGTGTTCTCGTGTCCGTGTCTTCTCATGTCTCGAATCCGTGTTCATTTCGGTGCAACTTAGCCCAGAAGCCAATAAGACTTCTATAATGTGTGTGTATGTGTGTATCATATATTTACGTACAACGTGTTATTTTCTCAAATCAGATATATATATATATGTATATGTTATGTTAATTGCAAACTAATATTGGAGGAGATAAAGTAGGACCAATTACCTGATTAAATAAGAATAGAGATAAGTTTTCCCATTAACTTCCTCTTTTAATAACTTCTATCAATAACTCCCAAATTGGTCCACCTCATGTGTGACCAATTATAAATAATCAAATTAATTAATACAAATATTAATTAACCTTTTAATATTAACATCTCCCACCCACACATCAACATCGGACCATTGGCCTTATATCAACACAACACATAAATGAACTTTTGGTCCAACATACACAACAACAAGATTATTGATTCATATAGATAATGAGTTGTGTGACCAACGTGGGAAAAATTACTTTTTTCAGTCAATTATATTGTCCACTTTCCAAAAAATAATTATGATGTTGTCCGGTATCAAAATAGCTACACTAAGTTTGTAACTTATCAAAAAATGTTCAAAATGATCCTGATCAGGCTTTTTTTGCTAATGTGGGGTGATTCAATACTTTCTTATTATTCTTCTTTAATTTTAAACAATAAATTGAAGACAGAAACTGGGAAGAAATCCATTTTGGCACATTAGATTGACCAAATCTCAGAAAAGATACGAGATATTGGCCATCTTCCAACCACTTCTTCAATTAAAAAAAAAGAAAAAAAAAAGAAAAAAAAAAGCTCAATAAAAAGCTTGATCGGGGCATTTTACTGACAAGTATTATTCTACATTTTCTTATTATTTTTTCTTTAATTTTTAACATTCAACTGAAGACAAAAACCTGTTTTGCCCCATTCCTTTTCCATGAATCAAATTAATAAGTTTTAATTAGGAAGTTAATAAAATCAACGAAAAATATATAAAACAGATCTTAAAAAAATTAAAATAAATATTAAAATTCATATGATTTTTTATTATTAATAAGATTTTGATTAATAAGAAAGATGATAAAATCTTAAATAATTATAAAAACATAAAGTGAATCTTAAAAAATTATAAAAATAGATAGATATTTATATTAAAAAAATCTAATTTTTTTACATAAAGTTTTATATTTATTATATAATTTCTTATCATTTATTTTTTGTTTTTATATTTTTTTACAATAAAATTTCTTTCTAAATATAAATATCTATGTTTATTTTATAATCTTATAATATTTATTTTATATTTTTATATTTATTTCAAATTCTTACAAATTATTTGTTGATTCAAATCTTATTAATTAGATTAAAAAAAATAAACGAAAAAGGTAAAATAAAAGGGAGGGCAAAATAGGTTTCTAATTTTTATAATTATAGAAAAATGATAAGAAAATATAAATCACGCCACGTCAGCAAAAATATCGACCAAACTTTTTTTGGGACCTTTTTGATCAATTGGTCAACTTAGTAGAGGTGGTTTGACGATAGCCAATGTCACGTACCTTTTTTGGAATTTGACGATTAGGTAATTTTGTACCCTTTTTTTTGATAATTTTACCAACGTAGTGTAGATGTTTTGATATTGGACAATTTCATGATTATTATTGGAAAGTAGACAATATAATGGATTAAAAAAGTAATTTTCTCAACCAATGTGCATATGATATTTTATGCTATAAAAATATGTTAAGGTTATTTAGCAGCTCAACCGATTAACATGAGAAATTCATAACTCGTCATATTATTCAAAATAGTTTCTATTTACACAAGTTACATTTCTCTTATCTCTCATAAGAGCATAACTTATTCTTGTTACTTATTTGTACCCATAATTATGTCATTGACACAATTGGCCGGTTTATAGACACAAACCAAAGTGTAGATAAATATAAACTTCCTTTCTACTAGTATTCTAGACTTTATCATAACTGCTTTTCTAGATATGTATGACATGACGTATCAATCTTGGCTTTTGACACAGTGCTAAAGTAGCAACATAAAGGCAAAGGTTCAAATCCTAGTCAAAGTCCTAAGGAAAAATAAAACATTAACTTAGTATTGTACAAATCATAGTTCAAGCGTATCCCAACACTTAACTTAGAGTTTTCACAAACCCGTCCTCATCAAAATCCCTTAATTTGGCTCTGAACAAGTTGCAAACTTTGATTACAAAATGTCAATCGATAATCTTATTTTTGCACATCTCCGATGTGAGATTCGATTGTTCTTGTGAGTGAATTAATCTTGACGTATAGACTTACTGTAACTTTGGACAATAAAAAGAAGCCACAAATTCAAGTTGCGTGTATAGAAATAACATTCCCATAAATAATAGAATCAATAATAATTTTGTCAAATTCACTACATTCTTTATCAAATAGTACAAAGACTTAAAGCCCAACTACCACATGACTCATAGAAATGTACTTTATGATCACCTTCATTTTCTAAATATTTGAAGTTCTTTGTTTAAGCAATAATATCCTAGCTATCATAATAAACTATCACAACTCCCGCTGATGTGCATGTGACTCCTTGATAAATACGAACTTTACGTATATATTGAAACTTATTAAATTAGGTTCAACTATTATTTGTATGCGTTTAACGTCTTTTATTCTAATTCCTATTATTTTGAATTATTACGTGTCGAGTATTCTTATATTATTTTTATAAGATTTTTCGGAGCTATCTTGGATAAATTGGACTTGAAGATGAACAAATGGACTAAGGATGAAGAATTGGACTGAAAATATTACAAGAGTCCATTTGCCCAAGATTAGAGCAATCTCATGAAGACAAAAAGTCAACAGAGTTTAGAAGCCGACCTAATCACAGTCGCGACTCGGTCCATTAATGCAGGCCATTTTCAAGGCAAGTAGTCACGTCCCCATTCGCGGTCGCGACTCGGCCCATTATTGGGTGCCATTTTCATAGCAACCATTCACAACCCAATTTGCCATTGCGATTCAGGTTGCGAAAGTCCCAGAAACATTAGAAACCATTACAAATACGATTTAAATGTTGGGATTTAATTTTGGAACTGTAAAAGGACGGATCAAGAAGCTGGCCAGATACATCTTCCATCTTAGGAACCATCATTAACCACCAAGAATATTCCAAAGGTGTAAGATAGAGAAATTGAGTAGGTCTTCGGAGGAGGAATACGAAGAACACAAGGATTGAAGGATCTAACCCGTCATCTCCTATAATTTGATTATTTTATTAATTCGTTTTGTAGAATATTATGTGTTCGATGAAATGCCTAAATGAGTTTTTAATCATGTCGAGCTAATTTCATTATATTTTGGGGTTTGAAAACAATAAATAAGATGTTTTGATCTTTCTTTCAATATGTTTTGATATTTCTTCTAACCAAGTATGATCCTTTCGATATTTTTGATTCTTGAATTATATATATGCATAACTTCTTAACATCCCCTTATTATCATTAATTTAAAAAACCAAAAACTGAGAGATGAGATTTGTTAATAGAACTTAGAATTCAAAATACCCTAATCAATAAGATTGAGAGATTTTAAATTAGTAGTGATGTGCTGTAAATCTTTCAAGCTTTTTTGAAGTTCTAAATATGATCTCAAATGTAGAAGTTATGTTATACTTAGAATCAACGATTTATTCTTTTCGGGAGAATACTTAGCAAAACCGGAATGAATGAAGCAAAGGGATCATCATCTCCAATGGTGCCACAACCTGTCCTATCCAAACACCAAGGACAACCCATTACAAGGCCAGACATTTCATACAGTGTCAATAAAGTCAGTCAATACATGCATAATCACATGATTACACATTGGAAAGCAGTAAAAAGAATATTAAGATATTTGGCAGGAACTGTTGGATATGGACTAAGGTTCAGGCCAGCTAATGAAGTTAGGGTGACTAGATTTGCTGATGCTGGTTCGGGATTAGATGTTGATGACAAATGGTCTACATCCAATTATTGTATCTATCTTGGCCCTGATTTGGTTTCTTGGAGTTTAAAGAAATAAGCCCTTGTCTCAAAACCATCAACTAAAGCTGAGTATAGGAGTATTGCACATAACACTTGTGAGATCCTTTGGTTACAATCTCTACTCAAAGAGATAGGCATGAAGATAGCAAAGCCAACTGTGATTTAGAATGACAACCTAGGTATTGTTGCCTTGTCAGTCAATCTAGTTTTCCACTCTAGATCTAAACATCTTGAATCGGACTTGCATTTTATTAGAGAGAAGGTCACAAAAAAGGTGATTTCAGTCAGACATGTGTCTGCTCTTGATCAGATTGCTGATGCACTGACTAAACCTCTTGCTGGTCAATTCTTCAGGAAAATGAGGCGTAGACTTAATGTTGTTCCAATACCTACATTCGAATTGAGGGGGGATGTTAGCAACCGGATATAGAGTGCACAAGATGGAGCATAGTCCGTGCACAAATGATCAGCAGCCCCATGTGGTTATCATGCAGCACTGGCAGATAGTACAAATGTCAACTGCAATATAGAGCCATTTTTGTACCTGATAGTACAATTCCTTTTATTATAATGTGGATCTAGGGTTATTCAAATTTTTGTATTTTACTTAGAATGTTCCATTGCTTCTATATATAGAGGAGCAACATTACTCGTAATCATCATCAAGAAATATATCAGCATTCATTTACTCTTTGTTTATTAGCTTATCAGCTTATTATGGAAGACAAGAATTTCATTAGTATCCCTTTATTTGTGGTTGGGATGTTTGAATGTCTGTGGAGTCATTAACATTGCGTGTTTGCTAAAGTCCGTAGTAGCAATAGCACAAAGGATAATTAGGAATATACCCAGCCTTCATTAGCATCACGACATAAGGTCATTACCACCATTAATATTTATTCTTTATTATTTTTGGTGTATTCCTGTTCGATGGTATAGAAAAGAAGCTGTAGCATGCTGCATATTTATTAAAAACGCAGCAACATTCACGACTAAATTAATCATAACTACATCAACGAGTAAATAACAATCCCTTATCCAAATATTAATAACTAAAACACGAGTGTAACAAATTCGATCAACCAATAATCAAACAAACTATCAATAAAATATCATCCACGTTGTTCAACAATTAATCCATAACAATTACCAAATCAAACTAATTACGATCACTACAACAAAAGCGAGTTTAGAGGTTACTAATCGTCGAACTACTCCCAACGAACGTAGATGGTGAACTTGCCCACTCCAAAAGTTGCGTTAGAGTCTCAAAGCTTGTCACGAACCTTGGATTCCAGCGACGAACGATGGCTGTAAATAATCGAGCCGTGTTATGGGTGTCGTAAGGGCTTTATGCTAGTGGTATGAGAGATGTGTCAAATCTCTCTACCTTTGAGGTTTTTGGTGGCTTCTCTAGCCTCTACCAAGTCCCTTCTCGTCAGTAAGTGCCGAACCCTAGCCTTCCTCTTCAGTTTTAAAGACTCCAAGCCGTTTTGTAACTGAAGATTTCCAAAACTTCTGCATGCGTAACGTACATGTTTGATCGAACGTATGTATTGTCCGATCAGACGAAGGCTTCTGCCCGCGGCTTCGATCGGTGTGCCATTTTGTCTGGTCGGTGTGTGCTTCATCAATCAGTCCGATCGGAGATACACATTGTCCGATCGGATGATTGTCCTTTGGGCCACTTTTGAGCGTTGCTTCTTCTATCTTTTTCTTTAGAATCCACCAGACGCTCTAGCTGTATGAGAAAATAAAGAATTACTCTCATTTGAACCGATTATAGAGCAACAAGTCAGGAAGTTAAGCAAGAAGGCAAAGAATGCAAAACAATGCAATTTAACCTACTCTTAACCTGAAAAGAGAATAAAAAAACTCAAACATGACTCGATTATGTACAGATTAGTAACAAATACGTACGAATCAAACTTGTAGGTATATTTTGCTACATATTTATTTTGGTATTAATAGTCTATTTACGTGATTTATCTTCTCTATCTTTGTGACTTCATTATTTATCATCTCGACTCATTTTCTAAAGTCAACATTCTTCTTTGAGGGTCTATTTATGCACGGTTGCTGAATTTATGATATCCGCTCCATCTAATGAATTTATGGAATTTGAGTCTCTATACAACTCATTCATGTATCATTATATAATTAATGTAGTGATCGGCATGCGTGTAATGCATTTCTTTCCTTTTTTTATTATTTATGAATTTGATTTATGTTTTATGTTGTTCAAAAGAAGGTGGCATGACAATGAGGCGGTTTGGGGTTGCTGCTTCGATTTCAAGTTTGAGCAAGTTTATACGCATTAGGGTGACTGGTTAAAATGAATTTACTACTTCTGGGGTCTGGGGTTTGATGGTTCTTGTGGAATCTCTGGCAACAGAAATGGAGTTTTGATGGAGGTGGTTCGGAGTCTTTTGGGACTGGAGTGATGAATTTCTTGACGATTGAGTTTGGATTTTGGTTTGAGGGTTTGACGGCCATAGTTAGTGATTTCAAGCAACTGATCTTTGGTTTCATGAGAAGTCACGTGAAGATATTAGTACATGGAACTATGGACAACAAATAATAGATCCAGATTTAAATATAATATCCACATAATGAACTACTAGTGTTGCTTGATCGATACAAAATAAATGGCTTTATTGTACTTACAAAACTTCAAACTGCATAACATTTAAACTTTAACTATCGATTATCATTGAGCTTATTAAATAAACATTAGTAGGGACTTGTACATAAATAAGTTAACAAACAATAAGGTATATATTGAGCACTATTAGCAAGTAAAATCAGAATTTCAACAAATGTGATATTAGCGTGACGACTTCCATCTTTTCTTCCTCTCCCTTCGTCTGGATCTTCCATATGATTTTATCATCTAATTCAACATCCTCATTATTAACTGCAGTGTTCGTATTAATATTGTTTCCATGGCTAAATGGGTCACTTTCAAAATCTACGTTCTCATTGTTGTCACTTAAATCAAACAATTGATCGTTGCTTTCAACATTATCATTCGCTACGACATACTCATTATTGCTCAAAGAAAATTCAGCATGATAACTATTATTTTGATCAAATGGTTGATCATCACTGATAGGCATTGTATTTGCTACCAATAAATTTTAAAATTGAAGATTGTATTTGCCCTTCTGGACACTTAGTTTGTTAGAATGTTTAGTAAACTAGTCGTAGCAAATAAATAGAGTCATTTTCTTTTGAAAGTCTTTTATTGGTACTTATCTACTTAATATCTCAAGATAACTATCTAAACTTTGTCTTGTATAACTAGGACTCTTTCTAGGTGGATTATACATTGGTCTATATATAGATCTTTATGAGAGGATTGGATAAATAAAATAAGTGAGGGAGAAAATAGAAGATCACGAGTATAAGGAATACGACGTTTATTATACAAGAATTTTTCAAGGTTGTAATTGATCAAACTTGAAAGTTTTACAGGCGACTCAAACGTTGCTTAGAACGATTTGGTCATTCAGGAGTTTTTTATATATTACTAGATGCTTTTATTTTACACTTTTTAAAATGATTTCATTATCTCTAATAATATCATTTCTGTCCTGAGGTCATGACCTATGAGTTTATTTAACTCATAGAAAAAATTATTTACAAGTGTTCTTCTATAGTTTTTCACTAAAATATTTAAATGTTAGTATGGATGCACCGATACTATAACTAACATTTATATTCTTTTTAACCTTATGAGAGTATCTAATATCTTCAAAACTTTCAATTGGTATTAGAGTCATCACTTGACCTTACTATGTGCTGATCCTCTCTTTTTTTTTCTTTTGAAGGAAAACTACGGATACTGTTATAAATACTTCAACCCGGCCACCAGAACTGGATGGGACATACTATGAGATCTGGAAAGTAAGAATGCGTGTTTACATTAAAACTATGGATGAAAGATCATGGCATGTGATCTTGGTTATCTGGGAGGCTCCCAGGCCGGAAGATACGGACGGAGACATTATTCTAAAAAATGAGATCGATTGGACGGTTGATGAACTTGCTATCTGAAATGCAAACACCAAAGCATTAAATTCCCTTTACTAATTTGTAGACGTCTTTTTATTAAAAATCATCCCAAACCTCCAGACTGCAAAAGAAGCATGGGACGCCCTACAACTTTTTTGTGAAGGTTCCAAAGGAGTTCAACGAACAAAACTAAGAATGCTTGAAACTCAATTTGAAGTTCTAAGAATGGAGGAAAATGAGACCATTGCAAGATATAATGCCAAACATCTCAATATTATAAACGAATGCCAATCATTAGATGCATCCATCTCTAATGAAATGCTTGTGAGCAAATTCGTGCGTTCCGTGAATGAAAAACTCAATATGAAGTTAATAGCCATTGAAGAAGCCAAGGACACTTCCACCATGAGCTTTGACAAACTAGTCGGGTCTCTAAAAACATATGAGATGGAACTCAAAATCAAACAACCAAAAAGTAGAAGTATTTCTCTAATCTCTACTCATACCATTGAAGATGAAGAATTTGATCTTGCAGCCTTTGTGCATGAAGCTGAGACTATTAAATTGGATGGGGATGGACACTACAAAAAAATAGGGCAATGCTGACGGATTTTGCTGACGAGCCAAAAACCCATCAGCATATGCTGACGGCCGCAGAAGGGCGCATTTTGCTGATGGGCAAAGGCCGTCAACGAGTAGCCCATAAGCTATTCGTCAGTATTTTGATAAGTCAACGGGTTTGCTGACGGGTACCAGTCCGTCAGCATATTAAAAAAAATGCTGACGGGTATTAACTTGTCAGCAATATATAATATATATATATATATATATATATATATATATATATATATGTGTGTGTGTGTGTGTGTGTGTGTGTGTGTGTGTGTGTGTGTGTGTGTGTGTGTGTGTGTTGTGACGGGTATCGTGCCCATCAGCATTTCTATTTTTAAAAGAACAGATCTGCTTCTTCTGGAATAGAAACAAATCGACCCCCCCACCCATTCCCGATGCTCCTCCACCCCCGACGCCGCCTCCGCCTCCGACGCCAGCACCAGCCCCCTCCCCCCCATTCCCGACACTCGCCACCCGATGCTAGCCTCCACCGCCGGCCTTTCCTTGCCGCCGATCGTCTTTCCTCGCCAAGTTCGCCGCCGTTTCTCAAGGTTTAGTTTTTTTAAAATTATTCATTATTTTTTATGTATTAATTTATGTTTTTTTTGATTTAATTAGAATTATTGGTTTAATTGGTGTTGATTTTAGAGATTATTGTATATTTAGGGTTGAATTGAGGGATAAAATATACTTAGGGTTTGATTAGGGATAATTATATAATTAATGTTTAATTTAAGGATAATTATATAATTAGAGTTTAATTTAGGTATAGATAATTAAGATTTAATTTAGGGATAATTATATAATTAGTGTATAATTAGGGTTCGATTATGCAATTAGGGTTCGTTAGTTCCAATAGGGTTCGATTATACAATTGGGGTTCGTTAGTGTTTATTAAGGGTTCAAATTATGCAATTGTTTTTTAAAGTTTATGCGAAGTGTTTAAATGCCGTGGTGATTGGTTATGTTAATTTAATGTATGTTATGATTTAATTTTGATTAATTGATGTTGTGATTGGTTTGGGAAGACGTCGGTGATGACGTGGTATACGGCGCTGGCCGGGAGGTTTCTCCCTCCAATAACGGATTTTAAATTTTTTTTTTCAAAATTTGATGGTGGTTTTAAAAAGTGTGTAGTGGGGGTTTCAAATGTCGTGGTGATCGGCAAGTGAATATTTTGTTTAATTTATATTTTATGTTAATGATCTTTGATTAATATATTTGATATGTGATAAATATGTATGATTTGCTTGGTGCAAGTTACACGTGAGAATTTACAAATATGCCCTTTACTTTAATTTGCAGATTCTAAAACTGACAGTGTATACTTTAAATTCTAAGTATGTTTGAAAAGACGTGATATTGAGAAACATCACAGATTTTAAGAGCTGACGAGTGTTGAAACATCACATCATCAATTTTAAGAGCGTGATTTAGCATCGATAAGTATAAAGTCTTTACACACTGAATACTTACCTTAGACCCGTTTGAGATTTAGTATCAAATAGAGAGTTTGATACTAAATTTTGAATTGTCCACTGATTTGGACAGTTTGAGAATGTGATTGTAATGTGATTATCTTATGTTGTATGTGACTGTAATGCGATTATCTTACGTTGTTTACTAAATTCCCAAGCCCGGATTTGTACACTTCAGCTGCCTCATCAGATTCTAGTTATTTTTTCAGTTTCAACTCATCGATAATTTTATTAGACTCAGTCGTTTTCTCGATCATTTTAACAGCATCCGATTTTCTCGTAATTCAAATCCTCGATCTCTAAGCTCATTGTTACAAGCATCGTGCCCTGTTTTTGACACTTGATCAGTTACTCGAGTATCGAACGGATAGTTAATCTCATTATTAATTAGAGATTCATAAACATGAAAATTTAAATTTAATAACAAATTTAGCATTTAGCACACGATTGAAAATCTTATCAGAAAAACTTCATGAATTTCTCTCTGGATTTTTTGTGTTGAAAAGCTGGGGTGATGTGGAAACATGAGTATATTGGTTTTTTGTTGGACTTATTATGATTAGTAATTGTTGTTGTTCCTAGTCCTCTAAGTGTCTTTATATAATTATTCCCAGCATCTCCCCCTTGCTTTGCCCTTATTTGTCCTTCCTGTCTTGGTCATTCCCCCGCATGTGCTTGCGGGGGTCCCCCTGGTGGTGGTCCTGGTAGAGGCTGCCTTTGTTCTTGAGGTTCCTTGTCCTTATACACCACCTCATTCAAGTGTCTAGCTTTGACCAGCCTCTCAATCTCCTCCTTTAAGTGTCGACATTGCTCAGTAGAATGCCTATAATTGTTGTGAAACTCGTAAAAGAGCTGATATCTCGGGTTAGTAGGAATTGTCGTATGGTCTTCCGGCCACCTGATGGCATTAGGCACTTGGTTCTCCATAATTGTAAACACCCTCTCTCTTGGCATTTATAAGGGTGTTGTGAAGTCCGCGTCCTCCTTCTATACTCTTCCCTCATTCCTTACTGGTCCTCTCGTATCTGCTCACGGGGTCAAGAGTGCCTGTGCAGGTCGCCTCGTGTCTCTCCTAGGATCCGGCCTCTTGAATGTTATTCGGTCTGGTTCTCCGACCTCCCTTCCAAAGGGTATCTTGTCCTTTTCTTCAGCCTCTTCAACATGCATGTGCTTCATGCACCTATCTAGGACCTCCTCGAACGTATGTGCAGGTCGCTTGGCAAACGATGTTCTCAAGACGCCCATCCTCAGGCCTTCGTATAGAGCTCCTGCCATGATATCATCTATGGCCGCGGGCACCTCCAGTGTAGCTCTGGTAAACCAAGCATAACTCTTTAAAATCTCTCCAGGTTGCTACACCATCGAGAAGAGAGATTACGCCGTTTTTATATGCAACTTGGTGCTGGAGAAGTGTTTCATAAAGCCTGATTTCAACCTGAAAGCTAGTGATTCTCCCGGAGCTAGTTGATGGAACCAATCCTGCGCCAATCCACTCAATGTGGATAAGAAGGCCCTACACGCCACTGCATCGGTGTACTATCGTAGAATTGCATCGTTCTCAAAACTTTGCACATGGCGTTGAGGTCTGACAACCCTTCATAATAAAAATCTAGCCCCTTGTACCCTCGAGGCAGAGCCGCTCTTAATATCCCCTCTGAAAACGGGTGGCCTCTCAAATCATCTCCATCAGCTCCTGCGACTTGTCTCTGTAACGATCGTACCGCTTATTTCATATCCCTTAACGCGCGGGATGCGGTAACACCTACAAAATAAGACCCAAGCCGGACAGCCCCGGCGTAGGCCCTCCCATTCTTAAGTCAGTCCCTTTTTTAATAATGAATAATGAGAGATCAAAGTAGGATACAAATCAACTTAGAATAAAAGTGAGGCATGTGTCATCTTTATATAGACAATAGACGTGTTCCCAATCTAAGATTCTCGTCTCCTATTCACATCACAATATCATAAATAAATCGCTGACTTCGAATTAGGATTCCTCCTATATGCTAAGTTACCAATATTAGAACTCTCGTATTTTGTTAAGTTACCATAATAGCCATGGGCTAATAACCTTACCATGCCCTTAGTTTGCCGGGGCCCCATACCATAATCCATATCAGCCCACCAGGGCCCAAGATCCCGTTAACCACGCAACTCAACTCTCAATAGTGAGCTGTTATAATACTATTTACCTCTTAAGAGCATGCCACTCTCATATAAGAGCTCGCCACAGCTATGCACAGCTCGCCCTCCTATAGAAGAGTTCGCCCCTCCTAAAGGAGGTCGCCTTACAAATTTAAAAACCCACATGCATACCTATCTGAATATTGGATGTCTTAACAATGATCATGAATCTACGTGAAGTGGAGTGGAGTTGAGTACATTATGCATTGTGCAATCCACTCATGGGAAAGAAGACATTTCAGTATTATTCATTAAATTATTTTTACAATCATATTCATTAAACATGACATTAATACCAAGACATTGAATTAAGAGTCGGGTGCATCATACATGGTGTATTGGAGTACAGGTATACAAACTCTAATGTATGGTAATCCAATTTTACAAAAGTTTTTATATTATTTCTTTTTTGAATAAAAATTCATTAATTTTGCTCGAAATCGTAGAACACTTACCGACAAAGTGACTGTGGCATTAATTAGTAATTAAAGACTATGATTTCGCGATGCATCTAGAAATTTTTATTTATTTTTAAATCTCATGATGCATAGACTTAGCAAAAGAGGCTAAACTATGAGCTAAAAATGAATCACCATAACCCCACAATATAGGCCAAAGGCTGTCATTCGCAATTTATTGTACTTTTTTTTTTCTTTTTTCTTTCCTTTTTGCTCTTTCATATTCTTGTAAAACATATAAATGTGTACCTTGTTCCTCTATTACAGCTTAACGTAGAAAGACAAGTCATGCGTGGTAGTGCCCATATGTCTGTTAAAAATGCGCACTGGGACCATATCAGGAGAATTAAAAATCTGTTCATTTTTCACGCCTTTAATTTAAAAATCATACTAATGGAGTTTTTTGGACATAACTTGAGTTCATTAATAGTAGGAATAATAAAGAAGGTGATGCACATAATTCTTTAATGCCGTTAGATTCGAGAGACAACAGTGCCCGGAGTTGCTCGATTTGCCTCTTTCTTTTGCAGGGATTTTCGTGTTTGTCCATGAGTAAAGCTTTTGTCAGCGATTATGAATACAAAAGAACAATAAAATGGGAGCACATCAAGTTTTTAAACCGAAGACCAAAGTTGTGATTGCTTATCATCTCATTTAAGAATTTTTCTCACTTTGCTTCAAAAATTTGATAAACATTTTATTATGGGTGAGCTCATCTCATTTTTGGCCGGTGACCACTCGCGAAAAAAAATTCCGGCGATTTTTTTTAGAACAAAATTGTTTTTGGGCCAAACTTTTTCAAAACAAATGTTAACATAAAGTGAAAGATTTTCCCTGTAAAATAAGAAAATGTATATAATGAAATAAGAAATTTTTGCTACATGAAAATCCTCATCGTTGTATCAAAATTAAAATAAATAACAATATTTCGTTATCAAGTAATTTTCTTTTCTTATTTCTTGAAAAATAATTGTGTTTAATAAGTAAGAAATACATAACAAATTTTGAACATTAAGTCAGAAATTCTTGCTATCATGTAAGAATTTTTAGGCAATTATCAAATACTCCAAATAATCCACTCTGTCAGATAGTTCAATCCTAAATATAAAATTATCAGGTTACCTCCTACTAAATAATAATACTAATATAAAGAATATAATAATAATAATAATAATAATAATAATAATAATAATAATAATAATAATAATAATAATAATAATAATAATAATAATAATAATAATAACCACAACCACCCCTGTCGATTTTCGGCGATTGTTTTTTTGGCGAGATTTTCTTTTGGGGAAAAAAAAGTAATTAGCCCAAATGCTTATTTTCCTGACATATTAGATAAGAGATTTTCTTATTTTTTTCGTACTTTTGGGACATAAAGTAAGAATTTTTTTTATCTTTTCTTACATAAAGTAAGATATTTTTGAAAATTAAGTAAGAAATTATCATCAAGTAAGAAGTTATTTATTGTTGTATTAAATAAGAAAATACATAACAATAATATACTATTAAGTAAGAATTTACTTTTTTTGGGCAATTTTTTTTTATTGAGTAAGAAATAGATAAATCTATTTGCACATCAAGTAAGAAAATCTTACAATCAATTAAAATTATTTTTGCTAACAAGTAAGAAAATTTTGAAATATGTAAGAAGTTTTTTGGCCAAAAAAGATTTTGTTCTCACCAAAGTTTTTCGGTGGTCCGCGGCCCCAGCAGGGGTAACCCCCTGCTGCCAATATATTATTATTGTTATTGTTGTTGTTGTTGTTATTTATTTTGATTTATTTTTATTTTTCTTCACAATAAAGGTGGAGTGCATTCAAGTGCACCATGCATTATGCACCCATTTCTTTTTGTGTGATGATATATGTACAATTTTTTGGGATGATCTATATATGTTTTATGTAATGGTATATGAATATTATATGTAATGATATGGTTGTTGGAAACACGGGTCTTTTGAAGTGACAAGATTCATAGGCATATAGAATATTCATATATCATCACTCAAAAAAATCATATACAATCGCACAAAATATACACATACCATCAAAACGAGAAAGTGTAAGCGAGAGCCATTGAAATACGGGTGACAAGATTTTTATACGCACAAAACATCTATATTATTGAACAGAACATTCATATACCATCTAACAAAATATCTATATACCATCGCAATTAATATATATACCACCACATAGAATGAACTGGGTGCACCATAAATAGTGCACCCACGTGCATGGTATAATTTTGAATGAGTGTGTTGTGGTATTTTCATGTCATTATTTTGTACAAGTTGACAAAAATGAGAGACTATTTGACTTAAAATTAGATTTAGAACTAATTTACAAATTGATCTTTATCTGGAGGACTATTTGATAATTTCCTCAAGAATTTGTTGCCATCAAATAAGTAATTTTCAGACATTAAGTAATAAATTTCCGAACATATAGTAACATATTTAAAAAAAACTCGCCACAATATATTTTAGGTGACTAGAAAAAATTCTCGGTCGGTAGAGCGGCGCCAGAAGCAGGGGCAGTCACCCTGTTCCCAATACTATATTATTATTATTGTTGTTGTTGTTGTTGTTGTTGTTGTTGTTGTTGTTGTTGTTGATGTTGTTGCTGCTGCTGTTGTTGTTGTTTTTGTTGTTGTTGTATTAACATAATACATACAAATGGGATAAAAAATAATAGTTAAATAAAAATTGTTGAATGAGAGGGTGGTAAAATAAATACTCATTTCAACTCTCACAAATCAAGTTTTAGAAAAACTCTCATTTTAAAATGAGATAAATTGGTGAAATGATAAACAATCACACCCAAAGTTATTTTTTAATTCTTAAGTGTAACACAAGACAAATCTTTGGAAATATTTAATATGAGGCAAATACTTGTATCATACCTGATTGATGGGTCTCACCCGTCATGACAATCGATGACTCAGATCCATACCTACCTAATTTATAGTTGTAATTTTTGGTAAAGAATAGTATTTTATTAATTTCTCTCACTTCCTCATTCCCGTATGATTTTTCTTCGAATTGGTCATGTTCTCTTTGCACCATAAATTCTTGTATGACATACTTTAGTTTTAGGGTTCAATCCTTAGTTGCAGCAAACATATCATAAACTTATGGCGTCGGATGGAATAAATAGTAATTGCGGTTTCCAGGTGGTGTCTTTAATTGTAAGACCTAGTTATCAGCCGACGGCACCGCCATTGATGGTGCCGATTGATGTTAGAAAGAGAGAAACATCGACAAAGTCCAATGAGGTTAAGGAACTTGTGCTTCACGAATCGATTGATACTTTTGGGGAAAACAACTTCTCAGTTTCTTAGTGTTATGATTTTATAATTATTTCTTAATTCGTGAATGTATCTTCATTATGGTGAGTTTTAGCGAAAAACTTCGTCCGATTAGTTTCACTCTGATTTATTTGTCCATAAGTATTAAAAATTCTAAATTCTAATTTATTCTAATCAAAGTTTTATTGACATTGTGTTGCTCACCAGATTTTTTTTTTTATGTTAATGAGTTGTGAATATAAGTTCTCACGAATCGATGTTTAATTTGATTAGTATGGTTGCTATATTGATTATGTTTGAATCAATGTTTAAATTAATTAATTTGTAACTTTGCCTATAACTAACATTTTTTCGAAATCGGAATTTTAGTGTGCTTCCACAAATGTGGATATTTCGATCGTACACACATATTATCTACCAAATTACTATTTCAAAGCATCTCAGAGAAGCTCTTCGAGAACTTTTCTAAAGAACGGTGCAAGTTTAGGAATAGTACCATTTTGCTCATAGGACTGAGCAATGAAAAATGGAATAATGGATGCAAGTTCATTAATAATGGTATCAAGTTGACACACAAGGTGTTAGAAGCAAATGATTATTACAAATTCGGCCTGTCTTTTTTACTATTTCTTTTTGCAAAATTTTTCGCATGCCTAACGACTAACATAAGTTCTTTTGTAGAACTTTAATGTTGTGATAAAATTGAAGGAAACGATTCACTTCCTTTTTTATCTTATTTCCTTCCTTGTAATTAGCACATAATTATAGGAATAGATTTATTTCCTAGTTTGTTACTGTCGTGTATAGGCTCTCTTGTATTCTTTTTATTGGCCTTGTGGTCATTGTGAATATACACATTCCATCATATTTTACATGGTATCAGAGCAGCCTTAACGATCCTAAATAACCCTAGCCGCTCATCATGTCGAAACCTTCCGACGAAAAATCAAAAATAGAGTCGTCGACACCCTTCCGGCGGTCAATACAAATTCTGCCTACTATATCCATTCCTCCGATTACCCTCTCCAAATGCACGTAAATGACCCCCTGAACAATCACAATTACGGAGATTGGTCGGAAGAGATGGAAAACTTCCTCTTCGCGAAAAACAAAATTGGATTCGTTGATGGGAGCATCAAGACTCCTAAGGAAGGTACGTCCGAATTGATGCTTTGGAAACGGTGCGATGCGATGATAAAAGGATGGCTCAGAACGGCCATGGAGAAAGATATTAGGAATAGCGTAAAATACGCTGAAACTTCCGAAGAAATTTGGAACGACTTGGAGGAAAGATTTGGAAAAGAAAGCGCTCCCCGCGCATATGAACTAAAACACGCATTGACGTTGGTGCGCCAAGAAAAGGCATCAATTTCAGCATATTACACGAAGTTGAGAGGATTGTGGGATGAGATCCAATCCGTCTCACCTTTGCCAAAATGCACTTGTGGCCTTTGTACGTGCGAAATCGGCAAAAGGCTTACCGAAAGAAAGGAGAAAGAGCAACTTTATGAGTTTTTGATGGGTCTCGATGAGAATTACTCAACCATTAAAACTCAAATCCTAACGACGAAGCCAACCCCGTCCCTTGGGTCCGTCTATCACATGGTTTCCGAAGATGAGCAACAAAAAATGATCTATAGTGGAAGAAGGACTGTTTTGGAAGGGGCTGCGTTTCATGCCCAGAAAAGGGCGCCCTTCCAGACCCAAGACGCTCAGCAAAGGGCCAACGTTGACAACTTTGCGTATAGGGCCCAGTCGCAATATCGTGGCAGCAATGATGCTAAACAATCTGCCGCGTCAGATGAAGAAATCTGCTGCACCTATTGCAACAAATCAGGACACACAATCGATGTTTGCTTTAAGAAGTCTGGAAATTATCCCGACTAGTGGGAAGATAGGCGGCGTCGCGGTGATAAAGGAAAGGGTAGAAACAATGTCAAAGCAGCACACGTCAACATGGAGATGGACAATCCAGTAGACCTTGGTCGCCGAAATCGTGTTCGAGTTCAGCCCAGGCATTTTAAAGATTATTTGACGGACCTGCCTCCTTCCATAGACCACTCGCAGCCCACGACCACTCCGGGATCCTCGACGGTACACCCTTTATCCTATTTGTCTCTTATGATAAATTCTCTGTTTCTCACAAAGCTTACTTGTCTTCCATCACCTCCCATGATGAGCCTAAGCACTTCCACCTTGCAGTAAAAGACTCAAAATGGAGAGAGCGATGCAAAGGGAAATAGATGCTTTAGAACGAAACGGAACATGGACCCTTGAGCAACTACCACCCGGAAAACGTGTAGTTGACTCAAAGTGGGTGTACAAAATTAAGTACAAACCAAACGGAGAGGTGGAGAGATACAAGGCCCGTTTGGTGGCGAGAGGTTTCACGCAAATAGAAGGAATCGACTTCCATGAGACGTTTGCACCCGTTGCAAAGTTGGTCACGATTAAAAGTCTTCTTGCAGTAGCGGTAAAACGAAACTGGACAATTCAACAGTTAGATGTTAACAACGCATTCTTACATGGAGATCTCCATGAAGAAGTGTACATGAGGATACCGCAAGGTTTTACGAAGAAAGGCGATTCACGAGTTTGTCGACTACGAAAGTCTCTTTATGGGTTGCGACAAGCTTCGCGCAACTGGTATCACAAGTTCACAAGAGCACTCTTAGACGTTAATTTTCGGCAATCTCGTGCGGATCATTCCCTCTTTGTTTTTAAGAGGAATTCTATTTATGTAGCAGCATTAAATTATGTTGATGACGTGATCATTATGGGGAATCATGATGAGAAAATCAATGAAGTTAAGAAGTATCTTGATGACCGGTTTAGTGTGAAGGAATTTAGGCCCATTGAAGTATTTCCTTGGGATTGAGGTGGCTCGCACAACAGATGGAATTGTGCTTAGCCAACGAAAATACACACTAGATATTTTGGAGGAAAGTGGGATGCAAGGATGTCGTCCCAGCTCGTTTCCTATGGAGCAAAACATTCGTTTGGATGCCGCCACCCATGAAGCACCAGTTGACGCCGGACAATATCGAAGATTAGTGGGGAAACTGCTTTATTTACAAGAGACTCGGCCCGATATTACATATTCGGTAAATATCCTCAGCCAATTTCTTTCTGACCTACGACAACCGCACTTGGAGGCGGCATTGCGCATCTTGCGTTATTTGAAGCAAATGCCTGGACAAGGCATTTTCTTAGCAGCGCATGGTGACTTAAATCTTGAAGCATTTTGTGACGCGGATTGGGGAGGATGTCCTCTTACCAGCCGATCTCGAACAGGGTACTTAATTACGCTAGGTGGCGCTCCCATCTCATGGCGCACCAAGAAGCAATCAGTTGTTTCACGATCTACGGCAGAGGCAGAATATAGAGCAATCTCTAGCACGGTGAGTGAAGTTTTATGGTTGAGATGGCTCTTGCGTGACTTCGAGGTTTTTCTGATTAATCCAACTCCACTATTCTACGACAATCAAGCTGCACGACACATCGCGATTAATCCTGTTTTCCATGAACGGACCAAGCATGTTGAGATGGATTGCTACTTCGTACGTGAAAGAGTTGAATCACAAGAAATCAAACCCTTCTGCGTTGACACCAAGAACCAAGTAGCCGACATTTTTACTAAACTTTTAGGGACTGAACGCTTCCGCTTTCTATTGGACAAGTTGGGCGTTCGTGATCTCCACGCTCCAACTTGAGGGGGAGTGAAGGAAATGATTCACTTCCTTTTTTATCTTATTTCCTTCCTTGTAATTAGCACATAATTATAGGAGTAGATTTATTTCCTAGTTTGTTACTGCCGTGTATAGGCTCTCTTGTATTCTTTTTATTGGCCTTGTGGTCATTGTGAATATACACATTCCATCATATTTTACAAAAATAGTGTTCAGCTAAAGCAGATTAATAGGTCTTGTATTTTAGTGAGTATAAATATACGCATTGGTGGCCCGCATATTTGTACACTAACATCAGTAATTCTTCATTGGAAGCTTTATTAATAAGAACAAGTGTATTGTATTTGTAGATTTTTTTTAGATATATAATTAGAGTTTCATATTTTTTTGATATTATTCTGAATCTCCTTGGTGAATAGTCTCCATTCTTAAAACTCAAGCATATTTATATATCTTTATATTTTAGGTGGACATTTAAGATCTTAGAACATGCATTAGCCTTGTGAACTAGAGTAAACAACATCTTATTTTGACTATTGCTCTGTGGATTTTCATTTTTATTTTTTGTCTTCCTAACTACTTTTCATCAATATGTTAAAGTTAATCCCATTGCTTTGATAAGGTACATGTTTGTTAAAGGGAGAGAAAGAAATTTGTGGGTGACATATTTGAATATGGTGCTAGTGTTATTCTTTGTGGATGTAAATTGCAGCAAAGATTAAAAGCACAAGCGGATGCCAGTGATGAGCGCAAAGAAAATTACAACTTTGAGGCATCGAGGTCGGTGGAGGTTGTAGACTCATCTTATGATAATAGCCAAATATTAACTACTGTAATTTTGATAATTTAAGTAGATTGTAAATAAGAAAAAGCAGTAGGCAAGTTTGATGAATATACTAGTATGATTGGATTACATATATGTATAAGCCTCATAATATATTGAAATACCACTTGCACAATATGCATTAATAACATATTTTGTAGCTTCTTTTTTTTCCCCATTTCTCTATGCTATGAATTATTGAGAAATATTGGAATTTGGCCGACGAGTTTTATAATGACTCGAGTTGCTTATTAAGGTTTATGTTACGTAACGTGAACGATGGAGTTTTGGTGCAATAGTCAGTCTTGTTAAAGAGTGACACATGTTTGGAGTTTATGATGAGATGTGCATCCGAGGGATCGAAAATGGATGTTTAATGGTTTTTAGGAGTGTTGGTGGGACGAATGAAAGAGTTACAAGTCTTGTTCATTTGGCTAATTTAAAGTACTTGAGATAAAACGTGAAGTATTAGTATATTTTGAAGAAATATATTGGTTTTCCGATTTTGAAGTATTGGTTTTATAAATGAAGAGTATTAGCTACTCAATTGAGAAGTATTAGTCTACATACTACTAAGTAATGGTTTTTGTGCAGAATTGTTTTGGTATTCTATTATTATGTATTGGAGTTTATATTATGAAGTATTGATTTTTTTTATTGCCATACTATTACTTTATTTTGATGACATGAATTGGTCATTCAATTATAAAGTATTGGTGTATGTATTAAAGTGTCATTTTTTAAACTGAATAAATTAGTGTGATTTGGTGAAATGTATTCATTTTGTACCCAAGTGTATCGATTTATTTTTTTAATTGAAAGTATTACTGAATTATATTACCTTTTCAACTGTGAAATACCAGTTCCTCTAATCAAGAGTATCCATTTTTATGCTAAAATGTATTTTTTTTCCCTAGTAGTAATTATTTTGTGCAGGTTTAGTAACAAATTATGGATCCTTGCTAGGTTTTGGAATTGATTAAAAACTAAACACAAAACATGTAATAGAGTTTTATTGGACAACTAAATAAATTCCGCCATAAAGATGAAACAATATTAGGTTTATGTATTATGAGGTATTGAGTTTTTTAATACAATGTATTTTTTATGTTATGCAATTACAAAAGTTTATATACAATATAAGGTATGGAGTTTTGTAATAAGATGTATTTGGTTTTGTTATGCAATGTATTTTTGTTTTCTAAACACACGTTGCAAATACAACAACAAAAACAAAAAAACAATACGCTTGAACACAAAAACCAATACGCTTGAATACATAAATCAATAAACTTAACAAATAGCAGTCGGATATATATAAACCGAGAAAATAGCAGAATGGTAAATGAGATCACAACATAAAATTACCAATTACATCACAATCAATGTCAATACAACAAAAATCATAAATATATAAATAAATACCATTATGTTAAAATAATTGAGGATTAGGATTTATTAGTACCAAACTCATTTGATTGATCCAAGTTATTCAATCTTGCTCTCAACGATGATTTACAACTTATTCTTGTGACGTAATTTTTTTTTGTCAAAGCAGAGGTGATGGATCGCTTATTTCCTTCACAAAAACACATATAATTCTTTTCTATTATTATCTTAGCAACATTTTTCCTTCTTATTGTTTTCCTAACATTGAAACCAACTTGACATGCATGCCACAATACAACTCATAAATGTCTTCAATGTTTTTCCTCTTTAAACCAATACGAGAACCACAAAAATTTGTGGTATCACCTACATACAAAAAATAAAAACTATCACCATATTGATACTATAGGATTAATGATAATACTCTTTCCAAAAATCTATACAACAAAAAATACATTCTTTACACAATGTCTACTAACTTTTTACCTTCATCATTCAATAAGATATTATTTATCGACTCTTTATCAACGTTACTTCCATCTTCTTCATCACTAGAATTACCAATTGTCGCAATCCCTAAATTCAATAACAAAATTAAACCCCCAAAATAATACCATGTAGTAATGCAGTTTGAGGACCAATACATTACATCTCCAAAACCTAATACTTTTCAAAACTAAGACTAATACTTTTAAATAAATGTTAAGGAAGCAAAGAAAAACCGATATGTAAAATATCGATAAACAACAATTTCAACCCGTCAAAAGACATAGTGACGAAGAGACCAAAGAAAATCTCACTATCGCATGAACTTTTAAAAGTATAAATAACTAGCAAACATATACATAAAATAGAGTATATCTGTAGAATGGTACATATATAAAATCACATCTCAGAGAAATGAGGAAAATATCTGGAAATTACGGCTTAAATTACAATGAGAAGGTGTACAATAGCTTGAACTTTGGGGTGCTCTAATGTATATCGAGCTTCAGATATATATCTACGGCATCGTATTGTGATGAACAGGGACTGCACCTAGAAAACAAGCTGGAATGTGAAGCAAAGGCAAATGAGGAGTGAGTTAAAAAAAAACAGCAGAAGATTAGTAATAGAACCACAATGCATTACCCTACCACTCATATCAAAAATCCATTTATACTTATGAGAATTTTCTCAAGAAGCTGGAAAATAAAAATTAAAAAGAGAAACAAGTACAAAAATTAAAGTTTTCAGCTAAACTATTTAGGGCAAATCCCATTTGATTAAAACTCCTAACTTATTAACATATAATGCCCATAATTAATTAGGTCAAAAAAAGAAGAAGAGAAAAATGCACGAAAGTCTAAAATCTAATATTATTTGTTATAAACTAATGTAAATTGATAAAAGATCTTACCAATAATGGAAATTTCAATTGCAAATTCTCACCATAACTGGAAGATCATTTCGATGCGCAGTGAAGGCGAGGAGGTTTTTCAATGGAGACAGATCTGAAAAAAATTTGAGTGGAAACAGATCTGAAAAAAAATGTCTCAGATATCAACAATAAAATATAAAAAAATAAATTCGGCTCTCAATTCAATCAATAAAAAATTTTGTTTAAAAAATAAAAAAAATAACAAACCTGTATTGATTTATAAACTCGGCTCTCAATTCGGACATATCTGGAAAAATATATAACTAAATATCAATTAATATTTAGAAATTAGTTGAAAAAACAAAAAAGAAATCACAAACATGTATTGATTTATAAATTCGGCTCTTAATTCGGACAGATCTGAAAAAACATACAAAAAAATATCAATTATTGATAGAAATCGGTTGAAAGAGATCTGAAAAAAAATATCAATAATTTCAGAAATTGGTTTAAAAAATAAAAAAATTCAAAAACCTGTATTGATTTATAAACTCGGCTCTCAATTCGGATAGATCTGGAAAAATATACAAAAAATATCAATTAATATTTAGAAATTAGTTGAAAAAATTAATAAAAAAAATCAAAAACTTGTATTGATTTATAAACTCGGCTCTCAACTCGGACAGATCTGAAAAAATATACAAAAAAATATCAATTATTGATAGAAATCGATTGAAAGAGATCTGAAAAAAATATCAATAATTTCAGAAATTGGTTGAAAAAAATCACAAACCTGTATTGATTTATAAATTCGGCTCTCAATTCGGACAAATCTGAAAAAATATACAAAAAAATATCAATTAATATTTAGAAATTAGTTGAAAAATAAAAGAAAAATCAAAAACCTGTATTGATTTATAAACTCGGCTCTCAATTTGGACAGATCTGGAAAAATATACAAAAAAAATCAATTAATATTTACAAATTAGTTGAAAAAAAAAATCACAAACCTGTATTGATTTATAAACTCGGCTCTCAATTCGGACAGATCTGAAAAAATATACAAAACAAATCAATTATTGATAGAAATCGGTTGAAAGAGATCTGAAAAAAATTCATAAAAAAAAATTGATTTAAAACAGATCTGAAAAAAATGCATAAAATTCACAACCTATCATTTTTCTCTAATATTCACGACCCACCAGATTTTCAACAAAATCATAAAAATATTGATAGAAATTGGTAAGAAGGCGGACGGGAATTGTAATAGTGGTTTTATGCAGCCTTAAAGTATGCTTTAACAAAATGAAGACTTAAAATATTTTGGTAGCTGGCGGACGGGAATTTTAATACGAGAGGAGAGAGGGTCTTAATATGTAACGTGATTATAGGAACTTAAAATAGAAAAAATACATGAGCGGAAAAACCCACTATTTTTCATGATCGCTCTTTATATATATATATATACAGATAAAACTATTGCTTGCTTAAGAAAATAACAGCATTACTATTATTAGTCATAAATGTAATTAGTGACTAATGACATTTGGTAGTCATGCTTCATTGGAAAGATCCCTTTCTTGGGAAAAATGTCTAAAGTGAAATTCTTTGTTTCACGCTTTACTCAACGACCATCCCCATCGAAGCCTGGAAAATCTAAAGTGAAATTGGTACAGACAATTTAATTTCACATACATAACCCTGTAAAAAATAAAGGAGACACTGAGTTTTGTATTTATACATGTTAGCAACAGTGGCAGTCCACAAAAGAGTATACCGATAAAGATGGTAAAAGCCCATCAGTCTCAATCATGAGAGAGAGACAATAGAACAAAGGCCTTAAGTAGGTGGGGAAGAGAGAGAAAATAGTAAATTGATGGTGAAATTGAAAAATTGCAGAGAAATTTTCTAAGCCTTTTGTTTTATACGTAACATACAGGTAGATACTGACATTAAGGGAGCGGCGGCGGAGATGGGCGGCGGAGACGGTGGCGCGTCGCGGAAGTTGAAGAAAGCCGCCAAGAAAATATTTGTGAAGACATGTGGCTCTTTCTGCCACGGACAACTAGCGCGTGTTGATAACTCCACTGTCCGTAACTCTCTCTCTCTCACTCACACACACACACTTACTGGCAATTACATTTTAAAAAAGGAAAAAAAAAAAACAATTATGACAATGTGGTGTGGTGTTCTTGGTGTTTTTGAGATAGAATTTTCAAGATTTCTGTTTTTGATCTCTAAATTCTGACAATGGGGTTTGGGGTATGTGTTTTAATTTCTGATCTAATTTGTGAATTTATTTTCAGATGTACTGTGATTCGCCAATTTACTCTTATCCGCCGGAAAATCAAACGAGGAACATTTCTTGCAAGAAGATCTCATCACAAATTACAGGGCAAGGCAATCCAAGCACCAGTCCTAATAAGGTATATTTTGCCATTAATTACATTTATTCCCTTTCAGGAGAAGCATTTTATTCAGTTTCTTAATTATTTAAAAAACAAACAAACAAAAAAAAAACTCTTAATTTATTACAGCTTCTGGAAGATCACATCCTAAGATCTCAAGGCTGATATTTTTTGCCCACATTGTCTATTTCATACAAGTGTTGTCTTTAAATCGTTTCAGCGATATGCTGAAGGTTGGAAATTAGTTAGTGGCCCCTAAATTTGGATACACTCTGTCGAAGCTAAAAGATTTTGCAATTTTGAGATCCATTTTGTGATTAAAGATATTATCGGCAAAAACTCGGACACAAATGTACTCGGATAAATTATTCGCTAATTAGAACACTATTGCTTTTCTGTTTTATCACTTTTTTGTGAAAGATTGGAAAATTGTTTGAGTCATTGATTGGAAAATTTTAAATTTAACACATAATCTGTTTTAGTTTTGGAATTTACTCGAAGCAGTTATTTTATATTAAAAGTTATATTTGAAAATAAAAACATTAACACATCCATATGATAATTGGCCATTAATTCCTTCTCCTTTTCTTTGATGATGACTCTGGCAGAGCTTGTGCACAATATGTCTCGATCCGCTTAATTACAGCTCGAGCAGCAGCCCGGGTCAGGCGATATTCACGGCCCAATGCTCCCACGCATTCCATTTCGCTTGCATCTCATCCAACGTTCGCCACGGCAGCATCACCTGCCCCGTTTGCCGGGCCCACTGGACCCAACTACCCCGCAACCTCAATCTGCAATGCTCTCTCCTCTCCGCCAAAGCCGACCCCATCCTACAGATCCTTGACGATTCCATCGCCAATTCCCGGGTCCACAGGCGCTCCTTCCTCCGCTCGGCCCGGTACGACGATGACGACCCGATCGAGCCCGACCACACCACCGGTCAACCCCGTCTCCATCTCTCTCTCCTGACCGTCCCCCTCGCTCACCATCATCACTCGTCCGGCTCATCCTCGACGTCCGAATCGCCGCTCGCGGCCCAACACTTCTCCCCGAGCAACCGGGCCTATCTCCGCGTGAAGCTAGCCCACCAGCCCGCGACTGACTTGGTCTTGGTCGCCAGCCCGAACGGGCCCCACCTAAGGCTCATGAAGCAGGCGATGGCGCTGGTAGTTTTCTCTCTCCGCCCGATCGACCGGCTAGCCATCGTGACCTACTCATCCACCGCGGCCCGCGTATTCCCCCTCAGGCGGATGACGTCATACGGGAAACGGACCGCGTTACAAGTCATCGACCGGTTGTTCTACATGGGCCACGCGGACCCCATGGAAGGGCTAAAGAAAGGCGTGAAGATACTCGGCGACCGCGTTCACCAGAATACGCAATCCTCTATTTTGCACCTAACAGATAGCCCGTCGAGATCCTACCATCCGTTTGACACGGAGGAGGATCCTGTCACGATCCACCGGTTCAACGTGGGGTATGGGTTCGGGGCGGCTTCAAACGGATTCGTCATGCACGAGTTTGAGGAGTTTCTCGCGAGGACGCTAGGTGGCGCGATTGGAGATATCCAGTTGAGAATCGAGGAGGGGACGAGGATTGTGCGGATCGGGGAGCTGAGAGGCGGCGAGGAGAGGAATGTACCGATTTATGTGAGTGAGTGTGGTGGGCCTGTGTGCGTGGTGTATAGGTATGTGGAAGGGGGAGAAGGAGATTGTGTTAGAACTGGTGAGATTGTTGTGGGTTTAGAGGATGAAGGAGATAATAATAGGAGTGAGATTGGGGATGGTGTTGTGGGTAATGGTGGGAGAATGAGTAGTGCTGAGAGTTGGGATTATCATGATCCTTTTATGGCTAGGAGATGGGCCAAGCATTTGCATGGCTATAGGCTATGAGATTTGGTTATGTTGTTATACATTCATTTGCAATTTTATTATACACAGATGCTTACTGATTTAATTTCAGTTAATATCGATTTAGTTCTTGGCTTGGCTTGGCATCCCATAGGGCTTCTCCAGTGGGGACCAAATCTTGCGTCAATGCTAAAATAAACCAAAAATTGGTCTCCAAACTTGCGCCACACCAGGCGTTATTTTGGTGCACCACTGCTCATGCGCTTTTCTTTTTTCTTCTTTGTGTTAGGATTATAACTAATATGATAAAAAAGAGAAACGTTAAGCAACGACACAAGAATTTTTTACCTACTTCGTTAGAGTGATTCTGGCTACGTCTAGGGGCGTTGGCAAGCCAGGAGTTTGCACTATAATAATTTTTGAGATAGAGTTACAATTACACAACCAAACTATAGAAAAAAATCCTAGTTATAATTTCACGCGAACTCCCTAATCAGGCTATAGCTGGATCGCCGTGGACGAGGGCTTGGATGTACAGTACTTCAGGCTCCACAACCCAACAATCTCGCCCTGGAAACTGATCTCGAATGTAACCATCTCGACATCTTCTCAACGTAACTCATAACTTCATCAGCGTCAAGCCTTCCTCTTAAGTTTCAAGCCCAGTTGAAGCTATGCATAGCTTCAACTTCTCCAAGGTCACAACCTTAGTAAACATATCGGTAGGATTGTCAATTCCACGAATTTTCACTAGTTACAAGATCTTCTCCTCTAAGAGATAACGTATGTAGCGATGCATCAAGTCAACGTGCTTTGTTCTTGAATTAAATGCTGGATTCTTAACCAAGAAAATAGCACTTTGACTATCACTGTAGAGGACACCATTTTTCTGCTCTTTCTCCAACTCACCCAAGATATTTTGCAGTCATACCATCTCTTTACTAGTATATGTCACTGCTACATACTCTACTTCTGCAGTAGATAGAGCCACAACCTTCTGCAACTTACAAGCCCAAGATATCGCTGTACCACCTAAAGTAAATACATACCCGGTAGTAGTTCTTCTTCTATCAAGGTCACTCGATGCTAAATCTGCATCACCGTATCCTGCAAGTTCAACGCTTTTGCCCTCAAAACATAGGGCCCTCTCTTTGGTGCCTCTCAAGTACCTAAGGATCCACTTCATTGTTTCCCAATGTTGTCTACCCGGATTGCTCATAAAACAGCTAACTACTCCCACCGCATGATCAATGTCTGGTCTCGTGCACATCATCGCGTACATGATGTTACCAATTGCTGAAGCGTAGGGAACCCTCTGCATATGTGCACGCTCTTCATCACTGCTAGGAGACTATTTGCTAGATAGTCTGAAATGACTACCTAACGGGATATTCACTGGTTTGGCATTCTCCATGTTAAATCTTTTCAAAACCTTCTCGATGTACTCCGCCTGAGAAAGATACAAATTTCCTCCTACCAAGTCTCGAGTAATCCGCATACCTAAAACCGGAGCTTTCGTAGCCACTATCCTTTTCTTTTTTTGCTTTATTTCATTTTTGATTTATATATTATAGGCTCGCTCCCTCTTTTTCCAAGAATTCATGCACTTCCCTTTACTCCATAGGGCCTTCTCGAATAGGGAAAAGCCTTCCATTTCCATCAAATGACCCGGCCAAATCTGATTAGCTTCTCCAAGGTCTTTCATAGCAAACCGTTCTGATAATTTTTTATTCAATCTATCCACTTCTCGAGCACAAGAACCTGCTATCAACATGTCATCAACAAATAATAATACTATGATATAACTATCATCAAACCTCTTGAAGTAGCAACAATGGTCAGCATTGCATGTGACGAAGTCAATATCATGCATGAACTTATCAAACTTCTTGTACCACTGTCTCGGAGCCTGTCTCAAACCATACAAGCTCTTCTTTATCTTACACACTAGGTCGCCATTACCTCCAGACAAGTATCCCTCTGGTTGGTTCATATATATTTCTTTCTCCAAATCATCATGGAAAAATGCTGTTTTTACATCCATCTACTCTAACAGTAAGTTCTCTGCAGTAACCATACTCAAAACCATTCGAATAGTGGTTAGTTTCACAACAGGATTAAAAATATATGTATAATCAATATCGTATTTCTGCTGAAATTCCTTCACAACCAGCCTTGCCTTGTAACGCTAGTTTCCATCAGCTTCATCTTTAATTTTGTAAACCCACTTATTATGCAGCGCCTTCTTTCCTTTTAGGAGATCAACAAGATCCCAAGTGTCATTGGACATCATTGAACAGCGACAAGCGCACCACGCTTATTGCCTTTTTGTCCAACAATTTCCATTCGTCCTCTTTCATGGCCTCTGGTTTCGTACCCAACCGTACATGTAGTCCTCGATCTGCATCTTCCGGAACCCATAATCTGTTCCATCAAACTTCTAAATTGGCAATTTCCCATCACCCATTATATTCCCACCGAACCTCGCTCTTGATACCTTTTGTTAGGATTACAAGTAATATAATGAAAATGAGAAGCGATAAAGAACGACACAAGAAATTATTTACCCAGTTCGTCAGTGAGAGATTCTGACTACATCTGGGGGCGCTGCCAAGCCAGGAGTTTGCACTATAATAATTTTTGAGATAGGGTTACAATTACACAATCAAGCTATTTATAACAAGAAAATTCTATTTATAATTTCACGCGAACTCCCTAACCAGGCTATAGTTGGATCGCTGTGAACGAGGGTTTGGATGTACAATACTTCAAGCTCCACAACCCAACACTTTGCTGCCTGCTTTGTTTTAAATTAATGTATATATTTTTTATATTAAAATATATGCAGTTAATTATTTTTATAATTATATTTGTATATAATTTTAATATGATTTTTTTTTATTCTTACTTAAATGATATTAATATAAAGGCAAAATTGTAAAAAAAAAAAAAACCCAATAAGTTTGGGGTTGGTGGCACTTTCATACCACTAAGTTTTAATGGTGACAAAAATATCCCGTAACTCTTAAAAAATACGCAATTTGACCCCACTAGTCGCTGGAAATTCGAAAATCTGTCGGAGTCAGCTTCAATTTGGGGATTTTGTCAAAATCCGGCGGTTTTCTTCAATTTTGACTCAATTTTGGGGGAAGTCAATGCTGACGTGGCTAATGTGGGACCCACTTGAATTTGTTGGGGGAAAACCAAGGGTATAATGGTCATTCTCTTATTCTTCTCAATAAATAAATATAAAAAAAAAAAAACTGAACCCTAAAACATAATTGAACACTCCCATTTTCCAAATCACAAAATTCACCTCGGCCCCCAAATCGAAAATTCGAAAGAACCCTAATTCAAAAAAATCGAAGAACCCTAATTGAAAAAAGAAATACTAGAATTCACTTACATTCACCGTAGAAACACACGATTTGTGGGGATTAGCCTCGCAATAGTGTTAATTAGACAACCGATGGGCCATATCCTTCCCCCGCCTCGCTATCGTAAGTTTTCTAAATTTTTTCTCACGATAATTTTTGTTTCTGCTGTTCTATTTTATGTTTTTAATGTTGTTGTCGAGTGTTGAGGGGGTGTTTATTTTACTGTGAAATGGCCCCATGTGTTTGTATTGTTTGAGACATGTGACCTCTTTTCTGTAAAAGAAAAAAGATTCTATTTTTATGGATGGTCCCCAATGTTCTTTAATGTTCAGGCATGTGACATTTTATTTTATATATAAAAAGTATTGTAGTTTTATAGATGGTCCCCAATATTCAGACA
>BMAC01000336.1:497091-532218 GCA_014905375.1 Phtheirospermum japonicum | reverse complement strand
GATATTAGGAATAGCGTAAAATACGCTGAAACTTCCGAAGAAATTTGGAACGACTTGGAGGAAAGATTTGGAAAAGAAAGCGCTCCCCGCGCATATGAACTAAAACACGCATTGACGTTGGTGCGCCAAGAAAAGGCATCAATTTCAGCATATTACACGAAGTTGAGAGGATTGTGGGYTGAGATCCAATCCGTCTCACCTTTGCCAAAATGCACTTGTGGCCTTTGTACGTGCGAAATCGGCAAAAGGCTTACCGAAAGAAAGGAGAAAGAGCAACTTTARGAGTTTTTGATGGGTCTCGATGAGAATTACTCYACCATTAAAACTCAAATRCTAACGACGAAGCCAACCCCGTCCCTTGGGTCCGRCTATCACATGGTTTCCGAAGATGAGKAACAAAAAATGATCTATAGTGGAAGAAGGACTGTTTTGGAAGGGGCTGCGTTTCATGCCCAGAAAAGGGCGCCCTTCCAGACCCAAGACGCTCAGCAAAGGGCCAACGTTGACAACTTTGCGTATAGGGCCCAGTCGCAATATCGTGGCAGCAATGATGCTAAACAATCTGCCGCGTCAGATGAAGAAATCTGCTGCACCTATTGCAACAAATCAGGACACACAATCGATGTTTGCTTTAAGAAGTCTGGAAATTATCCCGACTAGTGGGAAGATAGGCGGCGTCGCGGTGATAAAGGAAAGGGTAGAAACAATGTCAAAGCAGCACACGTCAACATGGAGATGGACAATCCAGTAGACCTTGGTCGCCGAAATCGTGTTCGAGTTCAGCCCAGGCATTTTAAAGATTATTTGACGGACCTGCCTCCTTCCATAGACCACTCGCAGCCCACGACCACTCCGGGATCCTCGACGGTACACCCTTTATCCTATTTGTCTCTTATGATAAATTCTCTGTTTCTCACAAAGCTTACTTGTCTTCCATCACCTCCCATGATGAGCCTAAGCACTTCCACCTTGCAGTAAAAGACTCAAAATGGAGAGAGCGATGCAAAGGGAAATAGATGCTTTAGAACGAAACGGAACATGGACCCTTGAGCAACTACCACCCGGAAAACGTGTAGTTGACTCAAAGTGGGTGTACAAAATTAAGTACAAACCAAACGGAGAGGTGGAGAGATACAAGGCCCGTTTGGTGGCGAGAGGTTTCACGCAAATAGAAGGAATCGACTTCCARGAGACGTTTGCACCCYTTGCAAAGTTGGTCACGYTTAAAAGTCTTCTTGCAGTAGCGGTAAAACGAAACTGGACAATTCAACAGTTAGATGTTAACAACGCATTCTTACATGGAGATCTCCATGAAGAAGTGTACATGAGGATACCGCAAGGTTTTYCGAAGAAAGGCGATTCACGAGTTTGTCGACTACGAAAGTCTCTTTATGGGTTGCGACAAGCTTCGCGCAACTGGTATCACAAGTTCACAAGAGCACTCTTAGACGTTAATTTTCGGCAATCTCGTGCGGATCATTCCCTCTTTGTTTTTAAGAGGAATTCTATTTATGTAGCAGCATTAAATTATGTTGATGACGTGATCATTATGGGGAATCATGATGAGAAAATCAATGAAGTTAAGAAGTATCTTGATGACCGGTTTAGTGTGAAGGAATTTAGGCCCATTGAAGTATTTCCTTGGGATTGAGGTGGCTCGCACAACAGATGGAATTGTGCTTAGCCAACGAAAATACACACTAGATATTTTGGAGGAAAGTGGGATGCAAGGATGTCGTCCCAGCTCGTTTCCTATGGAGCAAAACATTCGTTTGGATGCCGCCACCCATGAAGCACCAGTTGACGCCGGACAATATCGAAGATTAGTGGGGAAACTGCTTTATTTACAAGAGACTCGGCCCGATATTACATATTCGGTAAATATCCTCAGCCAATTTCTTTCTGACCTACGACAACCGCACTTGGAGGCGGCATTGCGCATCTTGCGTTATTTGAAGCAAATGCCTGGACAAGGCATTTTCTTAGCAGCGCATGGTGACTTAAATCTTGAAGCATTTTGTGACGCGGATTGGGGAGGATGTCCTCTTACCAGCCGATCTCGAACAGGGTACTTAATTACGCTAGGTGGCGCTCCCATCTCATGGCGCACCAAGAAGCAATCAGTTGTTTCACGATCTACGGCAGAGGCAGAATATAGAGCAATCTCTAGCACGGTGAGTGAAGTTTTATGGTTGAGATGGCTCTTGCGTGACTTCGAGGTTTTTCTGATTAATCCAACTCCACTATTCTACGACAATCAAGCTGCACGACACATCGCGATTAATCCTGTTTTCCATGAACGGACCAAGCATGTTGAGATGGATTGCTACTTCGTACGTGAAAGAGTTGAATCACAAGAAATCAAACCCTTCTGCGTTGACACCAAGAACCAAGTAGCCGACATTTTTACTAAACTTTTAGGGACTGAACGCTTCCGCTTTCTATTGGACAAGTTGGGCGTTCGTGATCTCCACGCTCCAACTTGAGGGGGAGTGAAGGAAATGATTCACTTCCTTTTTTATCTTATTTCCTTCCTTGTAATTAGCACATAATTATAGGAGTAGATTTATTTCCTAGTTTGTTACTGCCGTGTATAGGCTCTGTCTCTTATACACATCTAGATGTGTATAAGAGACAGGTATAATAGTCATTCTCATTCTTCTCAATAAATAAATATTGAAAAAAATAAAAAAACCTGAACTCTAAAACATAATTGAACACTCCCGTTTTCCAAATCACAAAATTCACCTCGGCCCCCAAATTGAAAATTCGAAGAACCCTAATTCAAAAATCGAAGAACCCTAATTGAATAAAAAAAAAACTAGAATCACTTACATTCACCGTATAAACACACGATTTGTGGGGGATTAGCCTCGCAATGGTGTTAATTAGACAACCGATGGGCCATATCCTTCCCCCACCTCGCTATCGTAAGTTTTCTAAATTTTTTCTCACGATAATTTTTGTTTCTGCTGTTCTATTTTATGTTTTTAATGTTGTTGTCGAGTGTTGAGGGGGTGTTTATTTTACTGTGAAATGGCCCCCATGTGTTTGTATTGTTTGAGACATGTGACCTCTTTTCTGTAAAAGAAAGAAGATTCTATTTTTATGGATGGTCCCCAGTGTTCTTTAATGTTCAGGCATGTGACATTTTATTTTAAAAAGAAAAGTATTGTAGTTTTATAGATGGTCCCCAATATTCAGACATGTGGGGTTTGTTTTTAATTTTTATTCTTACAAATTGTAATATTTAATGTCATCTGTCTCACATATTATTTATCCTTGCCTTTAGGTTTTCGAGGTTCGGAAAAAGATATGTCTTCCCTATGGTTGTCTTCACCACATGGAAATAGTAATTGATAGTGTAGAGCAACGTACATAGGATGCAACTCGTTGATACGTTTCAAATTACCAGATCTCTTTTCTACTGCAATTCTCATGCTACCACTTTGTGGATCAATATCATCACCAACAACTAATAGACAATTAGTTGATATTCTTACGAATCTAATATAGTTGATGCCACAGTGTTCATTCCACTCGATGCTGGTTTCGCACTTGTATTATTTTGCATGATTACTGAGATAGTAATAAATACATTATTTTAAGAAATCAATTCAAATTAAAAGTACGAAATCGTAAACTCGTGCTTGAGTTTTTCACCACCTTAAGCATATTCACTGACCGAACGTTCAAATGCCGACTCAGATGCACCGAAATTTTCGGGAATCAATGCATCTTTGAAGACGTATTTGGGATCGATAGTAATATCATGCCCCCGATGCCCCTAAGATGAAGCATATGATGAGGCGAATTTTTGGTATGAGTTAATAGGAGGAAACACGGGTCCCTTAGACCAGTTTCTGATTACAAGGATAAAAAAAGATGCCATCTACGTTTCTTTGCAAGAAAGAGGCTACAAATACTACAAAACCCGAGCTTTAAACTTTGTGGTGTCTCATCAATGATCGACGACCATGCCTATTTCCTCTCATCATCAATGGGATCCAAAACATCTTGGATAAGAAACCCAGAAACAAGACGTCTCTCCTTTCATTTGCCCCGATTATAATCGGACTCGCCCTTCACTTCGAGGGTAATCCGACCGAGTTGGATCTCGCAGTAATTGGGGTCACCTACCTATCGATGTCAAATGTACCGCGACAGTCCCTCCTTGATCTCGAGCCCCTTCACAAGGTGGATCATCGGCTCCTCATGCCAAAGCAATTGCTTCTAAAGATGTCCAGAACACCGGTTTGGGCCCGCACCACGGTTGGGACCAATTCTTCGAGTAGAACTCGGATTCAAATGAGGATGTTTGAGAAGCTTCAAATTATCAACGAAAAAATCGATAGTAATCATCAAAGCGAGCGTTGAAACTTTCGGAAGCTTAAGTCTCACCTCACCCAACTCGAAGGTTGTTTGGGCCACTCGTATTCTTCACTTTTGGTTTTGAGTTACTAAATGCATTATTTCTTTATTCATTTATGTGCAGTAGTTTTAGGTTTATCGGGGGATTTAATTTTTCTTGTCTATCTCTAGGCTCGGTTTTGCTTGAGGACAAGCAAAAGGCTAAGTGTTGAGGAGTTGATTTGCACATATTTGTGTGTGTATTTTGTATATTTTAGTGTCTTATTTTCTGTGTTGAAGTTGGGTTTGAGTTGTGTTTTGTCCCATTTTTCTTTAATATGCATTTTGGTAACTTTTGTCATCTTTTAGTATTTTTATATTTTTCTCGTATTTGTGTAGAATTTTATGTTATTTTGATCTTACTGGTTTTAGGATAATTGAGCAAGCCCAAGCGCAATCTCGAGGATCACAACCGGTTCGCGTCAATGAAAACACAACCCGGATCCTCAAAATGCAGTCGTCGATCAGTGGGCCATCGACGCACAATTCCTGCTCGCATCTACAACATGAGTTAATCGGTCAACCAAGGAATCCCCACAACTGTCGATCGACATGGGCCATCGACGTACCCTTTCCGCCCACATCAACAACATGAGTCGATTAACCTGTCAAGGATTCTCCACCACCATCGATCGACATGCACCATCGGTGGGGCATCCACACCCGACAGTTTCCATCATCAACTACAGCCATCGATCAACACCTGGTCGATGACAGAGACCCCATCAATCAATTTCCAATCGATGGGGGGCCTTTTTTTGGCTATTTTTCCAAAATTACCATTTTACCCATGTTAATCATCTATATATGTAATCTTACACTTCTCAGATGAGGGGGAACACTTTAGACTTCATTTTGGTACTTAGAAATATTTTTCCACCTACCTTATCCTCACCTTCTTCAAGTACGAACTATAAAAACCCTAGCTTGTTTTCTTCATCTTTTGAGAGCCATAACTTGGATTATTGGTAGCTAGCTGGTGTGGAGTAGCTCTTGTGTTTATGGTAAACTTTGTAACTCTTCTTGTTTGAGACTTGGATGAACTTATCTTCTTTGAGTAATTTATGATTCATTGCTTTCTTACATTTGTGTTGAGAAATGTATGTATGTTTGAAACAATCGACACCTTTATGTAATTTGTAGCTTGGAAGTTAGAGATTTGCATATGTTGTTAATGAAGCTTTTTCTTTCCTCCATTGTCATCTTCTTACTTTAATTTCAAGCATGTTTCCCTTTTTGTTCTAGTATAGAAAGTAGGTGGTAAAGGCAAATGAGACTTGCCAAATTAGTTAATTTCTTGTTATTTGTTTCCAAGCATTATTAATTCCCTTTGACTTTTGACTTGCACTTTGAATGCACTTCCCCACATGTCTTATTCTATCTTATTTGTCAAACCTTCAAACTTTAAAACTTTTCATAACTTGCACTAACGTGTTCCTTAATATGTTGTTAAATCTTTTTTTCAAGCTTTAGTGTAGTTATGTTTCAATAATTTTCTAAAACCAAAACAACCTATATTTGATCTTATGTTTAGCATAATTATGTAAAAATGAGTATTTTATTTCCGATTGCCATTCCTCGAGAGATACGACTCAAATCAAGCTTCATACTTACAATTACTTTATTCTCTTATAGATGAACTTTTCTAAGAATGTAAGTGCAAAAAGTCTGATTCAATATCCATGTTTCTAGATGTTGGATCTATTAATATTTTGAAAATAATATGATATATTTTCATTCTATTTTTACCTTTTTATTCCATTGATTTCTTTAAATTTATCAAATTAGTCTTAATTATCATTTTATTGTAAATTTTGATTTGTTTTCGATTTTATAAATTGGTATTTTTAGTTTTTTCCAAATTAAATCTATGATTTCCTAAACTAAAATAATTGTTTGGACAATTGTTTTTTGTATTTACAGTTATTCATGTTCATTTATTTTTTGAATGAATTTTCAACTTTTCTTATATACTTTTGATTGTTTAATAACCAATTTTCTTTTATTTGCTTCTTATAAAATTAATGTGTTTTTACAAACACATAAAAAATTGATTTCTCCACTCGCTCCTGTCTAAAGAAACTTCTCCTCTATAAAAAAAATATTATTTTTTATTTTTTAAATGGTATATGAACAACATATCACATTTTGATGAATGTTGAAGTTTTATCAAATTAAATATTAATTACTCAATATTAATAAGCAAGATGTCCACATTAGAAATATTCTAAAGTGATTTATTTGATGGTAATTTTTTTGTTTGTAAAATGTAAGAGATGATTAATGGTAAGATACTGAATCGAATTAAAATCATCAGTCAATCTCATTATTACAATTGATAATATTTTCAAAACAAAAAATACATTAGCATTCGTTCTTTAAGAAAAAAATAATTGGAAAATTCTTATACACAAATATTTTAAATATTGTTCATAATTGAAATCATTTTCTTATTTGAGATTTAACCACACACACATATACACATATATACACACTTCTGATCTTTGATATTTATGGGAATATTATTAATAGATTTTTAATTACAATTAATAATCTTAAGAATAATTATCATTCAGTATTTAAAGAAACCCGTCTACCATTAACTATTGAGATTTTTAATTTAAAGAAAGATCATTCTTCAATATCCTCAATTTTAGTAATTTAATACAAGATTATTATTTGGTATATAAGGATAAATAAATAGTTGTCACTAATGTAGACACCCGCGTATTATGCGAGTAGAATGAAATAATACATAATAAGCGAAATAGAAAAAAAATTAAAAATAGTGGAAATAGAATTGTTCATGCGATAAAGAAAAAGTCTACTTGAGGTTCTGAAAAATCTCTTTGTACACAACATTTGTTGTCTTACTAACAATGTTACCATCGTCGTCGCAGCATAAAGTTTTTAATCCTTTACGACTCTTGACCCGAGAGATGGCGACATAGAGCTGGTCATGGCTAAAAACAGGTCTTGGTAATTACAAACCAACATTGGATAGAGTTTGACATTGACTCTTGTTTATAGTCATTGCAAAACAGACGATGAGTGGAAACTGTCTCCTTTGAAATTTAAATGGAACTCTGCTATCCGATGGACTCAACGCCATACGTGTAATATAGACCTTCATTCCAACATTAGTTCTGAAGGAATCTTTGCCTCAATAATTCACTCTCCGAGTTGGGTAACTACCAACCTTGTACCATTGCATAATCCAGAAGCTTGATCCATGTTTCGAATCAACATAACCGGAACTCCAATCTTCAGCTTCAAAACATTATTAGGAATCCCTGAGCACTTTATTATGTTTAGAAAGTCGACCGAGTACACTTGATGTTCTTCTTGTCCATTCACATATGTCTTGCAAATGGTTTCAGAACTAAGATATACTCTTTCATCCCCCGGAAGTATAGACATCACGTACTCATTAACTGTCTCAAAAATGTTATTAGTTGGTGCAAGAATAGCTCTTTCTTTGAAGAATGAGTGATCGTCAAAGTTTTCTAAAATGGAAGGATAAGTGATCTCGACAATAGCGGTAACGTGACCACCTGAGGTGCGAAGTAGTATATCGTTAGGTATATTAATTAATGTTTCACCATCAATTTCTGTAACGACATTTCCATCACCAATTTTAAGTATCCATTCCAAGAAATCTTTGATTTCGCTTGCAACAGATGGTGACATTGTCTCCCCAATAGTTAATCTCATATTCTTCGTCAATATGAGAATTTTAAAATGTCCCCATAATCTAGATGAACATATATTGGCATAGACAATGTCTTCTCGACTACCCTTTGGAACAACGGGGAGAATCTGGCAAAAGTCACCACCAAGAACTACAACCTTGCCGGCAAATGGAAAGTTCTTTCTGTCCTCTGGTGCAGTAAACTTCAGACTTTTATGCAGAGCTTCGAGACAGAATCTAATCATCATTGGCGCCTCAAATCAAATGATTAATTTCGCCCTATCCATAAGAGCGATTAATTATGTCCCATGTATTATTGAGCACATGGAGTCTTCTGTTATGGTCAAAGGTATTCCAAATCGAGAATGTACAGTTCTACCACCTGGGAGCAAAAGTGCAGCAACACCACTTGAAGCAACATTGAGCACAATGTCACCTTTGGAGCGTAGAGCTGCAGATATCCAGTGCCACCGTAGCCGTAAATAAAATAAATACCACCCTTATCCTTCGACGTTGCACTCAATATTTCAGAATATATTGTCTTTTGTTCATCCGTCAAAGATGAGCACAATTTCCGATGTTCGATTTTCAAAAGACATCTATCAAAATTAAGTTCTTGTTAAATAAGCTTGTTATTTCCGTCATTCATCAAAGAATCATCAGGAATTGGCATATCTTAGAAACTTTTCAGTGATTTACCATTACTCTGCAGAATGTTTTCCAATTCAATGAGTGCATAATTATTCAACATATCATCGCTCAGTTGAAGATTTGTAGGAAGTTCACACACAAAAGAAATAGTTAAGAGACATATATTACTTTTATAGTCAAATGAATAATAAAATCAACATGTATAAATAAATAATTATTAATTTGTTCAAAAAAATAGAAAATACCGTTTATCCCAACGATCCTATGCTATTGTTGTAAGATATCTTCTGCGAGAAGATGCCAAGTCTTTTCTCAAACATACTCCGGTCTTGAAATGTTAGCCGATAGTAGCAAAGAAGCAAAGAGCTTTCTGAGGAACGATGGTAATCCCCAATAACTTGGCTCAACAATACCATCAACGTATTCTCTATCATCATCCAATAATCCCAGAGAATAACATCCATCTTTAAAAGTTGGATATACCACATTATCAATGGTCTGTATATCTTCATGGGAAACTATTCTTCGACAACGATGCAACATTATTGATAAGTAGTAAGCCTCTCCAACGCCTGTGGAACGTAATCTAACCTACCAATTTTAAATCCTCTCTGTCTGATGTTCCAAACATGGTCTTCACCATTCCACACAAATTTTATAGGAAATTCTGTATACAACAAACACCTGGCCTCAGGATACTTCCTATTGCACTTCATCCAAGGAAGAAACATTGATTCCCTTCCATCTTCTTCAACAACAACCTTATCAATACTGTCGTCATCATTATAGAAGACTGGCTGTTCATTTGGAAGATGGATGCTCAGTCGTTGTACAGATGGATTCCTATAATGGATATCCAATATAAAGAGAAGCCAAACATCCTCGCATGGAGATATATATCTACAGTTATAGTAGTTCTTAGTCTCATCAACAACTTGTTCCTTTGAAACCTCTCTGTTTGCCTCTTCAGTTATAGACAATGTCACTCGGTCATGTCCCTTATTTATATACTTGAACAGGTATTTGATGGATCTAAATTAATTGCACCATTCCACATTAATGTGAGCTTGATACCTCAACAGAAGTTTGGGACTGTACGGAACAACGTATTTGTTGTCTAAAGTGATACCATTCTTTACCGATGAACTCCCGGTATCTCTTCTCTTGTACACTGGGTATCCATCATCATTAATAGTAGTAATATCAACGTATGACTTAGGAAAGCCCTTGGTACATTTTCCTTTTTTAATGCATGCTCTCTCCGTTTTAGAGCTGCAAGGTCTGTGCATCATGTGTTGAGTGACCAATTGATACAGATGTGGATTTGTTTCTTTATTTGGTATCTCCACGAAGATTATTTCATCGACGTACTGTATTATTGGAATCTTACTTTCGCGATCAAGGAAAATAAGAATATGAGCATGAGGTAAGACTCTCTTTTGGAATTCCACCGTGTAGATAACTGCACGCGAGTAACATCTTCATTTGAATTACAAATATTGACAAAATAAGTTCAATAAAGTACATAATATTGACTTATGATTTACTATTATTGTGTATTCTAGTTAAAGACGCTGGATGGAATGAATAGCAATATCATATTCAGATGAAGATGTAAGGCAAAAAATCTGATAGATATTTTTTACCTACTCGAGTTTTGCCAAGTAATTCCAACTCCATCATGTCCTTGACGATTTGATCAAGCTTGATCTTGAAGATACGACATACGATATCTGTCCTGTCCTTGGATCGTAGACCTCTAACATTTAGATATATTGTTATTTCTGGCCACTTGCGGTTGCAAGAAATCGTTATAAACAAATCCAGATATCCAAACCACTTGCAGATAGCCATGGCATCTCGATAATTCTGAATCATGTACCTATCTCCACCCGTGAACGACGTTGGCATCACTATTCTCTAACCAGTAGAAGTTGCATCCATTTGACCCTTTGAAACCGCATCTCTGACCAGCAACATTATTTTCGACCATTTATAAATATAGAACTCTTTCCAAAAAATCTGTTATGATTGAATTTGGAAAGATAATGTGAACAAAATAATATATACAATGTATAATTAATTATTTCTGTGTACTAAATTTTCGTATACTAATTTCCATTTTTTTCCGGCCATGTATAATTAATTATTTCCATAAACACATACTTTTGGAAAAGAATATAAACAATGTGAAAGTCCTTATAAGTGATAATACATTGGCCTACTAATCTCAGTACTGACTTCTTTCATTGTATACACGGATGACAGCATATTAACATGGATGATAGCATATAGAATAGTGTTACCAACAACACTTTAACATTTGAATTTCAAACACAATGCTTTGAAAAGAAATTACACGAAAATTTATTAAGCTGTCTTTCTAGCAATCACATGACGACCAATTATTTATTCAAACTGTCTTCATCGCGGACAAAAAAGATTCCAACAAAACAAATCAATCAAGTTTCTCTAACTTCACCCTCACATTCTTAGCAGTAGTTGAATGTTGAGAATCAAAATCAGTATTATCGACATCGATACACTCTCCGGCCAAGCGCTTGTTTTTTGGTGTTGCCAACCCAACTAAATTGGCACTATCTCCATTTAAAGAAACAGTTGTCTGATGGAACACAAATGAAAAGTAAAATTCAGTTTATCTAATAATGAAAAACAGAGATATTAAAACATTAATGTGAAATGTATTAGACTATAATTACTCACCATATCAAACTCACTAATAGGATTAGAAGTTTCACCAGTATTAGAACTCTTTCCATTTGTGACAGGGGACTGCATAAACTAAAAGGAAAAATATAATCAATGTTTGAAAAAAATACAGTAGATTGTCAGATGATCATTAACCTTTTTGAGCAAAGTGTAATATGAAAAATATAGATGAAAAAAAATATAACCTTTCTAGATATTTCTTTGTTCAGAAATCGACTGATGAGATGTACATCTTGAGAGATCCTTGACATAGTATAAACTCTAGTGCGTTGGGTAAGATTATATTTCTGGATTTTCACCTTGAACAAATATTTTTTTCCGACTAATTCTTCTAGCTCGTCGGGGAAAGAATCTAAATCATCAGCCTAATTTAAGAAGAGGTTTAATTATATAAGAAAAAGATTATATTACCATATCCAATCCCTTCTTTAGGTCAGTAGCAGTTCTTCCCAATATTGGTTCGACGTGTGCATCAAACATGACAAATGAAGTAATTCCAGAATCATCCTCCACATGCACAGTTATCTTAAATCTGCAAAAGTACATAAATATTAAATAATAATAAATTAAAGATTAAACAAACAACGGAATTGTGCATGTAAATATATTAATGCATCTAAACATACTGCGACATACTTGGCAACAGTCTTGTCCGGAACAGCGAAACACTTTCTACATATTGAACCAACAGCATCATCAACTTTAGTGTAATGTTTGGCGCATGCCCTGTAAAATCAATTGTAAGCCGTTTGGATGTTCAATATAGTCCCAAACACAACACAAAATCCCTCGTTAACACTATAGTTTTTAAACATTATTCTGTCAAATTATGTCTATAAAATAAATATTGTTTTTCTAAATTCGATTAAATTTTATGTATAATTACAAATTATACCTCAGTTATCGTGTCCAATTCATCAATCTCCCTAAATTTCAGTGATGAGTGGAAATCATCGTTAGATCCTTTTGCTTGTGATGCTTCCATCATCAAGAAACTTCGTGCAGAAGTCTCACGCCCCGATGCAATAATCCTACAATAATTGAAGAGGTGGTTAATTATGATGAATTTAAAAACATTCAAGAAATTATGATTTTGCGACAACAACGACATATATTGCTCGAGCCAAAGCAAATACTTACTTGGACTTCAAAGAAGCGATATTGGCAATATTATCAGAAACATACAACTTGCTTGGATACATGGAATTCTGAATGTACTTAACTCCTGGGCTCGGAAAAAAGGTAATTATATGTAGAACCATAATATCTCTTAGTTGCATATATTAAAAATAAGAAATGAAATAGTATACATTGGATTCAAACAATTATAAAAATAAAACTCATATAGTTTAAAACAACTAACCTTTGTACGCTTTAATCATTGCGTACTGCAGTATGATCACAACCGGTCCTTCGGAACCGCTCTTCCAGTGATCAGCCATTTGGGTTGCAAACGTATTCCATAACGTACATTCAATAGTATCGCCCCTTCAAGCAGAAAAATAGTTTCAAAATTCTTATTACAAAGAACTAACACAAACTAATGTAAGCGACTTGAAAATTCTCAAAATATATAAACATAATACCTTTTAATTTAGATAGTACTTTTTAATATATATATATATATATATATATATAAGTCTGTTATATAAATTAAAATACAGTAGGCAAAAAAAGCATAATTCTCAATACCTTTACTCATAAATTTTTATTTCAAAGATATAAAGACAAATATACTACAACCAATTATGAGAATTTAATAAAAACTCAATACTTAAACGAAAAGATTGAATGATACAATTTTGTGTTTTTTAAGAAATCATGAAATATTTTTATTAAAATAACACTTATGTAATTTTGATAGAATATTTACCATTTAATAATAGATTTTATATATACAAGCATGAATAATAAAAGTCGTTTATATATTTCATAACTGAACTATGTATAGTAATGTATGTAGGCTTACAATTCATCCTGCAATTTGATAGTAACTTTGTTATTGCCTGATTTTGCTACTAGTTTGATATCCTCGCACGTAATGACTTCCGCAATTACATCTACATGAAAATAAATACACGGCTATCATTAATAAATATTATATATATTTTTAACCTGTTCAAATATTAGATAAATAAAGATTAATATGATATTCTTATATTGTGCAAACAATTAACTCACCAACCAATCGTCTCTCGCTTATTTCTCCCGAATGAATATTGCTAATCTCAACAAATCTGAACCCATACATGGGTATAGATAGCGGCATCGATAAACAACGCAATCCCGTATGATTATGAAAAGCAAGATGATATGTATGCGATGTAGCCTGATAATCGTCCTCATTCTGTTTTATCTCAAAATTATTGAGACGATAGAATGAACCTTCTCCCAGTTTGTGTTTGTACTTGGGAAAAAGATAATTCCGGATCGAAGCTTGTATTTGTCCGCCCTAAAATATTATATAACGAAATGTAGTTATATAGCCATGAGAAAACCTCTTTTAGAAAACGAAACAACTGTTAAAGTTTATGTATTGAAAAGATATAGTAAAACCTTAACTTCCTACAGCATCATCTCAATGCTCATAGTTTTCTCGGGATTATTTGAATAGTACGTCATCCATAGCCGTACACAGCGGACTTCGATTTTCCAAGTTTCCTTGGAAGGATTTATTTCTTCAATAAAATTAGTAGGAGAAGTCATCTGTATTCTGTATTTCGAAGTGAAAACTAAGTATTTTCTTCTCGCAGATTTGTGATTGTGGTATTATAAATATTATTACATATATTACATTTATATAGACGCAAACCTGTTTATGGATATGTGGTTGTGTTGATGCTTTAATATATTATTAAATTAATATGTAAATAATAAGCACATGCATATTTCTTTTATTCTGATTGATTGCCAAGTTATGTAAATATTATATTATTTGCATGTAAAATAAATGAAAACAAATCTTTAATAGGATGTGTTAGAAAGAAATATATGTACTATATATATATACTATATATACATATATTTATATTTCGAAAATATTATTTACGACAGATTTTTGATTGTGGTATTATAAATATTATAACATCTAATTACATTTATATAGACGAAAACATATTTATGGATATGTGGTAATGTTGATGCTCTAATATATTATTAAATTAATATTTAAATAATAAATACATTCATATTTCTTTTATTATGATTGATTGCCAATTTGCCAATTTATATAATTGTTATATACATTGCATGTAAAATAAAGGAAAACAAATCTTTAATCGCATGTGTTGGAAAGAAATATATGTACTATATATATAGTATATATACATATATTTATAGTTCGAAAATATTATTTACGGCATTAGAGTAAAATCAGGTAAATTAGTTTAGATGAGATTAGTTTTCATTGTATGTATTTCACGTTATTTGTTTTTTCATCAATCAAGGAACATTTAATAGTTATCTATATATAGTTATAGTTATCTACTTCTACATATAATCTATAATAATTTTAATAGACATAATATGACCGATTCCTTAATAATCTAATATTTTAGTCTTCCTTAATTGATGCTTATCAATTAATTAATAGTTATTAACAATTTGTATGTATATTACTTTACCGCACTATCCACTATAAAAGGAAAAAGGCGCAGTAATTGAGTTTGAATTTTATTTTTTTATGAGTTAATTGGAAATATATTACTGTAGGATTTTTTACTTACCGATATTAATTACGGATTTACGGAATTAATTAAGCAAGGGAAACACCAAATAAATGAATTTAATTGACCATTCCTATTCGGCATAGATTCTGAATTGGGTAAAATTGGAATGTTGTACAAATATACTACTTGACTATTAGATTGGGTATTATGTAAATATCTTGATTAAATATATATATTCTGACTTTTGTACACATCTGATATAATTAATATATATATATATATATATATATATATATATATATATATATATATATATATATATATATATAAGGTAAACAAAATGGAAAAGAATTTGGAGAAGATCTTCGGTAGTCTTAGCAATATCAATCAATCATTTATAAAAAAGGGAAAATTGCCAAATACTCCCTAAGATATAGATAAATTTGTCAAATAATCCAACTTGTAGATTTAAGTCAAATGGTCCCTCCTTTTTGCCAAATAGTCCAAAATTAAAATGTGAAATGTCTAATTTATCCCCACATATTTCTCCCCAAATTGCTAGTCCACGTGCTCACATTTTTGGGATTCATTCGGAAATTCGTATATGCTTTGTTCTCATTTTTGGGGGTCGGTGATTTTCTGGAGCCTGAAACGGCGTCGTACCCGTCCCGAAGCGAATCTGGTTCGGAGCTCCGGTCGGTTTCGGCGGCGCTCATCCGGGAGCTGCTGCCGGTGGTGAAGTTCTCGGAATTGGCGGAGGAGATGGACACGCCGAATAATTGCGCGGTGTGTCTGTACGAGTTTGGCGGCGAGGATGAGATCCGGCGGCTGACGAACTGCCGGCACATATTTCACCGGAGCTGCCTGGACTGTTGGATGGACCACGATCAGAAGACGTGTCCGCTGTGCCGCACGCAGTTTATCCCCGAGGAAATGCAAGAGGCCTTCAATGAGAAAGATGTGGGTGGCGTCGGGGATTTCAGATTCCGACGACGACTATTCGCCGGTTACTACGGGTTGGTAGCAATTTTTTGTAGATTCAGGTTTTTGTTGTTTTCTTTTTTTTTTTTTTGTGTATAGTGATTCTGAAGTGTATTTCTTACTTTTGTTTTGTTGAAACTGTAGTTAATGCTATTGGTGGTGGTGGTATATTTGTTTTCTGCTTTTACAATTGTGAGACTTTAGCGTACAAAATGGATATTGGTGATTCAGTCGAGAAACTTTTGCACAGAATCCAAAATCAGTGGAAGAAGCTTCATAGAGATGAGTTCACCATGCACTACTCGACTCCTGATTACTCTGACTGTGTTTTGGCGACTGATGATGATTTCAATACCATGGTGGCGGTGGCTCTGCTCTATAACTTGGATCGGTTGATGATCAATATATCGAAGAAAGATCGTGTTGCCATTTGTGATCAGTCGTCGTATTCGTCTTACACCAACAACAGCGCTTTGACGAATGTCGACACTTCGAGTGTTGATCAAGATTTCCTTCCTCTCTATTGTCCTTCTAATAATAGGACTCTCTTGACGGCTGGTTGGGATAAGGAAATTGCGGGGTTTGGTCAGCAATTTGAAGGTGGTGCCACAGAGTTTCTGTTTTTTCTTGGTGTTTTTTACTATTCAAAGACGGTATCTTGATTAGAGCATTGGTTTCTGGACAGGGTAGTATTGGTTATTGTGTTCAAGAGTACTGGTTTCTTGCAATGTAACAAAACTAATACTTCGTTATTACAAACTTTATAGATACACCGTTGCTCATAAATCAATACCTTATCGTGTGTTAACGAATGTAGCAGGGTATCTAGGCTTCTCATGTGAAAAACTAGCACATTGCATTACAGACACTAGCATCTTGGTTAGTGTATTAGTTTCTGGACAGAAGAGTATTGGTTATTGTGTCCGGGAGTATTGGTTTCTTGCAGTGTAAAAAAAACGTAATACTTCTTACGACGTCACCTACCACTTAAGAAAGAAATACAGAGCAGAAAGAAGAGAAAAAGAAAGAAGCAAAGGAGCTAAGCTATTCATGTTAAACACCAACACATGTCATTAGGTTTGAAATACATTGTATTACAAATATCGATACCTCGCAGCACAAGAACCAACACATTGGTATGAACAACCTAATACCATCCACATTTTACATTTCAGAACTTGAAAAACACTACAACAATTGTATGTACAGAGACCTAACATGTCAAAGGCTAAAAAATTCACAAATAATTCCTATTTCTCTACTTCCTAGAAAATGCACAAGAACCAAGACATGTTTTTCTACCCATGGCCAACTCCTCTACTTTCTGGAATTGGAGAAATCGAGTACATCTTTCTCCAACTGATTCTTCATGTGATTGACATCACTCAAGAGAAGTGTTGCACAATACTTGGCTCTCAACAAACGTCTCCCATCACGCTACAAAAAACACACACACAAAAAATAAATTTACCTATCCTTTTCAAATTAAAAGCGGAACTTATGTATAACAAGTGTACTTACTTTTTTCAAATTTGGATTTTCATAGGGATGTCCCCTAAGAAATTCCATGTGATTCATAAGGAAGATACCACAGTCCCCATTGGCCCCAGCACATCCCTTCCATGCGAAACGAACATCTTCAACAATGTACTGCTCAATATCGCCTGCTTTCGGGTGTTTTTTCTCTTCAAGGAAAATAGCCATTTGGGTTTTCTGTAAAAAATTCAAATCAGAAATTGTACTCACACATATACATTTGCCTTCAATTGAAAAATATATAGAAAACTAATACTTCAGAGCACAAAAACACATACTCCACATATAGAAAACCAATACTTCAGAGCACAAACACACATACTCCACAAACAGAAAACCAATACTTCAGAGCACAAACACACATATACATTTGCCTTCAAATAGAAAACAATAATACTTCAGAGCACAAAAACACATACTCCACATATAGAAAACCAATACTTCAGAGCACAAACACACATACTCCACAAACAGAAAACCAATACTTCAGAGCACAAACACACATACTCCACAAACAGAAAACAAAATACTTCATAGCACAAAAACACATACTCCACATATAGAAAACCAATACTTCAGAGCACAAACACACATACTCCACAAACAGAAAACCAATACTTCATAGCACAAACACACATACTCCACATACAGAAAACACAATACTTCATAGCACAAAAACACATACTCCACAATCTTTAATATTCCGTGCCAACTCCAGCAATCGTCTCTGATGGACACGACTCACAATACCCATATCTCTTTTCAAAAGGAGAATCGCCTCATGAGTATCCTACAATGCAGACACTAGAGTTAGTACTAGTTAACCCAAATATTAAATAAATAAAAAAATACAACAGGATAATAATCAACACAACTTACGTCTTGCGCTACTCTTCTTATCTCCTCATCGTCCATTTCACCAGCCATCAATTCAAACTGTATGAATTTGGTTGGTTCAACTTGTGTACATTAAACCCCTCAAACATATTATAAATTCCATGCCACCTACTTGAATTATTATTTTGAATAGTTTATAGTATTTAGTTAATGCAGCATATTGTAAAAATGAAATAATAGCATCATCCCAATGGATCCAAACACAGTTATTTACCAGATCTTAGAACATGTTAGAGTTAAATAATTTCTTGAAAACTTACTCAGTAATCATAGTAATTAAATCAGCCACCTGAGGCACATCCACTAAATTGGATATTGTTAATCCCACAAATAATAAGAATCCAAGCAAATGCCTGCAAGAAATTATAAAATTAAGGTTTCATTAAAACCATGAAACTAATTAACAGAAAAAGAATAGATAAGAAGTTAAAACTTACGTCCAGACATTAAGTGTCTCATTATGCCAGCTAAATAAGCTGAAAAGGGCTTGTTTGATAGGCCAATCAGCCCTGTAGTAGTCCAATATATACTCGTTATCCTTCATGTAATCCGGCAGTTGATGGAAGGATAAAAGTTGGAGTTTTTTCCCTTTGTTTCTGCCATCTGCAATATTTGTCTTCTTCTTGCTGCTGCTGCTGCTTTTATGATTGTCACGAGTCAAAAGGCAGCTCTTTTGATCATCAATTCCCACTTTTTTCCTATTACAAACAGACCCTTTAGTACTGTTATTGATCATATATTTAATTCTTGAATATAGTTCGTCAAGAAAATGGAAACCCTTCTTTTAATTCTTTTGGCACAAATGGATGACAAAAAAGACAAATGTGTGGGTTTGTGTGTGTTTTGGGGTTACAAAGAGCAATAAGTAGTGGAGGAGAGAGAGAGGTAATAACGAGCAACTGCCAGACATGAATATAGTTCGTCTTGCGCTACTCTTCTTATCCGAGTAATGGTGCAAATCATCAATTCATCATAAACCCCTCAAACACTGAGTATTTTACTAATGTGCTTAAAACTCAAGAAACACAAATTTACTTGAAAACATTCAAGAAATTGCCAACAAGAGAGCCCAATCGATCAGACATGAAATTTTTATTTCTATTCTTAACAACTTAAACACAAGGTTATCTGCCTTCAATTAAACAAATCATTTTCCAATCAGAAAGCACTAATTCCAAACGAATGCTAAACAAACACTTTATTCAAAAAGCACCAAGCCCAAATTCGATGCACTTACCTCGGATTTTCTTGACGGTGCCGGTTCTCAGAGGTTTGTGGCAGTCGAGTCGTTTGGTGAGGCGGTGAGGTGGTGTTGAGGCACCGTGTGTTGTGCGGTGGTGAAGAGAGCGTACGAATTGTTTTCGAAGTTCCTTCGAGTGAGAGAGCGGATTTGGGCTGAGATGAACAGGGAATCAAGCGAAGTCAGCGGAGAGGGAGGCAGATATGGCTTCGACGGCGCTCCACAGGTCGGCGATGAAGAGGCGGCGACGGCGATGAAGGCGAATTAGGTCTGATTCATAGATTGCGAGAGGAATAATTGAGTTTTGGCGGGAAGCAAGGCCAAATTGGTAATTGTACAATTGTGTCTGGAGTACTTGGCATTTTCTAAAACTAGTTGGGGTATTTGACAAACACGTTTTTCTAGGGGGAGTATTTAGCTATTTTCCCTATAAAAAATAGTGGTTTATGGTATATTGCAAATCATTTGGTTTAACAAAGGTGTACAAATCAAGGGATTTATAATTAATTTTTTGATGTTATATCAAAAATCTATTAAAATTACAGAATTAGAAGATGATTGTTATAATCTAAGATATTATAATGATTCAACCCAATATTTATAACGTTTATAAATTATATAAGGTACAAAAGATTTTGTTTGTAATGCCAATCTTGGAAATTATTTTATAACTATAGAAAGTCAAGATCAATATTTAATTATGCGTTTTATTATAGATTAATGTTATTTGTACAAAAATAGATGATTTAATTTGGTAGTATGTATGAATAAAATTTAGCAAATTATGTTATCATAGACTTAAATACATTAAGAACAATTACCTTGAGTAATATATGTCCGTAAACTGTTAAATATTTATTTAAATTTAATTGGATATGGCTCCTACTTATGTAGATAGTCGGATCCAACAAAATCTTAAAAAAGCATCACTGAATATATTATTAGGAAATATAATAATACTAATTCTTTCCGAGATTTTCAAAATTAGTATGTAATGATTATAGATCAAAATGTGCATCTTTATTATAGATTATGACGTTATTATATATAGCAACAAAAGTATGTAACATAAAATTTGGTTTTGACCAATTATAAAAGATATGAGTACTATATTTTTCAGAGGTTAGAAAGGATCTGAATTTCAATTTTCCAATTTTTTTTCAATATTTTTACGTATAAAACATTCAAGTAATAATTATAGAATTTATGATTCACATGGTGTAGGATATCTAATGTATATATCCAAGATCAGATAAAAAAACTTAACCATAGACATTAATTTATAGTTAATAACATATGTCTTAAATCTATATTACATAAAAAAATTATGACATCAAAATCCATGCAATAATTTAAAAGAAATAAATGAGTTTAATTGAAAATAGACATTCAAGTTAACTTATTGACATATATCCTTCTAATAAGCTGTTTGCAAAATAGAAAAACAGCAATGAACATATTGCCATTACAGACCATAAATTCATCAGGAAATTTATGAGGCTGAAAACTGAGAAGAAAACATTTGGAGGTCTTTCCTAGGGAGTCTGACAAATGAAACAAAGCAAGATACAAATTCATGGAAGGACTTTAGAATTGAAGACCAATCCTGGAACAGAGTGCAACTTCAAAACAATCTTTAAATCCTTGGCTAATTTCAAATGATCCATCATTAGGTTGCAGCCACCCTGCATAAAGCGCCGATTATCTGAGTGCTTAGTAATGTCAAACACCCAACGATAAACACCATTTCTTATCATCGCCCTGTGCTCGTTACCACGATTGGTTCAACAATAACATCATTCCAGAAAGCTTTGGGTATTGCCTATATATCAGATGACCCAATAATTGAAAACATATATAATATTCATATTAATTTTGATAGGAAAAACTCGATATTTAGAAACTTACGATTCGGCCACGTGTGAGAATTATTTTTGTGATCGTAACCTCAAATCCAGGTTCCTCTAGTGCATTGGATGGATTAAGACAATTGTCCTTAACAGTGGCAACTCCCTTTTCCATCAAATATTATGACATCAAAAACTCTGAATTCATTGTTAATAAAAACCACGGAGTAATCAGCGGCAATCTTATTATCTGTTTGGAACTTTTGCCAACCATTACCAATGTGAACCTTGAAGAAAAACCAAATTAAAATAAAAAAATAGTTTAATTCACAAACTTGAATCAATGTTTATAATTAATATGATTAGATTTACAGCAAAAAATGAACCTTATCACCGTCTATGAGGACTTCGACATTCCAGGTAACACCCCGAGAATCTCGCAGCATAAATTGAGTTTTCCCCCCTTCTACAAAGTATGAAGTGATTTTCAGAGGAAATTTGCTGCATAGTCTTAAACAAATAATTATTTTTTATCAATATACTCTATACAACATTATATAACAACAGAAAATAAATAAATTCCACCTAATTATTGAAATACTTCCATCCTAAACTTAGAACAGTATATATTGCAAAGAAAAAACATGAAATTGAAAACATATAAAACATGCAAGTACTAATCAAAATATACTTCCATAGAATATATGCACAATCGATATTTGAGGTCGAGAATTTAATAAATAATATGATATTATCACTATCACATAAAAAACATGATGCTAAACAACAACAAATCACAAACACCATTATGAACATGGAACAAAAATATTTGAAATAATAATTATATAATTCTACAGTCTTCGTTTTTTTAATCTATAAAATCTTTGTATAAACTTTACATACAATATACCATATCTAATTTAAATATATAAAAATTGAGATTTATACCAACAAAGTTAAAAGGCGAGGAAGTATTGGATTTACAGAGGATTCAAATATATATTATTATGAAGAGTATTACCATGTAGTAACAATCGGGCAGGCCGATGTCCATCTTGAAAGTCGGAATGAGACTCTTCATCAGAATTTTTGTTTTTTATGGCGATGTTGGGGGTTTCACGATTCACAGACAGCAACAACACTATGGAACCTAGGTTTTATATATATATATATATATATATATATATATATATATGTTAGGGCGTTCACTTCAACTCTTATATTATTCCATTCCCCAAAAAGAAAAAGATTTTGGCAAATAAATTATCTAAAGATTTTATTGATTCTTGTGATGGACAGTGGTGGATACGTGAGGTTCTGGATATAGAATGATAATAACCTGAATCATCACCTCTACTTTCGATATTTTCCATCCTAATTATGGGTTTTTCTCTATTTTTCCTACAAATAATATCTTTAGTTATTATTATATAAGTAAAGGACAAATATCTTAGTCAGATATCTCCAATTGCGATTAAAATGAGTAATTATTATAATTCAATTGCTATTAATTAATAATAAAATGAATAACTAATCATATCCATCCACAATCAATAAAAAGACATTATGTATTCGGCGTGTAAATGGGTAATTATTAATAAATGAGTAATTATTATCATTTAATTAATAATAATTGATTAGAAAGTTTCGATTTACCATCCCATTTTCTTTTAACCGTGAAATCTGCTCCTATATCAATGTTTTAGAATATCTTTAATTGCTTGACACATGGAAAGACGACAAATTTAATAGGGATATTCTTATTGCCATATTGTGAGATGATACCCAATTTAAATATATATATTTTTGTATCAGCTAAATAGCATTAATTATTATATAATTATAATAAAAGTATTAAAAATATATTGAAAGATTTATTTGATGTGAACGATAATAAATTAAAATTATAAATTTATAATTTGGACGTCTTTTGTGCAACAAAAGGATTTATATAATAATTAATTATAGGGTTAATTTGAAATCTCAGGCCTTGTGTTCTATCAAGCAAAAAAAATTGACTCTGGTAAACAAATTATCTAAACATTTTATTAATTCTTGTGTTGGTTTGTGGTGGTTTTACATAAACATTTTATTGATTCTTGTGTTGGTTTGTGGTGGGTACACGCATTTGGTAAACAAATCACCTAGGTAGATCTCCATTGATTCTTGTTTTGGTTTGATTTTTGGTACACGTAATCAAAGATATGGAATGATGAAATAAATCCTCCGAAAATATATCTTTCCATTATTTCCTATTTTTATACAATTTCTGAAATCGATTACATTTGTAACATTAAAAGATCTCTGAATTAATAAGGAATATAAAATAATACGAACTAATATGGAATATTTATTTTATATAAGGGAAATACTTTATTACAAATAAATTAAAGTTTACATACATGTAAAGAAAGTTATATATATAAGAAAAACATCAAAAAATTATTAAAGGTCAGTTTTGGCCCCACAAAAAATTCATAAGATAGGTTTTTTTTTTTTTATATTCATGAAATCAATTGTATTTCACAATTGACTATGTAATTAAGTACATTCGTTGTATTAATAATCAACATCGAAATATATAAAAGGAGTATTGTCTGGAGGGTAAATAAGCTCAAAAGTACAATCATGGTCTTCAAGCAAATTGATAGCAATGACAAAATCGTGAATATTACTTAAATGTGATATACCACTTGACTGTTTTATTATATTGACCGTATACTCAGCCAAGCCATAACTAAGGGTGGATTGGGTTTGGTCCTCCATATTTGTTGAACGGATATTATTCATCCAGAAGTCCAAGGGAATTGGCTGTGAAAACAAAAAACATTGATGGCAATTAAAATCCAAATTATAAAATAACATGAGGTAACAAATAATTAAATTTAAAAAAAAACTCACCAAATAAGAATCTTCTATGTAAGCTCTCAAAATTTTTAGTTCAAACTTCGGAAAGGATGGAATTCCATAATCCAAATATAAGTCAGAAAAAGAAATTAAATTGACGAATTTTTTCTCAACTCCAGCAATGTCGATGACATTGACATCAAACACAAAGCTTCCACGATAAGTGAGAATTAATTCATCGTCAATCCTGATGTCATTATGTTTGATAAATAATTCGAAGCCGAACATGAACTCAGCGTAATCTGAAATCCTCCACATCTCTACGGACCAACAATCACCGCGCCAATTTCGCATATCAAAATACACAGGCAGAAAATTATCAAAATATCGGGACAAAGAAAATGGAACGAGCTGAAAATTTGAAAAAGTCGAGAATAAATAAATATTAAAGTAAGCGGAGATAGACAATTAGTAGAAACCATAACCTTCAATATTCGTCAATACTAAATCAAAATTGTAATATTGCTCATGCAGATAAATATGAAAACTTCACTTTACCAGTCGGCGTACATCAGATAGTGTTAAAGAAAATCGCATATTGATTGCGTGCTGGGGCTGAACGTTGATATCCATCAGATATCTTATAAAGCTGTATAAAGAACAATTGAAATAAATATCTTTATAATAGGATGAGTTAGTTAAATTTTGTATGCATGATACCAGTGTTGTAAAAAACATATCAATATATATAAATACACGTAGCAACTAATTATGGATACATGTATTAAATCTGGATAATATTGATATTTGAGAAACAAATCAATTTATGGATGGATGCTTTATTATATTTGCTATATACCAAAGAATGTGGCTTCCATTATGGCAATTTAAAATAAGTAATATCTATTTTAAATATTCATTATTGGTGTATTTTTTGTGAATATAATTATATCTTTGATTGGATTCAATACGAAAAAATATAAATGTTAAAAAATGCAGAATTTATGAGAAGGAAATAAATATATTTTAATATGCAGAATTGTGTTTTTCAAAATTGATAATATAATACTTTCTATAAAAAAAAGATCTGAATTAAAGAATAATACCCAAATTTAGCTGTCCATTTACACCGTTTATATTTCAGAGATCTGAACTCCGTTTATGAAAATTTCCAGAGAATTATTACAAATCTTCTCGAAGACAGGATCCCCAGAAAAATTATTGATCTGCACAGAAATATAAATCATTTATGTAAATATATTATATAAATTAAATAATATTACGCATATTTTTAATATTGAATATACCTCTTATATTTCAGATCTCTGAACTCGAAAGTCGTCCATAAATGGATAATTATTACAAAAAATTTCTAGGTCAGGATCTCAAGAAACATCCTTGATCTGCAAAGAAATAACATAAGCAGATCTGATACCTTAAATCAAAATATTCGGAATTTTGCTGATTGCAAATGAAATAACATATAACATATATCGATTAGGTCTGTTAATATTTGTAAACGAAAAGAAAAACTGAGATCTGAAAAATATTGGAAGCAATATAATCGGAGATTGAAAAATTAGATATGAACTCCCCGAAAACTTTATATGCCGAAATGGATCTTTCCCGGTTAGTCGAGTCCACAATTCCGAGTTATATTGACTGCAACTGAAACGGCAGATATCAGATCTCTGCAAATCTGTGTGAATGAAAAAAAAATATGAGATGTGAAAAATATATTCACAATTTAATCGGAGATTAGAAATATTAGATATGAAAAAAATAATTAAATACGAATTAGAATAGCAGATCTGGAAAACGGTTCAATCTGGGAATTCGATGTTTTTACTATGAATATACTGATATTAAAAAACTTCCATCGGTTTTATTTAAGATAAAAAGAATATACAGAATGAAATGAGAATAGAATGAAATAGACGATGAGTGCGATTAGTTAAGGAACAAAATATGCAGTTTTTTAGTGAACATAGACAATAGATAACAAAGGAAAAAAATCCTTATTTATACCGAGCTAAAAAATCCCACTTTGGTAATTAAAAATACGAACCATTAGAAGCTGCCAACTCATAAATCGAACTTACTATAAGATGACACATGTCATCCGGACCTACGACTGAGTGACACCTAGGTTAGGGAGTCAATAACATTAAAAAATAGGTGGATATTAATTACCCAAATTAAACTTATTTTAATACGGAATTGTTTTTATCAAAGATGTATGATCTTAAAAAAAAGATGTGTTTATATATAATTTACATATTTGTGGGAAATTTATTGATCAATTTCATTGATTGTCATTAACTCTCTCTCTCTCTCTCTCTCACACACACACACACACACACACACACACACACACATATATATATATATATATATGTGTGTGTGTGTGTGTGTGTGTGTGTGTGTGTGTGTGTGTGTATTTGATATGTGATTTATTTAAATAAAACATTTATTATGATTAATTATTTAGATTCTAAATTAATAATCTAATGAAATGACTATTAATAAGTCTCACTGGTCGTAATTGATAAATTTTTTTAAAGATTTTACCATTACATGTATAAGGAAAAAGGAATAATTAAAAATTCTATTTACCAAACAGAACATATTTTAATGATTAAAACTATTGTTTTTATAAAAATGCATTCTAGAAAAAAAAATGAATATATTTGTTCAGTTATTCTATTGATAATATTTATGTTAAGTCATTAATTTGTTTCTTAGTTTTAATTAATAATTTTAAAATATATATTATGTTTAGTATGTAAGGAAACACGTGTAAAAATATTTAGATCTTAAATTCTCAATTTTTAGGAGAGACCATTTATCAATATCCTTAATTTCAATTAATATTCTTAAAAAAAAATATCTTTTAGTGCATTTCTTTAATCCGCTTATTTGTTCAATATAAATTATTGTGTTTCATTATTCTAAACATATTAAATAATGGTTCGATACTGTACCCTTTTTAAGTCCAAATATATTTTGGCAAACACTTGTGTTAGGTTTATTTTGGTTTTACTATAATAATAAGATTATGTTTCTTTTATATTGGTTATCAGATATATGATATGAAGGTTTCTATTAATATTATTGAAATAGTCCGTGACACGATCAATTATTAATATTTATGGAGATATTGCACGATTTTGAGGTTAACGGATAATATGAGGCTATAAAATTTTAGTTTAGATCTCAATTATGTTGAATTAAATAAATTATGAGTGGATAAAAACGATGTAACTATTGGAAGACTGAACGATGATATCGTTGATATTGAAATTCTAGATGATTTATTGTTAAAAGATGATGGTGACCATATTGTATCAATTATGGAGATCAATTTGGAACTACAATTGAATATTTTGTTTATTTGAAAGGTTGAGCTATCATTGTCCCAACACTTTATGCTATCGATTCTATTAATGAATATATAACTTTAGGCAAACACTTGTGTTATGCCAGATTGGCAGGTTATGATCTGTTAGGTCATCTGACCCGATAATATAATGTATTCATTTTTGTACGATGATGTATTTGTTTTTGTACTCAAAGTATTGATTTTTCATAAATTTCTAACTAGTGCTATGGTTTATTGGTTTTTGTATTATGATATATTGGTACTACGATGTATTAATTTTTTTTTTTACTATAATGTGTTAATTTGTGTATTATAATATATTGGTATGAAAGTTTGGCCTAACGGACGATTTATTAATCCGGCCTGACAAGAGTGTTGCCCATTACTTTATTGGATGAATGCAAATGTAAGGTATAGTAGAGCTCTCACAACACGAGAAATTCGATGGAAACATTGACATAATGCAGGATGTCCACTCATTGAAGTTTCCGAACATAATTAAGTGTTTCAGATCACCGAATTATGAGATAAAACTGGAAGTTGGTACACCAATCATGGTGTTGAGAAATATTAATCATTCACTTGGTTTGTATAATGAAACTATAGGTTAGTTACAAAACTGGGTGATCTTTCTTTTGAGGCAAAAAATCTTTAAGAATGCAATGTGGGTGAGTTAGTATTTATCCATCGAATAACAACATGTGATCCAAATTTATCTTTTAAGTTTTAACAACGACAATTTACAATGATCATGTCATATGCAATGAACATCAAATAGTCAAGAACAATTTTTCTTTCACATTGGACTTTTCATGAAGTCGATTTTCAGTTATGACTAATTGTATGTTGCAATATCAAAAGAGACCAATTGTAAAGGTCTAAACGCCTTGATTTGTGAGTGAAAATAAACGTAGTAAACAAAATATGAATATTATGTACGAGTAAGTGTTTCATAAATCATAATGTATATTTTGTCCAAGAATAATCCTTTTATGAACAAATTTAAATATTTTTTTAATTTTATTCGATTTTTAAAAAAATATTTAGATTATATATATATATATATTATATAACATTACATATATATATACACTTATTTAATTATTTTAAATAATTCAAAAAAATAATATTTAATTATTCCATAAAATCACGTATATTAAAATAAACATTAGTATTTATGAGACAAAGAGAATAGTAAATACTCACTAAATTCCTCAATAAATGTCGTTTTAACAAACAAAATAAAAGTATTGTTTATAATTGTTGTGGTTTTACAATCTCAAAGTCAAAATGATATATACCAACTAATTTCTATTACTTTTAGATTTGTGATTTTGTTGAACATACTTTTAAGTTATAGTATTATTAAAAATTAGATATCATAATCTCAAACAAAATATATATTAAATAAATGGTATATTTTTTTGAGTAATTTTATATAGTTTGGCAGTTTTAGCCGATAATAATATATAATTAAGAAAAATTGATATTTTTCTTATAAAAAAAATCCAATTACCAATTACTTTTTATTAATTTTGGAATTATATTTTTTAGGGCAAATTGTCAAATAGTACCCCATGTTGAGGTCCATTTGTCAATTAGTCCTCCATCCAATTTTAAGTCAAATAGTACCTATTTTTTGCCAAATAGTCCAAAATTGTGATATGAATATACAACAATACCCTTACTATTAAAATAACTAATAATAATAATAATAATAATAAAATGGGGCCACATGCTGCCGCTGGAAAATTTTCCGGCGAGATTTTTTTTTTTACCCCAGCAAATATAAAGTTAGCCGCCGGCCGACCGGAAAATTTTCCGCCGCCGAATTTTTTTCGTTCACATTTTTTTCCTGATCATCTAAAAATATCTTTCGGCTTCCGGAATTTATTTTTGGCGTTTTTTTTTGTTGTTGTTCTACCCAAAATTTCTTACTATATGTCTTACGAATTTCTTACTTACATATCCATGGAGTTAGTGCAGTCAGTTTTTTTCAACCCAGATATTTTTCTTACTATATGTCTGAATTTTTTACTATATGTATGTATTTCTTACTATATGTGCAAACATTTCTTACTATATGTCCAAATATTTTTTTACTTAATGTCTAAAAAAGAATTCTTACTATATGTCCGAATTTCTTACTGTATGTAACAGATTTTTATTTAATGTCCAAAAATTCATACTTGATGACAAAAAGTATTTTATTTGATTGCAAAAGTTTCTTACTTTGATGTGCAAATGTTGTTATGTATTTTTTACTTATTACTTTTTTTTTTCTTACTTATTACACACTTTTGTTTTGCCGAAAAAAATAGAGAAAAAAAATCTTGCTTAATAGAAAATTATTATTATGTATTTTCTTATTTAATACAGATTATATATTATTATTTTATATTGAGATTTCCTGTAAAGTAATAAAGTTTTTTATTTTATATTCGAAAAAGTAGGAAAAGTTCTTATTTTATAGTGAAATTTCTTACTTTATTTTCTAAAATAAATATATTTTTAATTCATGTTCAAAAAAAAAAAAAATCTTACTTTATAGTGAAAATCTCATACTTTATGTATGAAAAAGTAAGAAAATTTCTTATTAAAATTTCTTACTTTATAGTGAGATTTCTAACTTTATATTTGTTGGGCAAAAAAAAAAAAATCTCGCCGGAAAATTTTTCCGGGCGGCCGGACAGCAGCAGCGGTGGGGGGTGGCCGGCGGGAGGTGGTGGTGTATTGTTTATTGATATTATTATTATTATTATTAGGGGTAACCTTGTAATTGTATATTTGTGGTTGGACTATTTGACATTTGTATAATTAGTCATAGTATTTGACAAAAATATTTTTTTCTATGTAGTATTTGGCAATTGCCCCTATTTTTTAATTTACTTTTTAGTTTTGTTATTAATAAATAAAGTAAAAGTAGAATCTTAAACGGAATATTAAAATATCATTAAAATACAGTTTAAGTGTCAACTTGCACAAAAATGCAAATGTTAAATTTATGGGAAATTTTATAGTACCGTGAGGGCACCATTTTTTTATTTAATTACAGTTATTAGATCAAAAGTTGGTTACAAGATGTAAATGAAAAGGGTGGGGTGCATTTCCTAAATTTATAGTTTACTTTTATAAAAGATCAAACTATAAGGGTGTTTTGCAACTTTGTCTCATTAAATATACACAAAATTTATGCGTGACCCTACTCAATCTCTTGTTATGGAAAACGACAAATTTACTAGACAAATCGACCCTATTTGTTAATACTGTTGACACCTAGCTTATGTGTCAACTGCATGTTTATTCTAATTACAAGTGTAAGTTTGTTGTGTATTGTAAATTTGATGTGGCATTCTCACACCTAGGGTTTGTACAATCATCTTTCCATCTCTCTCGCCGCTTCTTTAATTTTCTTTTCTTCTGCAAACTTTTTTTTCTTTTTTTTATCATTCTTTTAATCCTAACAAGACCGAACACCGAACACCGAAAATCTATGAAATCAAACGGGAGGAACAAAAAACCCTAAATCCCTAAAATTAAACCCAAATAAAATCAAGTTAATTTTTAAAAAAAATGATAATTCTCACCTTCTACCATGATTCAATCTCGCGAAAACTTGCAGTGGGCATATCAGAATTATCAGAATCGGAAACCTTTACCCGAACCAACATTCTCGCTGCTAATTAGGAACTTAGATTTCTCTCTTTGTCTCCTTCTTTTCACATTTTACTGGTCGTATATATACATGGAGATATTCATTTTTTTTAAATAGTAAGCTTTATTTTCTAGATAATATATTATATTTTAGATCTAATTTGAGATCTTAGCACTAAATCCCTTGGCCTTTTCATTATCTCCCTTCACAGATTCGCCGATGGATCTGTTGGATCTTTGCTGCACGATGGTGCTAGACGACGGCATATTAGGCGATCCTCGCTTCTAGGTATTTTACTTATTTTTTTGTCTTTTTATTAATTTTGAATTTATTTTTGATTTGAATCTGGACTTTTATTTTTCTTTTTTGGTTATCTTCTCAATTCCAGTGTTTGTATTAATCTGTTATGAATTGGGAGTGTTTATTGACTTACCCTAGAAATTTAGGCAACAAAGTTTTTTTGTATATTTTGGCAACAAAGTTTATATATTTGTAATAATTTAACCATTAAAGTGATATGATTCTCTACTATTAATTATCAAATTAAATGTCTTATATATATATGCATGCACAATAAATTTTTTCTCCACTCAATACACAATTTTATGTCGATTATTCGAAGGCACTTATGGTAAGTTTGTTCGATTCTCTGTTTCTTTTTTATATATATAGTTATTGTAAAAACTATTATTGTTAGAAATAAAATAGAAACTTTTGATGAAATATCCATTTTAAGGATATTTTGAATTTGTGAAGGGAATTTTCAGTTGTTATCCACCATTTTATATTTTGGTCTACTTGATATCTGTATGAGTGACAATTCTAAGGGGAAGTTTAAGAAAAATGTCGATTATATATACATTGATTGCGAGTGTGTTTTTCTGTATTCAATATTATAAACTTGTGTACTCTATGCTTTATGTTTATGCGGATATTGGCTTATCATCAAAATGAAGTATGGTTCGTTTAGTTTTCCAATAATGGAGAGTATTTGGCGTCATCATCAAGTGATTGCACATCCATTGTATGGAAGGTACATTCTGTTTTGTATTCCTCTTCAGTATATTTGTTCGCAGCATGGAAGAATATATTTTTTTAACAATGATACATGTGATATGGACATTTTGTTGCCTTTTAAAGCTTTAGGCACAATCTGAAATCAGTGTCATTTTTCATGTGTTCCAAGAACTGTGGTTAACCTTAAAAATGTAGAATAAGATATATATATATATATATATATATATATATATATATATATATATATGACATTACTACTAGAGGATGCATTACTTTGACAGAAGCAGTTCATTATGTTTGTTCTTGTGATCAAAATAAAGTTTTTATGAAAACAAAACTAATCCCAGACTTGAATATATAGTTTTTGCCTTCTTGTGATCAATTTGTGTTGTATGATTATTGTAGTGATGAAAAGATTGGGAGAAATTGCAAAATCTGCATTTTCTTATACTGACTCCTTTCCACTAACCATCCACCTCTCCCCTCAGGCCCCCAACCCCACCTCTCACTTTCCAACAAAAAAAAAAAGGAAAAGAAAGAAAGAAAAGATATATTTGTGTGCAACTGACAAGGAAGTTCAATATTGTTAAGCATGTTTCTTGGTGAAGTTGGACCCTTAATCACTTTGTGGCTTGAGTGACTCCAATTGCCAAATCAGGGTAGGCAAACATGTTTAGTTCGACCATAAGAGAGGTATTAATGGATCTCCAGTTGTTTTCCTCATAGATAATAATTTCCAATATTCATGTTACTATTATTCTAAGAAATTAGAATCATATTCAGAAGTATATATTAAAACGTGAACAAAAGATAGAATCCTTGTGTTATCTAAGAAAATTAGAAATTCTTCACCAAGTCGATAAATGTGATGAATGCAAGCTATTGTAATAAAAAGTAGAGATTGTTGGACGTTATTTATTTCTTATTTTAATTTTAATCGTTATGCCACTTTTAATTTTAATTTTTATTCCTTCATTGTTCAAATTCATAGAGTTTATTGTACCAAATGTAGATTGTTTTTTTTCAGGTGCAGAATGATAATGAAATAATCCTAAAACACACACTGCGCAGCCACAGAAACCCTGTTTCGTTCATGGCTTGGAGTCCCGACGACACCATGCTACTCACCTGTGGAAATGTGGAGGTCCTCAAACTCTGGGATGTCAAAACAAGCACATGCAAGTGTTGGAAATACAATGAGCACAAACAGGAATTGTTAAAATATCACTAAAACTAGAAAGAATAAAACAGAAAGTGTAAGAAAAGTCGAGTCGGGTAGAACTCTATCCGCAAGATGAAATTGCCCCGGTAGTGCCCTTCGGTTTTGCAAATTGTCCCCAAAGATAAAACATCGTCCCCAAATATAAAATGACTTCGTCTCTGGTATTACAGCACCGTAAATACCAGAGCTCCGGTAAACAGGAAGAGATTGGATTGAACTACGAAAGAAAATAGAATGCAGAAAACGTATGCTATGTGTTGTAAATGAGTGTTCTGTGTTCCTTTCTTTTTCCAGGTGTTTCAGGTGTGTGTGAAGTATGGATAGCCCACCCTTATATAGGGGTTCCAGTGGGGAAGGTAACAGCACCATAATGACGACCATAATTCACCCCAAATTATGAGACTACTTAGGAAAGCTCAATAGATTTGATTGATAAACTCATACCAACAAGGTGCATCTTCTTTTCTGGAAGCCCTCTTATCGAAACTCCAAAGTTAAGCGTGCTTGGCCTGTAGTAGAGGTGGGATGGGTGACCCCCTGGGAAGTTATTCCAGGGTGCGCGTGAGTGAGGACAAAGTGCGCTAGAAAAGACTCGTGTCGGTACAGTGGGACTAACCGTCAGGTCTGGAGGGCGATCCTGGGGCGTTACAGTTGGTATCAGAGCATTACGATTCTTGGTACTCAAAATAAGATTTTAAGAAAAATATTTATTTTAGTAATTAAAAATGAGTTTTTATGAATCTTAAATCTCTAGAGCAGGAGTTTCTCGAAATACATGATTACGAATCTTAGAGTTCTTACGAAAAATATTTATCGTCGTTCACCTGTACCGTTCGCGCCGACTTCGCAAGTAAGTAGCATGATTTGAGTATTTTATTTGGAAATTCACGATGCATGATTATGAAGAGATGTCTAGTCTGCGTTTAAGAGTATTTTAAGAGAAAGATAGAGATTTTAAAGAGATAAACGCAGTTAGCATGATTTGAGTATTTTATTTAGAAATTCACGATGCCATGATTATGAAGAGATGCCTAATATGCTTTTAAGAGTATTTTAAGAGAAAGATAGAGATTTTAAAGAGATAAACGCAGTTGGCATGATTTATGATTTCACGATTGAGAAAAGTTACATGAGATGGTTGATATTTCAGATTATCGAGAGAGTCAACCTGATTCATGATTTTAGTACGAAGCATATGAGAACTTTCCCATGTTTTGATTGATTTACAAAAGGATTCTCATTTCCATTCAAATTTAAAAGAAGGAGTACATGAACATGTCGCATGCATAGTTGCTATTTTGGGCCTTAAACTTATTGTTAAAAATAAAATAATTTGAGATGTTTGCCAAGAAC
>BMAC01000336.1:438593-475885 GCA_014905375.1 Phtheirospermum japonicum | reverse complement strand
ACGTCTCGTATTTGCCTCTCCGTGTCTTCCTTAGCTTGGCGCTTGATTCTTGACGAAAATGGAAGTGGCTCGGTCCTAGGGGGAGAAACAACGGGGTCATTAAAATTATTAGAAGGTTTAGGATTACCCTTTTCGGCATGTTTTGGCTCCGTGCTTTCTTCCTCCATTTTGTCTTCATTGTCCGGCTTTAGCACTGGGTTGGCCGGTCCTTCCACCTTCTTGCCACTTCATGTTGTTATGGCGCTCACATTCCTCGGATTTACCTCGGTTTAAGGTGGCAGTCGGCCGCTGCCTTGCGCTTCCAATTGCGTTATGTGCACAGCCATTTGACTCATTTGCATCTCCAAGTTTTTTATGGATGCTTTGGTATCTTGTTGAAATTTGGCGGTCTCTTGTTGAAATTGAGCGGAACTTGTTGCCATTAATTTCACCATCTCTGCCAGTGATGATGATGAGTTTCCCCCTTGTTGTCGGGTTTGGTATTGGTTAGGAAAGTTTTGCCCCCTTTGTTGAGCTTGAGAGGGCCCTTGATCTTGATTTCCAGGTATATTTCCTTGCTGATCCCTCCATCTAAAACCAGGGTGGTCGCCCCATCTCGGATTGAAGGTGTTGGGGTACGAATCGTACTTTCTCCCTTGCCCATTCCCGGTTCCTAACGCATTCACGGGCGCCTCGCGTGCTGAGTAAAAGTGTGGGCATTCGTCAGTAACGTGCTCCAAAGTTCCGCAAAAACCGCATTGTCGAACCTTTGGAGTTCCTCCCGCGCTTATCATTGCCTTTAATTCAATCAAATGGGCCTGCAATGAATCATTACCCATTTCGTTTACCGATTTCAATGAAGGATCACGGTTGCCGAATTATTGGGAATTGGCCGCCATGTTTGATATTAGTTCCTTCACTGCCGTAGGTGCCTTGTCCATTAAGGTGCCTCCACTAGCAGCATCAATCATGTTTCGATCAGTGAGACTCAATCCCTCATAGAAGTATTGGATCAAAAGTTGCTCGCCCATTTGGTGTTGAGGGCAACTCGCAACAAGCCTCTTGAATCGTTCCCAGTACTCATGTAACGTTTCTCCTTGCGCCTGCCTAGCCGAACAAATGTCTTTTCGAAGATTTTCCACTCGTGATGCGGGAAAGTACCTCTGCAAGAATGTTTTCTCCATAGCCCCCCACGTAGTGATGGATCCCGAAGGTAAGTAGTAAAGCCAGTCTTTGGCTAGGTCTTTTAATGAAAAGGGGAATGCCCTCAGCTTGATTTGCTCGTCCGTGACTCCAGTGGGTTTCATGCTTGTGCATATGACATGGAACTCTTTCAAGTGTTTGTGCGGATCACCGCCAGTGAGTCCATGGAATAAAGGTAGGTGATGGATTAATCCGGACCGTAGTTCAAATGTAGCATCGTTCACCGTTGGAAAGGTAATGCACAATGGTTGTTGAGGAAGGTCGGGATTTTCCAACTCCTTCAACGTTCATTCCACTTGAGCAGCCATCGTCTCGTTTTCTTGTTCTTCGCTCTCGCTCGAAGAGTCCTCGGATATGTAATTGGGTAATACTTGCTCCGAGTTCGACTTCTTCTTCAACTCACGGCCTCTCTTGTTGATTTTTGGATAATAATGCAAATTCTTCTTCCCGGTTGATCTCAAGTTCATTCACCTGAGAAAACACTCAACAAGAGTTCAACTCGTTTAAACAAAATTAAAAATAAAGAAAATACTAAAATACTAAAAATCACAATTTTAACGCGTCACTCCCCGGCAATGGCGCCAAAATTTGACCGCCCGTCGTCAAGCGTCAAATTTAATATTTTATTTTTCTCAGCTTCTCTCCACTAACTATTAGTAGCGATAAGTAAGGGTCGAACCCACGAGGAGTGTGGTTAGATTGTGATGATTCGTATTTTATTTAAATAAATGATTGGGGTAAGGAATTATGAATTAATTCAACTAATAAAATAAAAAAGCAATTAAATTAGCAAGAAAATAATTAATGAAGAATTCAATAATAATAAAGGCCTAGTTCTAGTTCAGTTTCCACCCTCGATTCACTCATTTAACCAACTACAATATCATAATCCATTCATCACATGCGATTAAAAACCCTAAGTAGCAATAAGCTCTGCTACTCGAATTTACCCTTACTGTGTACTCAATTAAAATAAGCTCTTTAATTGAATCTAATTATTGAATAACCTGGAATAAGCTCTCTAGGTTCAACCCAACAACAGCATTAATAATTAGGCAAATAGATTAATCTAGGCAACAAACGCATAAGCTCGGTTCATTCAACCTATGTTGTGTTGTCCCTAACGATTTACAATCATTAGTTGCTTCAGAGAAATAGTAATTACGACAATTACACGGGAAGCAATCCTATTTCTAGCAATAGATAACCAATCCCTAATCTAGGTGATCAAGCTAAATTAAGAATTAAGCAATCATAAATTGAAAATAGAACAACACAAACAATCGCATATGACGAACGAAAAACTATAATGCATAAGTCAATTAAACATAGTTTCACGAGGGTTTCAACATCCCTAGAACTAGATAATAAGTTTAATCACTCATGGAGTTAAGAAAATAAAAGGAAAGGTTCAGATAAACAAACATAATCCTTGATAAAATAGAAGAGATGATGTGTTGAACTTGAATCTTGCGTCTTGGAATGTCAATCTTCAAGTTCCCTTGCGTGTGGATGACTTGGAACGAGTTAGAACCTCTCTGGACCTCCTTAGAACCCTAGGATATGTTATATTATGCGTCTGGGATGAAATAGGGTCGGGTTTTATATACAACTCCTTTTTCTTACCGCCCAAGATTCTTCCTAAAATAATTCTGCCGAGTCGACATTGATGGAGCATCGACTGACGCGAACCAGCCCTCGGCGTCGACGCAAATCACCTGCCTGCGTCGTCCTGTATGCGTCGTCCTGCATGCATCGACATCGACGCTTTAGAGCATGAGCGTCGACGTAGCGTCGACTGCATGGGTCGACATCGACGCTTCAGAACATGAGCGTCGACGTAGCGTCGACTGAATGGGCATCGACATCGACGCTTCAAAACATGAGCATCGACATAGCTTCGACTGACGCGAGCCAGCCTTCGGCGTCATACCGCACATCGCGTCGACTGACGCGGTCCATCCTCGGCATCGACGCGTCATCGACGCATCATCCTGATTCTTGATTTTTCTCTCCTCGAATCGTCAATCCTCGTTTCTCTACTTCCTTGTGAGACATCCTTCGATAAATATAGCACCAAATACTGCAAAATAAAGAAGAAATATACGATTGGTGCTTGATTGCTCATAATAACAATTATACGAGAAATAAGCATATATGATAATATTAAGCACATAAAATCACCGGAATTAAACCGTGAATTAGCGTGTAATTTCTCGTTTGTCAAGCAATCGCTAGAAGCACCCAGATAGAGGTAATTCTTGTCACAGGAGTGTATGTATCAAAGAAATCATATCCCTCCTTCTGGAGAAATCATTTCACAACTAGACGAGCTTTATACTTATCGATTGATCCATCAGCTCTGAACTTTCGTTTCAGAATCCATTTACTCCCTAAAGGTTTACAACCTTCAGGTAAATCAGTCAGAATCCACGTATGGTTCTACATGATCGAATCGATCTCGCTTTGTACAGCTTCCTTCCAAAATGAACTATCAGTTCGTGAGAAAGCTTCTTTCAGTGAATTTGGTTCTTCATCCAATAGAAAAACCACATAGTCGGGACCAAAATCCTTAGCAACTTTAGCTCGAGTGCTCCGTCTAGGAGTTAGAGCTTCAAGTTCTGAGCCAGGTCGTTTACGAGACTTAGGTTCAACCCCCACAAGTTCTTGACTTGTAGTTCCTTCAGCAATACCAGTGTTTGAACTAGAAGTAGCTTTATCCTTACAAGGATAGATATCTTCAAAGAATTTCGTATTCCTTTACTCAATGGTAGTTCCGACATTCATGTCTGGAACATCTGACCTATGAATGATAAATCGATAGGCGCTACTATTTAGTGCATAACCAATAAAAATACAATCAACCGTTTTGGGTCCTATTATCACCTGCTTCGGTAGAGGCACTTCTACCTTCGCTAAACACCCCCACACTTTGAGGTATTTATAAGAAGGTTTCCTTCCTTTCCACAACTCATAGGCAGTTTCGTCCCTACCTTTAAGTGGAATTTTATTGAGGATATAGTTTGCCGTTAAAACAGCTTCCCCCCACATGTTCTGAGGTAACCCAGAACTAATCAACAACGCATTCATCATCTCTTTCAAAGTACGATTCTTGCGTTCTGCAACGCCATTCGATTGAGGTGCATACGGAGCTGTAGTTTGATGAATTATGCCACTTTCGTTGCACAACTCCTCAAACGAAGCTACGTATTCCCCTCATCTATCACTTCAAATAGATTTGATTTTGCAGTTAAGTTGATTTTCGGTTTCACTCTTGAAGTTCTTTAAAGCTTCAATAGCCTCATCTTTACCTCTCAAAAGATAAAGGTAACAATACCTTGTGTAATCGTTAATAAAAGTAATAAAATACTTTTTGCCACCTCTTGTTTGTACAAACTTCAAATCACATACATCCGTGTGAATTAATTATAGAGGTTTCGTGCTCCTTTCTACTGATTTAAACGGTAACTTTATCATTTTTGCTTCTACATAAATTTCACACTTACTTTTATTAACAAATTTATTTACTTTAAGCAAATTGAGATTTGACAATCATTTTATTGCATTTAGATTAACGTGGCCTAATCTACAATGCCATAAACTGGAGCACTCCATCAAGTAAGAGAAATCAGAAGCAATTTTATTAATGATAGGTTTTGGGCGTATAACCATTACATTGAGTTTGAACAGTCCATCTGTAAGGTAACCCTTACCCAGAGGTGTTCCAAACTTAAAAAAAACAAATTTATTAGCCTCAAATAAAAGTTTAAAACCACGACTAACTAGTATTGAAACAGAGACTAAATTCTTCCGGATGTCCGGAACATGCAGCACCTCACTCAGAGTGATCTACTTGCTGGAGGTCATTTTGAGGATAACCGAACCAATGCCTGCAACTTGCGAAGAAGCTTGGTTCCCCATGTTCAACTTTCTTCCCTCACAGGGATGGTATTTGGAGAACAAGCTCCGGTCTGCACACATATAGGCGGTTGCAGCAGTGTCGATGAACCATTGACCATGGTTCTCGACCATATTGGTTTCCTCAGTGATAACCGCAATAAGATCATCACTAGTTGGCTCTTTCTCAACTAAGTAGGCACTCGGCTTGGCCTTCTTTTTCTTTGGCTTGTCACAGTCCTTAGGCCTGTGTCCAGGTTTGCCACAATTAAAGCAGTCGCCGCTGAACTTCTGAGAAGAGGGAGCTTTCGGCTTTCCGTTGCTAGGACGCGGCCTCTTCTTTGAGTTGTCTCCTCATTCAAGTAGGTTCACCCGAGGTTCATCCGAACTTTTCGAATTCTTGTACTGAACTCGAACTTCGGACTCAATTCGTACCTTCCGGATAACATCTTCAAGAGACATCACCTTTCGCTTGTGCTTGAGATACGTCTTGAAGTCTTTCCAGTTTGGAGGAAGCTTATCAATCATGGCAGAAGCCGTGAAAGCATCAGGAAGTACCATCCCCTCGGTGTGGACGTCATTCACCAGCATTTGGAATTTTTGAACTTGTTCCATAACCGGGCGAGAATCAACCATCTTGTAGTCCATGAAATTCGTGACTACAAATTTCCTAGTTCCAGCCTCGTCGAAGCTGTATTTCTTCTCAAGTGCCTCCCAGATCTTCTTGGAGGTCTTTACGTCCGAGTACACGTTACTCAGGCTATCTTCTAGGCTACTAAGGAGAAAGACTTTGCACAGATAGTCGTCGTTGTGCCAGTTATCGTAGGCAGCACGAACATTGAAGTTGGTCTCAGACTCGTCTGGAGTGGGTGGTTCATCTTCCTTCACAAAGTTAGCGAAGCCAAGCATCGTAAGGTAGAACAATATCTTTTGTTTCTACCTCTTAAAGCCGTCATCGTTGAATCTTGGAGGCTTCTCTGCGGCGGGCATAATCCGTGAGGAGTGCACCAGAGCGGTCATAGTAGGAACAAAAGTCCCCGTCATACCCGTTGAATGGGTAGCTGAAACATGTGAGTACGTCGGCGGAGCCGTTGCGAACATGTTTGGAACCGAAGTTACCGACATCCCAAAATGATGGGTTCCAGCCGAAGCTGACGTATTTTGGATCGAAGTCCCTATCCCATAAGGGGATGATCCAGCGGCCGAAGCAGTGGTTGAAAACATACTTGGAACCGTAGTTCCCGTCATCCCAGAAGGATGGATCACAGGCGAAGCTGACACAGTTTGGACCGAAGTCCCCATCCCGTAAGGGAACAATCCAGCAGTGGCTGAGTTCGGGTTGGTCGAAGAGAAACACCTTGAAAGTGTCTCCAGGAGGTGTCGAAAGTCCCTTGGTTGAGGAGGAAATCAGCATGACTCATGTTTGGCGTAGAGGCGCCAATCGTTGTGGTGTTCGTGACTGCAGGGGCAGTGGTCGTCGTCGAAATGGTGGAGGTAATGGCAGGAGCAATCGAGCTTGTCGGAGAGCAGGAGGTCGACATTCTTTTCCAGTAGAGATATAAAATAGTAAATTACAAATTACAAACAAATTTCATCTTGCGATTGTTGGAAATACAATGAGCACAAACAGTAATTGTTAAAATATCACTAAAACTAGAAAGAATAAAACAGAAAGTGTAAGAAAAGTCGAGTCGAGTAGAACTCTATCTGGAAGACAAAATTGCCCCGGTAGTGCCCTTCGGTTCTGGAAAATCATCCCCAAAGATAAAACGACTTCGTCTCTGGTATTACAGCACCGTAAATACTAGAGCTCCGGCGAACGGGAAGAGATTAGACTGAACTACGAAAGAAAACAGAATGCAGAAAATGTATGTTATATGTTGTGAATGAGTGTTCTGTGTTCCTTGCTTTTTCCAGGTGTTTCAGGTGTTTGTGAAGTATGGATAGCCCACCCTTATATAGGATTTCCAGCGGGGAAGGTAACAGCACCATAATGACGACCATAACAGCATCATTAATACGTTAAAAACTGACAGCACCTGGCAGCATGAACCTGGAAAGAATTAACGTGTACATGTATTTTCGTACGTTTGGAAACGTACCTGAATGGTCAGGAGTTTCATGAATGTACGTTTGAAAACAAAACGTACTCAGATGGTTCAGGAACCCAAAGGCACGTGGCTAAAAAGTTAGCCAGGTTTGAACCAGAACCAGGACACCCATGCGGACCAATTTCCCAAGACCCAAGTCCCAAGTCCAAGTCCAAGTCCCAGGCCCAGGGGCCAGGACCGAGGTTCGGGTCCAGGACCGGGATCGGGATCGGGCTCGGCTCCGCCACCGGCTTCGTCGAAGGCGGACGGGTGAACTGTTTTGCATGTAATTGTTGTATTTTTCTCGTATTTTTAATTAGGTTTTTATTGTGGTTTTAACGGTTTTTATGTCGGTTAATTAAGTTTTTAAGTCGTTTTTCTAGTTTTGTTGTTTTTCGTGTTTCTTGTTAATTTTATATTTAATTGGGTTAAATGGTTCAATTGATTTGAGGATTGGTGAAATTCTTAAGTTTTAATGTTCAAAATCCTACTTTTATAGGTAAAGTCATTAAGGGACAAAGTTCAAGCCAAGGCGTGCCAAATTCAGTGCCAAAAGAGGCTCCTAAAATGCCAAACTCTCTGTAATTGGTGCCAAGGCTCGCCAAGGCAAGCCAATCCACGCCAAAACTGATGCAGAGGCTCAAACCGACGCCAATCAGCGCCAAAACCGAAGCCAAACCCCTTACCCAGCGCCAACCGATGCAAAATCCGGCGCCAACCGATGCGAAGCAGCGCCAACCGACACCAAACCCTGCCCGGGCGCCAACTCTCGTCCAGCCCAAGACCGAGCCACCTCCGAGCCATCTCCAAACCACCTTGAGCCAATTTGGTCAAAACGGGTCCAATTGGGTCAAACCCGAGATTTAAAGAGGCTTTAAGGTCAAATTGGCCCATTTAAACCCAATTAACCTAGTATATATAGACTAGAACTTCATTTTGCAAAAAACACCTCTCATTTTTTTCCCAACCCAAGCATGGGTTTGGGGATTAAAAATCCTCTCTCTAGTTTTTAAGATCTAATTTCTCTCTCTTAGGTTTTAGATTCAATTTCAAGCTTTGATGTAATTTCTTTTCTATATTTAGATTTAATTTCAAGCACCTCCTTCGGTTTGTAAGCCTAAGAAGAATCCAAATACTCCTTTGGATTGTTACTTTTGATGCAATTTCATTCAAGCTTTGTTTCATTTCTTAATTCAAGTAAGTTTCCTTTAATTTCATGTTTTATGCTTTATTTCCATGCTTTGTTCTTCATTTCCATGCTTGTTCTTCATGTTATGCTTTTTGCCTTAGCACCTTGAATTCATGATGAAACTTATGATTTGGCTATGGAATCTAGATGAGTGACACATCTAGATCATAGATCGGCTCTTGGATCGTCTTGATTTTGAGTTTTTCCTATGCTTTATTTTTATTTTTATTTTCATGCATAGTTTTAGGTTAAATCATAGATCTACTCTTTGTTGCTTGTTATTTTCTTTAAAGTTTTGAACTTTCTTGTTAATTTCTATTGCTCTTTCATCCATGCTTTCAATTTTTGCTAATTTGCATTATTTAGGATTTTATGGCATAGTTGTACCTTGTGCTTGCATGCTTGTACTTGGTGAAACATTGCATTTTCTTGCTTATTTTCATTATTGCTTTGCATTTTCTATTTGAGGCATACGACCGAGGCATCCTACCAATTTGCAATTTCAATTTCTAGGATAGTTAAGCTATTTTAATTGCTTTATTTTTATTTTCCTTTTATTTTCAAGCTTGAAACACTTTGAATCTACAATCGAATTGAATTCCGATAATACTAAGCCATGAACCCGTTGATTTATTTCAACACCACGAAAAAATACTCTAACAAAATGGCGCAATTGCCGGGGATTTAAAATAAAACTCTTCTAACGAAATGGCGCCGTTGCGACTCGACTTGGTTAAGCCTTTCGATTTGGTTGTAGTTTCATTGTGTTTTTAGCTTCTTTGTTATTTGACATTTTTATTTAGTATGCAAGGTTCTTATAGCTATGGTGGATATATTCCCGACATGGGAGGGCATGGTGCAAAGCATGTCGGGATTGGAACGATGTATAATGGAGTTGGCAACGTGGGAGGGCATGGTGCAAACCATGTTGCCAATGGTGGTTATGGTTATGGCCAACCCAACATGGGAGGGCATGGTGCAAACCATGTTGGGTTTGATGGCGTCGTGGGTATGAATGGTTCTTCCGGAGGGTATGGTGCTTCAAATCCTTACTATGTGGATTATGAGTCATTTGGCGGTCCGAGCTCCTATGAGATGAGTCCCCCCATCCGTACTATGAAGGATCTTAACCAACCTTTTTTGGGATGTGGATGGTGTGGAACGAGTGCTCATATTCATGACTATTGCCCTTTCATGTCCTCGTTCGATTCCGTTGATATGTATGAAGGTCGTGGACACCAAGCGGGACTCGCTTGTGCTACGCCTTCTTTCACTCCACCGCCGACTCCCGATCCTTATGAGTTATTTGGAGGTGGGAGCTACATTGTCCCAAGTGGCCCTCCCGAGCGAAAAACTCCTCCTCCGACGTATTCTCATGATTATGACGTGAACATGGCTTTATCCTCTAGGGAGCTTGAGTTGAAGATGAAAATAGCAATATTGAAGGCTCAAATCGCTCAAATGTCTAGCCCAAGCCCAATTACTCCTTGTGTGGGACCCGATTGTACTACTCCATCTTTTGCCCCACCGCCGACTCACGATCCTCTTGTTACTCCTCACGTCGGCCCACTTGTCTCGGTGAATGATCCTACCCCACTCTCCAATCCGAACCTCTTGCAATCTTTCCCTATAGTGTCGGACTCGCCCGATACTATCTTCGATAAGTGTGGGGTGGTTGCTAATACGGTTGTCTCGCCATCGGAAGAGGACGTGGGTTCATTTTCGGATGTTTTACCTCTCTTGACCCTCTACACTTCACTTCAAAAGAGTCTTGCGAAGAATGGGTATATATGGATTTCATCAAGGCCACGATCGAACGGGTTTATATGGTGGAGAGGAGCCTTGAAAAGGAGGTTGGCCCGGACGTCGATATTGAGGAATATTGTGAAGATGAGCCCCTTGTTCTACATGATGAGTCCATTGTGCCTCTATGTGACCCCTATTTATGTGTCAATGACTCTTGGTGTGTCGTTGAGGGCAACGACGACTTTTTAGAGGGGGAGGTGGGGGTAGTTGATGATAAGATTGGAGAATTTGAAGATTCACTTGGGGTGGAGATTGTTGATAATGGGATTGGAAAGCTTGATGATTATCTTGAGGAGGAAGAGGTGAGCAAGCCAATTTTCATCTTTGAGGATTCGGATCGAGAGAAAGTAGAGAGATCGGTTGAAGTGCTTGAAATTCTTAAGAGTGCTATTGGATGGGAACCCCGAGTGGTTGAGAGAGTTAGCCCTTCGATTTTGATTCTTGACGATATGATGAGAGTCGGGATGTGGAGGTTGTTGTTGGAGGGCTTGATGTTCGTACTCGCCGGGAGTGAGTGGGTGAATCCCATTCACATGGTTCCCAAGACAAGTGGCTCGTTAGTTCTTGAGGATGAAGAAGGAGAATTGTTGGTCATGAGGGCTACGACGAGATGGAGGATGTTGATCGGTTCTAAGAAGTTGAAAGCGGCTACCAAGAGAGATCATTTCCCTCCCCCGTTTGTCGATCAAAGGATGAACAAGCTAGCCGACCATTATTCCTATCATTTCTTGGACGAGTTATCGGGTCACTTTAAAATCACCATCCCACCCGAGGACCTAGCCGAGACGAGTGTCGTTTGCCCATTTGGAACGGTTTCTTTTTGGCGGATCTTATATGAGCTATGTAATGCGCCAAAGACGTTCTAAAGAGTGGATCCTCCTGACAAGGAGGAGATTATGTTGATGGACCCTCCCGTGATCTTCCCGCCTTGACCAAAAGGGAGTACGTCAAGCTAGTGACGTAAAACAAGCGCTTCTTGGGAGGCAACCCAAGTTCTTTCCATTTCTTTCTTTCCTTCTTTTATTGAAAAATCCAAAAACATTCAAAAATTCAAAAATCCAAAAACATTTGAAAATTAAAAAAATATATATATATATTTTGTTGTGATTCGTGTACATATTGAGTTTTTAATTTCGTGTGATTTTTTTTTCTAGGTTTGGTTTTTCGACTTCAACATTGGGCGATTTGATAAGTTAATAGCATTCATGAAGTCGGGAGATACTAGCCATGCTTGATTTTTGATTGGATTGCTTAGATGACTAGGTGGACCCCACCGAGCTCGACTCAAAACTCGCTCGGTTGAGGAAGTTTCTATTCACCCTCCTTTTACTTGATTTTCATTAAAATGCAATGAGGGCATTGCATGGTTTAAGTGTGGGGTGGGTAGGTGGTTAGGGTCCGGGGTTTACAAGCATGTTTTGTCATTCTTAACTCGAGCTTTGGCGAAGTGACGCATTCTTGGCGAAGTGACGCTTACTATTTGTGCTTTTAAATGGTTGAGTCGATTTTTGTGTCTTTTGAGTCGTTATTACATTGTTAAACAACTCCACGTGCTTGGAAGTTTGAATAGTTTACTTGTCAGATTTTTGCATGTTTATGGCCTCTTGTGAGAGGGGTTGAATTTTTGTGCTTCGTCCAAACCCGCCTATATATATAATCAACATTTTCTCGTGAAAAGATTGCAAAACTCTAAAATATCTTTTGATTTTGCTCCCAAATTCGATGCAAACTAGTGAGTGGCCTTGTGTGATTTATCGGCTTGCTTGCATTTTTAGGGAAATTGCATTGAGGAGGTTTAACTCTGCTCGTAGATGATTGAATTTTAAAATGACCTCGAAGCACATATATCACCCTTGTTCCGGCCATATCCATATATTTAAGCTACTTTAAAAATCCCAAATGAGCCCCCTTGAGCCTTTATCCCGCTTCTTGTTAGCCGAACTCGATTTTAGCTCTTGGATATTCATAATTATGAGGTGAGAGAGTTTATTGTTAGTTAACAAGAAATGTGAGGGAAATTAATTGTGGGTTTCGGGTTTTGAGTGGCTTATACAAAAAAAAAAGAATAATACTCCAACACAAATCACGAAAAGTGATAAAGCGTGCATTCAAGTAAAAAGCCTATTGTAAAGACTAAGTTTAGTAAAAAGAAGCAAATTCAAAAAGTTTCTAAGTGTTGTGAAATAAAGTCGGGAAAGCGTGTGAGTATACGAAAGGGTTTCAAATGAGAGTTTGGTGAATTGGGAAAGGTGAAGCGATTATAAGCTTCGGGTTTTAGAAAGTAGGATTTTGTGTGTTATTGATCACGTTTGATCGTGTGTTAGCCACTATATCCAAATATTACATACCTTACCAAAGAGCCAACATTACAACCCATAATAAAGACCTCTTTCGATTCTTCTTTGGTCATGTACTACGAGAAATTTTGAGCGTCCGATTTGTGAAATCTTGACGAGGTGCGTGCATTGTCCGACTTGAGCGTATACACGTCCCTTATCAAACACTTGAGCGTATTGAGCGAACACCCTCGAAAATTCCATTTGAGAGGAAGTCATCGATTTGGCTTGCAATTGAGAAAGAGTAATACGAGCAATGCATGAAGATAGCGAGTCTATGTTGATACTATCATCACATTATAAGGATAAGCACAAGGATTTTCCTTTTTACATAATGTTCATTGCATGTACATTCTCGATTCTTTCGTTGTTCGAGGACGAACAAACCGATAAGTGTGGGGTAGTTGTTTTCCATGTAATTGTTGTGTTTTTCTCGTATTTTTAATTAGGTTTTTATTGTGGTTTTAACGGTTTTTATGTCGGTTAATTAAGTTTTTAAGTCATTTTTTTAGTTTTGTTGTTATTCGTATTTCTTGTTAATTTTATATTTAATTGGGTTAAATGGTTCAATTGATTTGAGAATTGGTGAAATTCTTAAGTTTTAATGTTCAAAATCCTATTTTTATAGGTAAAGGCATTAAGGGACAAAGTTCAAGCCAAGCCAAGCCAAGGCGTGCCAAATTCGGTGCCAAAAGAGGCTCCCAAAATGCCAAACTCTCTGGAATTGGTGCCAAGGCTCGCCAAGGAATTCATGCTAGTCGTATAATAAAAGATGTCCATGTTAATTTCTTATAATATGGACCATCATATCACGACGACCAAAGAATTCATGCTAGTCGTGTCAAAACTTGAACGAGTCAGTGTCCAAAAGCTCTTTGTTGGTTATAACTTATGATTCAATAATCAGAAAGTAGTAAGGTAAAATTACTAGATTGACTCTAAAACATGCCTTCTTCCACATAAATGAAAGGTATAGTTCCATTCTCATAATGTACTTCTTAATGATAATCATCAACATGAATATCATCAAACTTAACAAGGTTCGTTCGCTCTTGGTCCAGAATGAGCTTTTATGACTTTAATCAATGTGCCACCAGTCATCAAGATTTTGTTACATATAAATATCAATTAAGTGAATAATTGTTTATTCCTCGCCAAATTCTCACATTCTACAGAGATATTTGAATGAAATACTTTTCATTCTAACATTATTTACTAGATATGTGACATTATATCTAATAGTTTACTCATGAACCTTGTATGTGAATGTGTGGTAAATAAACTCAATTACATTCAATGCTTTAGAATGAAATGTAAAATTTATCAATAAGCCTAATAAAATAATAATTAATTTAAATCAGGCCACATCACATGAATCGAACTCAAAATAAACTTTAAGGCTAAATACAATATTCTAATATGAATGATTGATTATACATTCATCAATCAAAATAGAGGATATACATTGACTAAGCAATGTTATTTTGAGAACCTCCATGACTTCTACCACGACTAATAAATATCACGAACTCTTACATATCTTACCTTGTGGTTCGTTCTTCCCACATAGGTAGGGACCAACATGTCTCTTCCCCTTTACTTTGAGGTTATTTCCACTATTCATATCGATCCTAGTTAGCCTCAAGAAATTTTTTTATCCAGAGGTCTAACATTGATATTATGAAAAATAATGTCATGTCTCTCAATGACTTATTATTATAATTAATATTATACAAGTGCATCTGTATGTTTGCTCAAGTGGAAAAAAATAAAGTGAGATCGTATCTCTCAATTTATTATTGTCATTTAAAGTGACTTTCTTTTTCACATATAGTAAGACACGTTTTTAGTCGTAACATATCAAAGTCATTGACCCTTTTTAACAAGCAACAAATTTCTTTTCACTAAATTCTTAGGCTTGGAAATAGTATTTCATAAAATCCTCAAACTATTCATTTAGAGTACATCCCAAAGTTTATTGAGATTGTGAAACTATCAATTCATCAAGAATTACCAACACGCATGAATTTATCAATTCATCAAAATTATGACTAACTAAACATATGCAAAATCATGATTAATCTCTCATCTAATCATGTAAATAATACGATTTCTAAATAAGAAATAGAAATCTAAAAGCATAATTAGTAATATATTACTCTATGAATATCATTAAAGTATTGCAAAATTTCATTTTTGTCAATATTGTGCATAACATCATATGCATATAATCATAGGTAACATATATACATATACATGCTTTGTGCACAATAATACATACCATGCCATATATTCATATAACCAAATATTTATTAGTTGCATTAAATAAATAATAGGGTAATTCGAGTTACCTTGAAGGAAAGTCACGATTCTTTCCTTAATTTTGTTTTTGCAATAGGTTTGTCCGCGATATGTTTCTGATGACATAGACCTTCAAATTGCGATCTTCACCGTACAGATTTAACCACTATATCTTTTGAATATTATATTCGAAATTCAGCTTCATCCAACGGTCCGACCGTGTCTAATTTAATTTTTAAAAGAAATTGGGCAGACAGTTTCGAGAAACAGGATCAGCTCTATTTGAAATTCATTATCAAATTCTCATATATCATATTCAAATCTCCACCGTTCAGATTGCACTTGTATATGCTTGAAATAATATATCCAAAATTTGGCTTGATCCAACGGTTCTATTGTGCGAAATTGTATTTTAAAAAATGCTGCACAGAGATTTTCGAAAATAAATTTTGCTTAGTTCGGAATCTTGTTTATACTTCCTTGTATCACGAAGTCCAATCTTCACCGTTCAGAACATAATTCAATAGGTCATGAAGGCTCTGCAAAAATTGTAAAGCGATCCAACGGTTGAAACGTGGGAAAATAATTTTTCAAACTTACAACGCAGTTAGAATCTTGACCTACGAAAATTGTGTATAGGGTATGGAGGCTTATTTGTCGATCACTCTCATAGGTTAGAGTTTCGTGCTGAGAACGTGTAAAATGAAAAGAAGAAAAAAAGAACACATAGAAGGAGAGAATGAGAGATTAGAGTTTCGTGCTGATAACGTGTAAAACGTAAAGTATAAAAGAATAACACATAAAATGAGAGAAGGAGACAGTAGAATTAGGGTTTCAATTATTCATCAAAGACTCCCTTATATAGGGTATCAAATACATGATTTCATAATACATAAAAATAACAAATACCTAAATTATCCCACATCAGTTACTTGTTGACCAATGCACACTAAATGTGTTTTTCCTTCAACAGTATGCAAGTTGTGTATATATGTATGTGTGTGTGTGTGTGTGTTTAACACATCGATTCTATATTAACTGAAAATAAAGATTTACATATACAATTATTTTGTATTCCAAGATTGAAAAGTAATAGTATAGGAAGTGACTACGGTGCCTTTTCGGCACCATACCCTAACCCCCTTCTACATTTACAAGCGTTGATTTTTTAATATGACAACCCTAAATTTATATTCTCATTAATCTGATGGTTTCCACTTATTTGAGGAATGGTGCCGTGAAGGCACCATACACGTTCCCAATAGTATATAGGTATTTTATAATACATCCCCACCCCTACATATGAGTAACTCACCATTTGCTTCAAATGGTAAGCATGAATAATTTTATTGTATTTTATTTATTTTATTATGATTTCTCATAATTCGGATTGGATTGATTAATTTATATTTCCTATTCAATCCTTTCATATACAATGGATATAAACCCAAGTTAATATTTTTTTTTTATATAAATGTTATGTTTTATGATTTTTTAAACCAAAACTAAGTATTCTTACATTTTAGTTGACATAATCATATTTTTTAAAATGACGTAAAAACAAATTACATAGCTAGTTTGAAAAGTATAAAGTCTCATCTTAAAATATGATAATTGCTTGAAAAATATGAACAGAACGGTGTCACACGAGATTTTGGTATTAATAAATATATAATACCGTGGAGATGAACAGAACGAAAATGATGTGAAAAGTTCGAAAAAAATGGAACCTATACAGCTTGCCTGCACTGCTCCAGCAGATACAGTCTGCGCGCCTGTCTTTTCGCTAACTTTTACTCGCTTTTTCACTTTGTTTTACCCTTAACTCTTCCCGTGACCCTGTTCCGTGCATTTTCACTGTAACCAAAGTCGCATTAAGCTGGGCCCCGGTCAAATCTTTTCCCATTTCTTCTATTTTACTGAAAATCAATGGCAGCAAATAAACAATACCAACTACGAAAACGATAGTCTAGTCTACTCATTGCCCATACTATTGATTAAGCAGCTGGAAAAAAAAAGTTCAATATAAACTGAGATCTCTTCGCTTTACCGGCCCGAAGTCTTCTCTTCCCTTCCCACACACCACTTTCACACGGCCCGGCCCGGTCTGGACCCGACTAACCATCTCCAGATGTTCCCGAGATTGATTCAGCCGCGTGAGACCATTTTAAGCTCGGAAAATATTCAGGTTTCGACCGGCGGCGGGTATGGTCAACGGGGCGGTGGGGACCCGTGTTTGGTGCTTACATCCGACCCGAAGCCCCGCCTCCGTTGGACCGCGGACCTCCACGAGCGCTTTGTCGACGCCGTTACTCAGCTTGGTGGACCCGGAAGTCAGCATTCGTTTTCCCTATCTTTATTAATTAATTTCTATGCTTTGTCCCCCTTAAACATGATTTTCGACCCTTTTGAGTTTGATTGGTTGATTACACGAATATTTTTTAATAATTTTCTTGTGTGTGTGCTGATTTGAAGAAATGTTTGATTGTTGAATTTATGGGATTAAACATTTATTTGTGGATTTTGCTGGCTGGAAAGGATGTCTGTGATTTATTTGTTTATATACATATATATATATTTGGTGAACGTTCATTCTTAGTGAATATTTTGGATCTCTCTATTTGATTAGTTAACCCGGATTATTGAGTTTGAAAAATGTAATATAACACTTGTTATTTAGGGCACTACTTCGGAGCTCATGAGTTTCAAATTAGGAAGAATGTGAAATCTATTTATATCTTTGTCCCAAGTATGGTGTTGTATTCTACAAATTTGTTTCTACATCTGCGATGGCTTTGTCATCTCGTTACATATGATTTATGTACATGCTCGCTAGTTTAATTTATTTTTCCTGTTACACTGCTCAACCAAAAATGTGCAATATGAAATGTAGTGCTTACGTAGATATATTTGATATTAGTGATGTATGCAGATGAAACGAGTCGCTCCACGTGTGAAACTTTTTTTTTTTTTTGTCACGATAGGCTTAAGAGATGAAAATCTCCTTATTAGAAGAGATTGGCTCCGTTGGTGCAGACTTATAATCTCCAAATCGTGTATACAAGATACTTGGTTTTTGCTCTGCATAGTATTGAAGTGCACATGTAAAATTAGCTAACTAGCATTAGCTCTTCATGCCAATCGAACGATTGTTGTCTTTTTTGCTGTCATCCAATCTTTAATGTAACTATTTTATTTAATTGTATTAACACGGGCTGGAGCCATTGTCGTCCCAGTAGTGATAGAACAAGTAACTTGTCACATAAATGTAGTTTTTAGTAGTTCATCCAAAAATTAATACCAATCTTGTTCTATATTTATGTTGGGCATCTAAAAGTCTAAATAAATATTTCTATGCTGCTGCCGCCCTTTTTTTCTTTTTTATATGTACATTTTGATTTTTTTCTCGATTTGAGACTTCTCATACTAAGAGTTTCCCTTGAAACTGACTGAAGTTGGTTCGTTTTACAGAAGCTACTCCAAAGGCTATTATGCGTACAATGGGCGTCAAGGGATTGACTCTATTTCATCTGAAGAGTCATCTCCAGGTTCCGATATCTTGTATTAGTTATGCATTTTTATTTTGTTTGTGCGTGCATTATTCCTCTGTAGAGCTTTCGTTTTTAGTCATACTCTTCCAACTTGTTTGACTAGATGTTTCATATCTGCAGAAATACAGATTAGGCAAGCAATCTGGTAAAGAATTTGGCGAGGTATCAAAAGATGGTAGGTCTAGTTCGAGACTAATATATTTTTGTGCATGAATTTACATCTGACCCGGATTCTTTTAATATATATATATATATATATATATATATATATATATATATATATATATATATATATATATGTATATGTATATATTATTTCGGTATCTGAATAATGAGCTCATTTCCTTATTTACTGATGTTGGACTTTCAGGTGCGTACCTTTTGGATAGCCCTCGTGGCAGCGATTCTCCTCAAAACTTACAAGCATCTGACATGAATGAGTAAGGGTTTGAGTTATTTTTTCGAAAATCTGGTGTGTGTGTGTGTTAAATTAATTGCTGCGATCAAAACTTTTATAATTTTTTTCCAATGATTGGATGATATATGCATAGGGGTTATGAAGTTAAGGAGGCATTGAGAGCTCAAATGGAAGTCCAAAGCAAACTACACTTGCAAGTTGAAGTAAGCATTACTTGTCTATCCTTTTATGATTTGGACACTGAGATTTCAGAGAAATTGTTTTAATCATCAAATTGGAAACTAAGCGGCTGTTTGTTTTCACTTTTCTTCTAAAAAACCATCCATTTTATACTATCCGAAAAGTGAGAAAACACACTTGTTTCCATTTCATTAAAACTTAACTTATTTCCATTTTCTTTAAAGTTTAACTTATTTCCTTTTACAAAAATAACTAATATTTCACGTGCTTTCGGCTTTTAATTTTCCCACATCTACAAAATTATTTTTCAAACCTACTAGCATTTCACATTTTGTCATGTGGAAGAACACTATAAGGATAAAAACTTGTCATTTAGTTTAGCTTTTCCTAGGGTTTGACATTTCTAGGGGTTTTAAATTTTTTAGGTTTTTTAAGGTTCTTAGGTTATGCCATGTTTGGCAGACAAAGCTGAAAATCTGAAAAGTTAAGTGAGAGATGATAGCTGAAAAAAAATAAAAAACTAGCTGATGTAAATAAAAGCGTTTGACAAATTTAGATGATAAGCTAGCTCAAAATTACGAAAGTTCACAAAAGTACATGTTTTAAAATAATAGTGTTGATGTTAATTTTCTTTTACAAAGAATGTTAGCATAATTATTGTTTTTTCAATTCGCAATCTCGTTGAAAATATTCATATGCTTGTTTTGTTAATTGCACATACTTATTTTTAATGGGGTTGGGGATATATTTTTCTTTCTATTGTAGGTCAATTTATAAGGACAAAACTAAAAATAATAATAAATAAATAAATTCACAATACTAAAATAAATCCAAATATTTATGTAATAACTAATAACGTGATAAAAGAAAAAAAAATTAAATACCTAATGACATTACTGTGTACTTTTCCAAAAAAAAAAAAAAAAAAACGGGTTAAAAGGGAATAAAAACAAAGAACTCCATGAGTTTATTTGAAACACTTGTAATTGTAGCATTTGAGATAAGCTCAGACTTTTTAAATAAGCCCATCCAATCAAATAAGACTTATTTGAATACAAAGAGCTTATAAGCTTTAAGCTAGCTTATTGTGCTTACCAAACATACGCTTAGTTTTATTAGGTTTTCATTTTTAGGGTTTTCTATTGTTTGGTATTTTCTTATATTTTTTTCAATTTAAGATTTAGTTTTAGGGAATATGTATTGTTACGTGGTTTGCCTGGAGTGTGGGCCTTCACTATAAATTAGATTGAATCTTATTTCCGAACATAAGTTCCCAACATACATTACATAATTGATCGGTTTCTTCCTTTTAAATTGTTTACACAGGCCGAAAAACATTTGCAGATTCGTCACGATGCTGAGAAACGATACATGGCTATGCTTGAAAGAGCCTGCAAGATGCTCGCCGATCAGATCCTCGGATCAACGGTCACAAACGACGACGGAGATGGCTTCCAAGGAAACGGATCAAAGGCGCCACCTAATAATAATAATAATAACTCCCCAATCCACTAATATCATCATATCCATCCCAATCTGCCGACGCGCTGGCAGGTCCTAGAAATCCCTCCAAATAATCTCCATCAACAACGTGGTGACTGTTCGACCGAGAGCTGCCTCACTTCCCACGAGAGCCCGGTCGGGTTGCCGTCTTCGCCTGGAATCAAGAGAGCGATGCTAAATGTGGACTCAACAAATGCCTCGTTCGTGTGGGGCGAATCTGATGTGTACACTCCTGATTTACCTATGGTGCAGGTTGGTTCACATGGGATTGCGGGATGCGGTGTATGAGAAATGTTTTTTTTTTTTTTTTTAATTAGTAGTTACGAGGTTTTGCTGTTCGACTGGAATTGCTTGTTTAGGGGGAATGGCAGAAGAGAAAAACTTGCTAAGTCTACTAACTTATCTCAAGGTGTAAATCAAAGCTACCAATGTTTTTTAGCATCAAGAATGGACCTCTTTCCTTTTAATCGTTCGCTGATTGGTTGTTGACGAATATGTTTTTTTGTTTTTTTTAATTGTTTCATTGATAGCTTTTAATTGAACATAATTTAGATGTGCAGAATCTTGTAGTAACTACTGATGGGTAAGATACACTTTTATGTGACTTGCATCTAATGTTGTGTAGATTTATGGAATGTGTGAAATTTCCTCCATTATTACAAGCCTCCCAAAAATTTCCAAATTTTATAGTTTGCCCCTAATCAATTCTTTGGTCCATTTAACCTACTGAAGTACTCATTTTCTCCATAAGCATCCTAGTGGCCGATTCTGCGATAAAAACCGGCCGACAGGTAGGCACACGTGAGATTATAAGGGTAAAATGTCTTTCACTTTCTTTGACAATAAAATTATCAGAAAGAAAAAATCTAATAAGACAAAAAAATAGAAATCCTACTGTATAGGTTAATTCACAAACAAAAAATAAAAACAACAAACTTAACAACCGCAATTTCTCAATAATTACCCTAAACCTGAAAGATAGTTTTGTAATAATCCTTTTTCAATAATTGTTGTGTTAATTGTCGAATATCATAATAGATAACACTGAGATAATATTTGGTGCGCCATGCATTTACATTTTTGTGCAATTAATACGTAAGTTATCTGCAAGTTATATGCGATAAATATATATTTTTTATGTGATTAATATAGACGTTATATGTAATAAATGATATTGTCCATACGAATCTTCTCGTTGAAATGGTTGTTAAAATCTCGTTGATGAAAAACTATAAGTGGAAGCCGTCGAAGTTGTCGTCAAAATCTGGTTGACAAGATTCTTAATGTGTGTCCTATCAAAGGTGAATATGTATATTTTGTGTGATAATATTCAACACACACACATATATAATCATCACATTAAACATACATATTCATCATAAATAAAATAAAATTTTCAATTCTTTCAATATAAATTAATAATATAATACAATTATTTTATCACGCATAATATTTATATTGATCGCACAGAATAAATATGTTAATCAAACTAAACATTCATATTCATCATATCGAGTATCAGTGTCAAAACCAATTGAATATGGAAAATTAAAATGAAAACCACGTGAATCGTGTACAAATATAATGTGAATAGCTGCGTTAAAAGTAAATAAATTAATTAATTAAAAAATAATGAAAAAGGAAAAGAGGGAAAAAGAAAAAAATAAACACAAACGGACTACACCACAAGATATTTACAAAGGTAGCTCAATTAAATACCTATACGGAGGCTCGTCCAAAGGTCCAACATGGAAAATGGTGGAGCTATTTGTTGAATGATAAAGTAGAAACATGTGGGCGACTGATGAGAAGAAAAGAAAATAAATTACTCCCTCCTTTCCGAAGCAATGCTTCTCATTTCCCCACTTCATAATTAATTAGGTCATTAGATATTACATAAATCCACGGTTACCTAATACTTGAAAGATGTATAAATACATCATTAATGGTGGGCATCAAAGGAAAGAAAAATAAAAACTTCTTAAACTAACAAATGTGGCTATCATTTTGAAACCAAAAAAAGGAAAAATGTATCAAAATTGGGACGGAAGTATTATATTGTATACATTATTATGCAGGAGATAGTATATCAATGACCCAGGTGCACCCTGAAATTTAATGTATCATCGTATATAATTGATATATACCATCACATATAACTGGTACATATCATTATATATAACTGATACATATCATCACAAGTAATTAAAATTCTAAATCTAAAATTTAAAATCCTATAATTAAAAAAAATAACCTGAAAGAAAAAATTAAACCCTAAAAATGAAAAATTAATTTCTAAAATAAAAAATTAAACCCTGAAATTGAATATTAAAGTCTAAATTCTAATTTTTTATCATATATCATCACATATAACTGACACATATCATCACATATAACTACCACTTATCATCATATATAACTACCACATATAACTGGCAGAATGATAGATTTTTGTCGGATCCTAAAATGGAAAATCAAATAAAAAAATAAAAAACTAAACCTTAAAATGATATATTAAACCCTAAAAATTGAATACTAAACCCTAAAAGATAAAACTAAACCCTAAAATGGAAAAGAACACCCTTAATTCTAAATTTTTGACACATATCATCACGTATAACTACCATATATCATCACGTATAACTATCACATATTATCATATACAACTATCATATATCATCACGTAAAATAGGGTGCACCTACTAAGGTGCACCTAGTGCTCCTAATAAATTGCCATTATGCAGGACTAAATATTGACATCATGTCAATTATTGAAAAGAGGAAAACACTGTATGTAATAAATTTCAAGATGTTTGCATGGAATTTTTTAATATTGTGTTAATATTTTGATTGAGAATTTAAACACAAGTTTAATATTCGATTTTTTTAAACACGTGTTAATGTTTAATATATTCAAATTTTCAATCAAAATATTAACACATTTTTTTCAATTTTTAATTTGAAGACCCTAAAATTTATAAATAGAATGTTATTATAAAAAAAACGTGATGTCAATATTCGAGCTTATTTATTGATAGTTTGTATTTAGGACTTTAGTGATAAGATCTTTGTTCTTTATATTTTAGATATTTCACTGTTTATTTTTATCTTCTTGTATTCAATTAAGAACTTTCAAGTGGATGAGTTTGATAAGTTTTATGGGTATTAACAACTTTGATGGGTTTTGTGAGATTTTGAATGAGTTTGGTAAGTTTTGTGGGTATTAACAACTTTGATGGGTTTTATGAGATTTTGAAGAGTTTTTATTACAGGTCCTTTAAGACTTCTAAATTCTTATAAACTTTTATCGCGTAGAGACTTTTCTATATTGATAATTAATACTACTTCCGTCCCGTAAATATATATATCATGTTATTATTTTTGTAATCCCTCAAATATTGATTTGTTAATTTTTGATCTGTATGTATATATTTATTTAACTATTTTTACATTACTATATTTATTTAAATTAATATTTACGGAAATTAAGTATACCATGAATAATTAACTAATTTGACAAAGGGTAGATGTATCCATCCGGTTAAAACGATTAAAACCGGCAAATTTTTTAACCGCCTGTTAAAAGAATCAGTGATGAACCGAACCAGATGAACAAATTACGATTCTAGTTTGTACAAGTTACTGCTATGTTTCAAACCGTCGGTTCAGTTCGTCACCGACAGTTCAGCTGGATTTTCTTTTATATTACTATTATGTAATGTAATTTAAGAAAAATGAGAATTAACAAAATATCTTTTAACATTATAATAATTATCATTTATTAATTATTAATTTATACATACAAGAACGTGTTAAAAATAAAAATTCGATACAATTACACGAACTTACAAGTTAAAGTATAAAAATTACTAATTAAAACACAAATGACATTTTACAAATGAAACTAGTGGGGTTGGATAAAAGAAATGGACGTAAGTTTAATTATAATAATAAAAGTTAAAATCAAAAATCTTTACTTTAAATATTAGATTTACCTGCCTACGCATCCTCGTTGAGTAATCAAAGCTCACGTAGTTCTTATACTTACCTTATAACTTGCTTTGGGGCACAAGACGGACAGTGGAGAATGCGCGTCCTTGTTCAGCTATTGCTTTCCAACGTGGTAATTGTCTTCACATTCATCAAAATTGGGTTGTTGTTTGTGTTTTTGGCTTTCATGCAATCAACAAGCAACATTTGATTTTCTACATTTGTAGGCAATAATCGAGATCGTTGCTCGTCTAACACATAGACCCCGTGTTAAATTTTTGATCAACAAAAATCGTTGATGCATGAACAATGAAAATCTCATTTGCAATCTTAATAAGTTAAGGAAAACTAAAAGATATTTTCAACTACCACTGTACAAGATCATTAGTATCATCAAGTTTTTTCGAGATACTTCCCGCATCAAAACAATCTAAATAAGTGTCTAATTCTTGATATGAACCAGCACTAGCTCTTATAAGTATCTGCCACATTCTCGAGGGTCAGAAAAAGGTGGTCTTACACTAGAAGTACTACTAGTACCAACATTCAAATTTATATAACTTGGAACAAAAGGGAAAAGGGAAACATTAAATAATTAGAAGATATGGCATTTTGAAAAATATGAGATAAAGATTCTCTAGTATTTTGAACACAGGTTGAGGGGTTAGGAGCTTCAAGGTTGAAACATAGTATAAAAAGCCTTAATGCATTACAATATATAGTAAGCAATTTTGTAAACCTTCTACTCGAAAAAAAAGGATTTAAAAGTTTAGAAACCAAAAAAATATCGAGAATGATACGAAAATATTTTACCCATTTTCTCAATATTTGTGTAATGCAAACATGTAATTGAGGGAAATTGAGTAAAGCATTAGTAATAAGTACAAGTTGAAAACATTAATCATGGAAAAATGTAGAAGTAGGATAATACACACCGAATAAACTCACAATTGCATCGTTAAAAAGTTTTAAGAGCTTAATCAAATTCGTGCAATCATCCCACATATGGGGAAATAAAACAAACTCGGTAGTATGAGTACTAAAGAAATTACACAATGCATCTCTATAATCATAAGAATCACTTAATAATTTATAAGTAGAGTTCCAGTAATTGGGCAATTTATTGTTGACTTAATCCGAGCAATTTCACTTTTCAAAGCAGTTAAACCATCTTAAACACATAAATCCAAATTATGACAAACGTATCTGATATGAAAAAACTTACCACCAATAGAAGGTTTCCAAATTGCTTTGAGAGAGTTTAAACTAGTCGTATTTTCGGTGACATTATCGAATGAAGTTGAAAATATATTGTTAACTAAACTAAATTTAGATAAAATAGTATGAATTTTGTGCAAAATATAGACCGCGGTATGCTCACTATTAAACTTTCTAAAAGCAATCAAATATTTATGCAAAGTGCAAGATTATCAAACTAATGACATGCAATCGCCAAATAATTATTTGCACGAAAGTGATCCATCCAAATATCCGCACATATTGAGACCGTGTGTGATAAATTAGCAAAATCAAAACATAAATTAAGTTTATATTCACCAATAACCTTTCTAAGATCACGATTAATCGTATTACATAAAACTTTGGTACTTGAGGGATTAAGATTAAGCTTCATAAAGTCTTCATAATAAATATTATCAGAAAAGTTAAAAGGAAGACCCATAATAGACATAACTTTTGAAAGATTTCTTACATCCTTTACTTGGTGTATTGAAATAAGGAACCCGTAGCTTGACCCCATCAATGGAACTGGGCGGGGTAGATGAGTCGTGAAGTTTAGTTATGTTTGGGAGATCTCAATGCCAATTTCTTGGGATGCTTCGACTTTATATTTGTCCTCATTGTCCCTTAGCCAGTATTATTACTACTGAAGGCGTATTGCTTTTCACAATTAATGCATTTGACATGAGTTTCACTACCGATCTTCATTTTTCTTAAATGAAGAGTGAATATGGTGGACTTGAGTTCCTTAGGAGTACGTTTCATTCATTGCGGTGGCGGCATACCACCACCTCCACCTTCTTCATCTTCTTCTGCATCATCATCAAGATTGATCGGGTCGGCCCGATCAAGATCATTAGAGGGTAAATCCTCATCAATACCAAGTCAACGTAATTGTAATTCCTCGACTTCTTGCACCATTAAATCATCGGAACATAATTGTCAAAAACTAAAGGTTCGATTGATCGACGATGACCTCGTAGAGTTGAGCCTCCTTTGCGACTACTCCTTCTCCTAGAAGGATGAGAAGAGCTTACCATATTAATATAAGAAAGAAAGATATAAGCTAGAGGAAATGAATAGATTATAGAATCTTAGATACGAGAGTCGGGACTTGATATTATTTTCATAACTTAAATTGTAATTCATAAACTTAAATCTTGGAAATATGAGAGAATAAGAAGATTGGAGATGAATGGGTGTGAGAAATGGTGTTGGAAAATGGGGTGGGGTGTGGGGGGAGGTATTTATAGGTGTAGACATTTAAAAAAAATCTGACCACTGGAACCACTAATTTTTGGTTAAAACCGGCGGTTTTTTTTTTTTTAACTGTCATATTTTGTAGCATCAACGACTCTCTGATCGCGGACATTGATTTTAAATGGTCTTTTACTGCTGGTTCACATTTTTTTTTACCGTTGCCAATTATTTTTTATTTCTTATGTTTAATTCTTCCCATTAAATCGGTGGTTCACGATTGAGGCTAGCCTAAATGGAACCAAAACGTATAAAAACGGTTCACGGTTTAGGTTTAACCGTGAACTATGGTAAATGGTTAGCCGGTTAATTAGAATACTCTTACTATGGATAATAAAAATACAATACAAGAACTCGTGTAAGAAACACTACAAAAAAACAGGGAGTACTGGCAGAATTTACCAAGGGACGTAATCCTCCAGAAATCACCAATGGAACTACCAATAGACACCGATTGACTTGCCCTAGAGATTCGAAATTCCTTTCGAATTTTATTGAAATAAACGTCGTAGGTAGTCCCGTTGGTAATAATTACATCAATAATTAGTGCCATAATTTAACAAGGGATTTACCAACGAGCGATTGACGAGTATTTTTACCGATAGCGATATGCGTCGATAAATGATGCCATCATCAATATCCATCGGTAGCAACTAATCCTAATAAAGTGGGTCGCCCACGCTGGTTAGTACAGAAAGACAAAACAAAAGAAAAAAGTAGTTTAAAGGGAAGACGGACTACCAGAGCCAGAGTGAGCAGAGCCTCCACCGGATACAGCCTCCACAGTTAACCACCGCCCTCTCCACCACTGCTCGAAGACCGACACCGTCGTTTCTCTCACATTGTCACCATTGCTGCTTCAAAGATCCCCATCACCTGCTTCGACCACCGCCGTCCATTTTCTACAACTACCGCGATGAACCTCTAATTTCAACCACAGGTAAAAGGCATTTCATATATGTATATTAGTTAACTGAACTTCATTTAGGTTTTGTTATTAGGTTTAAATTAGGGATTAGGGTTTGAAATTTGGGATTGAGGTTTAGGTCTGAATTAGGGATTAGGTTTTGAATTTATGATTTGTTTCGAAAATATGGATGATTGTGAATTATTGAAGTTCGATTACCTAATTATGGCTCATTTAAATATTACAGTTAATTGATATTATTTGGGTTAATTGATAATTAGAGTTTATATATTATGTTAATTTAGGCTTCAATTGAAACTTATGGTTGAATTAGAGTTTATTTTGGAAATATAGGTTAATTACTTAATTAGGGTTCAACTACTTAGTATTTGGTAATTAATATTAAATTATGATTTATTATGGGGTTAATTATATAATTAATATTTAATTAAGAATTATCGGTTTTTATGAGATTATTTTATCTTTATGAAAAATCCATTAGTTATGAGATTATTTTACTTATGAATATAATTTTGGAATTATTTGTATTGTTTGGTGTTGTGATTAGTTGGTTTTGTGGCGAGGTCAGTGGTTGATACCGATTGGGAGGTTTTGTCTTCCAATCACGGATATTTTGAAATATGGTGGTGGTGGTGGTTTTGAAATGTGGTTTGAATGTTGTATTTAATATATATTTTCAATGGTGATTTGTAATATTATTTTAATAATATGTTTAATTAGTGAAACCAATTACTAATTATAATGTGGTTCGAAAATCAAAACATGTCATTGGTAATCTATTGATTATCGACAAATTAATTTCAATCTAGACGACATCCATTGGTTTAATTAATTACCGTTCACGTATCCTTCTTTCCACGCTCTAACACCTTAGACCTGTTTGGAATTTAGTATCAAATAGAGAGTTTGATACTAAATTTTGTATTGTCTATTTATTTGAACAATTTGAGAATGCATGTGACAGTAATGTGATTATCTTTGTATGTGTTTTGTGGACTTTTAAGTTCTGATTTCTACTTCTCTTTTGTTCTCGGGTTCACTGCAATATATGTGTACTTAGAGAACGAAGAGAAGGTGCTCCCAAAACTTTCAGGTCATCAAAATACATGTTTAGACAATTGTATTACTAAACATAACATTCTTGAATGGGGTAGGATCCTTACCAATTTCATTTTTATATATAAGCACCCCATACCGCTTGCTTATCTATAATTCAATCAATCACACGCGCACACACACACACACACACACACACACACACACACACACATATATATATATATCACTCATTATATGTGACTATATATGAAACATTGATTAATCCTAATTAGGAAATCATAAGATGAGTGTTGATGGTAGTTGAAAGTAACTCCCCTTCAACTCTGTCCCGAAGAGTAACCTCCATGATCAAACAATATGGTTACACACTTAAATATTCCATTTTTGAAGGAAAAAAATACCACTCAATTTATTACGCTTTTTTCTTTTTTCCTCTTAAAATATGTACATTTTTTAAAATGCCTCCTGAAATACATAATTTTGATAAATTGTCCCATACTATCAGTTTTTAGGCAAAAAAATGGTCGTAAAAAATGTTTGCGCGATGAAAAGCTAGTTTTGAGAATTCAAATGAGTTATTAGTGTCGATTTTAGTAGAGATTTTGCGTGGTGTCTCAAGAAAATTAGAGGAATTCAACGAAACTAACAAAGGTCGGTACGGAGAATCAGAACATAAATGTAGGACAACTTAATTAAGGTTGAGATTTCGGATGGGTTGTTGGCGTTGAATAGCGTTAAAACTCTGAGTGGTGGCTCGAGAAAATGAGAGGAATCCAATGGAATAAACAACGACAGGAATGGATCACCAGAAGTAAGTTCACTGGAGCAATCTCTCAGTTTTGTGATTCTCTCGGAAAAACTAGAAGACTGCTCCGGTGAACCTACTTTCGGTGATCCATTTTGGCCTCTATTAATTCCATTGGGTTTATCTCATTTTTTTGAGCCACCACGCAAAATGTCAGCCCCATTTGATGCCGATAACCCCTCCAAAACTCTAACCCTAATTACATTATTGTACATTTATTTACCAACTTTCGATGCTTCATTACAGCTTTGTTGGATTACTCTCATTTTGTGAGTCACAATGCAAAATTTTAGCACAAACCAACAACGATAATCTCTCCAAAACCTCAAAACCGACTTTCTCGTCGCACAATCAGCTTTCCAGTTACATTTTTGCCGAAAATTTGATAGTATGAGACAATTTGTCAAAATCGTGTTTGTTTTGTAGTTTTTAGTGGTATAAAAGGTTCATTGGCTCGATATTATTGGATTTCGATTCGATTGTAAGAATCAACGTGTTTTTAGCTTTGAAACATAAATGAAAATGAAAATAAAATGAAAAACTAAGAAAATAGACTAATGAAACATGTAAATAACTAACTAGGAAATGTAAATGCTAGTTGGTCGGATGCCTTAATTGAAAATGTAAAGCAATAATGAAAATAAGTAAGAACAAACAAAGTTTCATCAAGTACAACTAGACTAGCATAGAGTACAACCATGCTTGCATGAACACAAAATCTCAAATAATGCAAATTGACAAAAATTGAAAACACCAAGTAAAGAGAAACAAAAGTTGACGTCAAAGTTTTAAACTTTACGTAAAATAACAAGCAACAAGAAGTAGATCTAAGATTTAAAATGAAATAATGCATGAAGATTTAATTCAAAATAAAGCATATGAAAAACTCAAAATAAAGACGATCCGAGACTCGATCTATGATCTAGATGTGTCACTCATCTAGATTCCATAGACGATTCACAAGATCTAACAAGAAATCAAAGAGCTAAGGCAAAAGGCATAAATGGAAGAACAAGCATGGAATTAAAAGAAAAACTTACTTGAATTAAGAAGGAGAAATAAATACTTGAATGAAGTTGCAAGAAAATAAAATCCAATGGAGTACTTGAATTCTTTTTGAGCTTACAAACCCAAGGAAAAGTTTGAAAACTAAGTCTAAAACCTAAGAGAGAGATAATTAATCTAGAAATTAAGGGAATACAAGCCCAAGCACATGCAAGAGTTGGGAGTTGAATAGATGCTCCTCTAGGGCAAGTCATGGGGTTTATATAGTTATTTGTAGGGGTAAAATTATCAAAACACTCTAATTCGTGGATGTCCAGTTGATCGATTGCAGCTCTGTCGATCGACTGGTGGTCAGTCGATCGACTGCTATGTCAAAATCGTATCCAGCTACTGTTCTTCAGTCGATTCTGGAGTTTCAGTCGATCTGTGGTCAGTCGATCGACTGCAGTCAATCCTCAGTCGAGTAGTCGATCGAATGCCCTGCTTGAAAGTGGTTTGGCTACTGCCGAGCAGTCGATTTTCGAGCTTCCAATCGATTCGGGCTACCTTCGGCTCAGTTTTCTCATTTTGTCATGGATTTTAGGACTTAATGCCTTGACTCGAACCTAGGCGTAAGCCGGCACGTCTTGGAGCAAATCCAATTCCTTGAACCACCTACAAAATAAGAATTTTAAACGTAAAAACCCCAAGAATCGCACAAACATTACCAACATCGGATAAATGAAACTTAAAACGTTAAAATAAGAAAATAACCTAAAAACCTAACAAAACATGACTCAAAACTACTAAAAACAACTCTAAAACCTAATTAAAAACACGAGAAAACTACCATAATTACATGCAAAACAGTGTTTTCAAAAGTCATTTAATTTTATTTTATATTTTATGAGATAACTAGGAAGAAAATACAATAGATTGAGAGTGATACGACATCAAATATTCACGTCGGCAACATACAGGTATTTGTGTAGATTTTGGTAAGCGACCTCATTTCTTAGAAGGTGCATTCCTTCTGGGAGATGGGCGAGCTGTTTTCAAGGGTAGCGACCTGACGTATGGGAGTGGTGAACTCTTATGATATAAGTACTATTGTACCATCTCGGCGCTGAGTGGTAACTCGGCGTTGAGAGCTGGGCCTCATGGTTTTTGGGCTCTCTTGGGCTAATGCAAGCTATTTTATGGGGTCTCGACGGATTAAATCTATGGACAGGCTTATCGGCCCATGGCTAATTCAGTAATTTAGCGAGAGTTCTCCTATCTATGGAAACTTAACATACAAGAGAAATCCTAATTCTAAGTCTGTCACTATTTTTGGTATTAAAGTTTTAATAGAAAAGGGAACCCTAGATTGAGAATACTTCTCTTATCTATATAAAGAGGACTCAGGCCTCGTTCTTTTCTCTCTAAGCTGACTTCACATCCTAACATTTTTTAGCTCTCATATCTCACTTTTGGAGCTCTCGCATCTCTCTCACGCACTCTCTAACTTAGCATCTGATGGCCTACGCTGGGGCCATCCATCGCCTTGGCTTGGGTTTGTTTTGTAGGATCTATCAGGTCGCCAGGAGCTCTTTGGAGATATATCAGGTCGCTGTGCATATATGGAAGGTAGATAAGGTCGCTGACTTCATATTTAAGGTCATTACCCTCTATTCTTGAGGCACCAGTCTTTTTGGTCGCATCAAGTGGCGCCATTTGTGGGAAAGAGGGACATCGAGTCCTTGGGCAAAAGGCGAGAGATTTTTCACAAATAAACCATAAAAGGAATAGGTATTAAACCTCGAAAACTGAGTTTTGATGGAGAAGCAAGTAAGACAAAAGAAGGAGACACGAGGAGAGAACAAACACCACCTCTAGTGGAAACAGACCAAATGACGACCACACCACCATACTCACCGGGGAAGTAAAAGATGAAGCAGCCAGAAGAAGTACTTAAGAAAAAGATTCTAGGAGTAATCAAACAAAGAGCCATATATATAGGAACGAAGGAATGGAAGGAGCTACCAAAGGACAAACCCTACTATGTCGATAAGGGCCTCCTCGAAAGCTTAATGGGGTTGGTATATCCAAATAAACAAGGGGAACTGGAGGATATTCTGGCAGGCAAGGCAAGTATAGGTGATGGTGGAAAAGGAAAAGATATTCGAAGAGATGAAGAATACACACCAGAGAAATTAACCGTGGACCAGAAAAGAAGTAGAGAATCCTCACCATGGAGGCCAAGTGTCGAGTTACTTAAAAGTTCGGGAAGACTAAGATATCCCGTGGACTTCATATCATCATCCGATGATTATTATATCAAGGATCGATTATGCATGGATGGGGGGTCGCGTGGTCAGTTTTATAAATGGAAAACCCAGTGGGATGAAAGGGAATACGATGATCATGATGGGTGAGTTAGGGGTGATGGGTCATGGTGAAAATCTTATAAATGCCAAATCCAAGAGGAAGAGGAGGATGATAGTGATAGCGAGAAACCATTCATGGATTATAAGTCACAAAGGAGATCTTATAAACGCCGAGATCTGCGCTATGAAGAGGATGAGGACGATGAAGTGGGGCCAGGTACCCGGGCCATTAGAGTCATGTAGAAGGCATTACTATCTTTGCAAAGACAGGTCTCCGGAACTGGACCTGACGAATCTATAGGGCACCCTTTTTTATAAAAGATATTACGAGCAGCGGTACCTCGCTGATACAAAAAATTAGAGTTTCATTATGACGAGTTGTCTGACCCCACGCGGCATGTGAAAGGTTTCGAAAATGAGGCAGTACTAATATAATACACGGATGTTGTAGCATGTCGAGCCTTTTTTAATCCACATTAAGGGGAATAGCATAAGAATGGTTCCACCAATTGCCATCGGGAAAAATCACCAGCTTTCAGGTCATGAAGGCTACCTTTTTATATAAAATATCTAGCGCTAAGTAGCACACGAAAACTGTGCAACCCCAACGGCTGTGGGAAAGTTTTAAAGACTATGTCAATCAATTTACTAGGACTACTCTAGGAGTACCAACAACCACCGATGAGATGAAGGCTGGAGCACTTCAGCAAGGATTAAAAAGGGAAGATTTACGTAAATCTCTCACAAAACGACCTGCACGAACATACGAGGAGGTCTTCGATAGGTGCGATAAATATATACAGGTGGAGGAAACTGAAGATGAATTTAGATTACGTTTTGGGGTAGTGGTCGTAGACTCAGAAAAGGTTATCCCTAAGAGGTCGGAGCACAGGAGGGAACCAAGACGAGCTGTTCGAGGACTCTTCACCAGTGGCGCAGGCAGGGGAGCGCCAATTAGAGCTAATATGAGAGAATGGAGGGAAGAAGATTTCGCCCCCTTGATATATCCACAACGAAGGTGTTCGCAATCATGGAGCAGCAGATACCCGATGACGTCAGATGGCCAGAAAGCTATACACGCCCTCCCACTAACCCAAAATCTGAGTTCTTTTGCAGGTTCCACAATAATTACAGACACTCTACCGAGTTTTGCTGGCATTTACGTGAGGAAATTGAAAGGCTCATCAAATTAGGACACTTGAATGAGTTCATATACAAAGATAGAGAACCGCGAGAACCAGCGCAGCACTAACCCCACCACCTCCGGACCAAGCCGAGATACAACCACAGCAAGGAGGTCAAAAAAAAAATGAACAAGGAAGGGCAGGAGGAAATAATAAAGGAATGATAAACATGATTTCAGGAGGCCCACTGATGGAGATACAAACAACGCACGAAAAAGACATGTTAAGGCAGCTAGCCCTCTCATTAATAGGCAACCCCCGACCTCGGGACCGATAATTTCGTTTGGCCTTGACGACCAGCGCGGCCTGCAGATGGAACATAATGATGCACTGTTGATTGAAGTGGAGATAGTAGGATACGAGGTTGGAAGGGTGTTTGTAGACAATGGTAGCTCAGTCAACATCATATACCGGGAATGTCTAGATCAAATGAACCTGAAGGCAAAAGTACGACCAATAAATACTCTGATTTACACTTTAAATGGTGCGCTGGTTATCACTGAAGGTAAGCTGGCACTCCCTATGGTTTTGGGAAAGGGTGAATTGGGAGTAGAGAAGGACTTTAAATTTCTAATCATCAAAGGGAACTCAGCGTATAATGCAATATTGGGGCGACCTTCCCTCAACACGTTCCAGACGATCACCTCTACTTACCACATGAGTATCAAGTATCCAGCGGAAGACAATGTAGGGGAAGTTGTGTCAGAACCGCAGGTCACCAAATCGTGCTATCAGATGACAGTTAGAAAGGGTATGAGTGAAAACAAGCGAGAAAGGACGAAAGAGATACAAGAAGTAATACTTAGCTCCAAAAAGATGAGGGAGGAGGAGAATTCTGCCCGTCCCAGAATGTGGGGGACTAGCTGATACGACATCAAATATTCATGTCGGCAACATACAAGTATTTATGTAGATTTTGGTAAGCGACCTCATTTCTTAGAGGGTGCATTCCTTCTGGGAGCTGGGCGAGCTGTTTTGAAGGGTAGCGACCTGACGTGCGGGAGTGGCGAGCTCTTATGATATAAGTATTATTGTACCAACTCGGTGCTGAGTGGTAGCTCGGCGCTGAGTGGTAGCTCGGCGTTGATAGCTGGGCCTCATGGTTTCTGGGCTCTCTTGGGCTAATGCAAGCTATTTTATGGGGTCCCAGCGGATTAAATCTATGGACAGTCTTATCGGCCCATGGCTAGTTCAGTAATTTAGCGAGAGTTCTCATATGTAAGGAAACTTAACATACAGGAGGAATCATAATTCTAAGTTGGTCGCTATTTTTGGTATTATAGTTTTAATAGGAGAGGGAACCCTAGATTGAGAATACTTCTCTTATCTATATAAATTGGACTCGGGCCTCATTCTTTTCTCTCTAAGTTGATTTCACATCCTATATTTTTAAGCTCTCATATCTCACTTTTGGAGCTCTCGCATTTCTCTCACGCACTCTCTAACTTAACTATCGGAGGGCCTACGCCGGGGCCGTCCACCGCCTTGGCTTGAGTTTTGTTTTAGTTTTATTTTGCAGGATCTATTAGGTCGTCAGGAGCTTCTTGGAGATCTATCAGGTCACTGCATATATATCGAAGGTAAATAAGGTCGATGACTTCATATTTAAGGTCAATACCTTCTATTTTTGAGGCACCAATCTTTTTGGTCTCTGGAAAAAAAAACTCCATGTATTCTTGAATTATAAAATTCAATCAATTTTATTTTTCAATCATAAAAAAAGAAAAATAATCATTATATGTACACTTTTATGCGTTCAATATTCTGGTCCTTCAGTTTTTCAATCTCTAATTCAATTACTACTTTACCAAAAAAATCATTCGAGTCTACTGTACTTTTTACCCTCAAAACTCAGTTTATTTCAAAACAAGTTATTCACATTATTCATTTAAAGTTTAAAAAATAATCAAATGAAGACAATGAACCATCGCCCTAGACGTGCCCACCGGTTCAGGCGAACCGGACGAACCGCCGGTTTGAACCGGCGGTCAACGGTTGCGGAAACCGTTGACCACGGTTCAACAAACCGGAACCGGAACCGCAACCGCCGTTAAGGCGGGCCGGTTCCGGTTTCTCCATACCCCAAACCGTAAACCGGCGGTTCAAACCGCCGGTTTTAAAAAAAAAAAATTCAGTCGATCGACTTCCAGTCAGTCGATCGACTGAGTCGTCAGCGAGCCGTTTGAAATCAACGGTCTTGATCTTGTGACCGTTGATGATCAACGGTCGAGATCAAGTGACCGTTGATTCAAACCGCCGGTTCGACCCTAAACCGGCCGATTTGGTCCAAAACCGGCGGTTTATCCGCTTTTTTTTTTTTTTTTTGATTTTTTCACTCCTATTCCTATAAATACCCCTCATTCCAAACTTATTTCTCTCACACCAATCTCTCATCTTCTATAATCTCTCTATTCTACATTGCCCTCTTTGCAAATTTTGTGATTTTCAAGATTCTTTAATTATTATCATCAAGCCTTCCTAATTCCAAACTAAACTTAATTAAGTTTAGTGTTATAATTCCAAATATATTTCGTAATTTATAGTTATAATCCTAAATTTATAATCCTACTACTTTAGCCACTACTACTCTTTCTTATTTTTTTGTATTAATATTAACTTCTAAAAAAATGTCAAGCCGTGGAGGTTCTTCTCGTTCCCGTCGTTCCGATAAGGGGAAGAGTATCGCACTCGATGACGATGCCAATGTCCATCCCATCGGCTTATCACAAGGCAACACTCCTTCGGTCGGTGACTACAATCCCAATCGCATCAAAATTGACGAAGATTGGAGTGATACCGACATTGATCGATGTTATCGAGCCGCCGCCGCCTTTGCCGGTGAAGACGTGCCGCCCATTGAAGAGGAGGATGAATTGCCTCCTCCAAGAAACCCAAGAAACTCGTTCTCGGGCAACAACGGAGTTAAAATCCGACATTTTCAAGAAAATATTTTCAAAAAATCGAGATCCCGCCACCCGCAAACGAGCCACACTCCGGAAGACGGCAAAAAATGAGAAAGGAGGT
>BMAC01000336.1:409942-436694 GCA_014905375.1 Phtheirospermum japonicum | reverse complement strand
CCGGTTGTGGCTCGTTTGCGGGTGGCGGGATCTCGATTTTTTGAAAATATTTTCTTGAAAATGTCGGATTTTAACTCCGTTGTTGCCCGAGAACGAGTTCTTGGGTTTCTTGGAGGAGGCAATTCATCCTCCTCTTCAATGGGCGGCACGTCTTCACCGGCAAAGGCGGCGGCGGCTCGATAACATCGATCAATGTCGGTATCACTCCAATCTTCGTCAATTTTGATGCGATTGGGATTGTAGTCACCGACCGAAGGAGTGTTGCCTTGTGATAAGCCGATGGGATGGACATTGGCGTCGTCATCGAGTGCGATACTCTTCCCCTTATCGGAACGACGGGAACGAGAAGAACCTCCACGGCTTGACATTTTTTTAGAAGTTAATATTAATACAAAAAAATAAGAAAGAGTAGTAGTGGCTAAAGTAGTAGGATTATAAATTTAGGATTATAACTATAAATTACGAAATATATTTGGAATTATAACACTAAACTTAATTAAGTTTAGTTTGGAATTAGGAAGGCTTGATGATAATAATTAAAGAATCTTGAAAATCACAAAATTTGCAAAGAGGGCAATGTAGAATAGAGAGATTATAGAAGATGAGAGATTGGTGTGAGAGAAATAAGTTTGGAATGAGGGGTATTTATAGGAATAGGAGTGAAAAAATCAAAAAAAAAAAAAAAAAGCGGATAAACCGCCGGTTTTGGACCAAATCGGCCGGTTTAGGGTCGAACCGGCGGTTTGAATCAACGGTCACTTGATCTCGACCGTTGATCATCAACGGTCACAAGATCAAGACCGTTGATTTCAAACGGCTCGCTGACGACTCAGTCGATCGACTGACTGGAAGTCGATCGACTGAATTTTTTTTTTTTAAAACCGGCGGTTTGAACCGCCGGTTTACGGTTTGGGGTATGGAGAAACCGGAACCGGCCCGCCTTAACGGCGGTTGCGGTTCCGGTTCCGGTTCTGGTTTGAACCGTGGTCAACGGTTTCCAGGTTCAAAAACCGCCGTTAAAAGTCCAAAAAAAACGCCGTGAAAGAGCTGTTTTGCAGCAGTGCCTCTTGGGTGGAGACAGAGACAAAAGATGGTGTGGTTATCAGCACTTTGTGTCCAAGAGCGTAAATAGAGCTAATTGGGAATAGAAAGTCAATTAAAAACACCGGCCATGATTACGGTGCACTAAATGCACCACCTCCACCACTCTTTCATATATATATATATTTATTGATTTTTGCCGACTACTTTATCCTTAAAATAATTTAATAGTTATAATTAAATGAAAAGTTATATAGTTACGACACTGTATAATCTCCCTAAAGCACGTCCAATAATTTTATCTTTCTAAGGATTTGAAAGGTAAGAATTAATCATTGTTTTAATTTGTTCAATTAAATCAGAACAGTAAAATGAAAATATAAATAGAATGAGACAAAAAATCAAAGACCATATTTGGTACTCCATTCAAATGTTCTAGTAATCAAAATCTCAATAATCATTTAACAACTTTTTAAATATAATTCTTATTATATACTACCATATTCAAATACTCATCTATTTTATTCTATAATTATTGTATTTAAATAAATACGAGTAAATATAATATAATAATACAACATAATTTAGTTTTAGACATAATTTAACGTCAAATACATTATAATAATGAATATGATTATAAATGAAGGTATTATGCCCCTCACCCTGTATTTACATCCATTAATTTATCTCACTACACATTCTTTAAAATATTTTAATATTTATAATTAAATAAAAACTCATGTAGCATATGACCGTAAAATTTTCAAATAATATATTGTAGTTTTGTAGATATGCAGTTTTCAGGTATGATGTTATATTTTGTGATAAGTGTCACCAGACTTAACATCAAACTGAATTTCAGAAAGCAGCGGAAATAAAAAATAAAATAGACAGGAATTAATTTCAGTTTATAAGCTATCGAGCTTATAAACCTGGGTGAACAAACCCATAAAATATATCACTTTTCAAATTGTTCAGATCCATAACACGAATTAATAAAAAGTAATATAAGAAAACAATTAGTATCAAAAACTTGATACACAATAACTCTTCGCTTCTTCGTTAGTAGAATTTCTCCGTTGGTTACGCAACGTAGTAATCCTTCTAATTATCCACCAAAAGCTCAGAGTGTTCCGTTCTCGTTCTGCTTCAATGGTCTCGTCCCGTGTGTTTTGCGTCTCGATTTCTTTTCTTAAATAAAGACTCCTAGTCTTGTTGAACAAGTTAATTGAGTATTTTGGAAACTAAATAAAATTCTAGACTCCAACTAAGAAAAATATCTAGAGTCCTAAAATACTAAAGTCCTAAGAAAGGTAAACTACAAACAAGGAAATATTGTTGAAAATAATATTCCCAACAATCTCCCCTTTTTGCCTTTCTGGACAAAAACACCATGACGCATTCCAAAAGTTCAAAAGAAACCCACACAAACTCCCCCTAAGTTTGACTCCCACTAAATAAGTAGTAAACATACCAAAATCAAATAATTGTTCAACCAGACAATCTAACAGCAAAACAAACTACGGAAAGCACTAAACACCACGAGCCTTCTTCGCCCTCAGAGATGACGAAGATGCCCCTTCACCAGTAGCTTTCCGTTTCCTCAGCTTCTTCTTCATGGTCTTCAAAAACCTGTTTCTGCGTCTTATTCTCTTTTTCCGCTTGTCGCTAGCAGAGCTTGCCAACACAGTCTCGTCATGTCTTTCTCCCCCTTTTTGTTCAGAAACCAAAAGAGCTTCACACAGGGAACCCCGCAAAGCCACCAGCTGAGCACGCTGACTATCCAGCTGAGCAATCTGAGTATCAAGCAGAGCCACTTGACCACGAACAACAGGGGCCAATAACTGGACCATGGTATCTCCGGTGACAGGATTATCAGAGGCGTCACCACGGGCATCATCCACTTGAAATGGAGCAATCCAGGGCAGGTCAATAATGCGGGCTCCAGAGAGATGCTGGATCCTCAAGGTGAACCACTCCGCCTCACCAGTGAGGATATCATTCTCAGTAGGGGTGAACCCTTGGCTCTCTAGGATGCTGTAAATCAAAGAGGGAAAGCATAAGGATGAAGAGGATTTCGAGGAAGCAAACCTTGTGACCATGTCAAATACAAGCTGGCCGAAATCAAACTGGAGCCCATTCCCAATTTTGTACAGGAACTGAGCCTGAGGTCTGGTTAACACTGTCGAGTTCTTCGAAGGAAACCAATTGAAAACCTCCAATTTATGCAGGACCGAGTACAGGGATGTCAGCCGTGTGCTGGGTAATTGCTCTCGCCAAGTGGTGAGCAGTCCACCCGATAAAAAAGCAATGACCTCGTCCATATTGTCAGCAGTAGAGTCCCCATGAAAGGCCTCAGTACCAAATGCAGCATTAATCAGGGCAGGAGTGAAGGTGTAAATCTGTCCTCGTACGAGAACTTTCCCATAGTTGGTTGACGTATCCACAACAACCGAAGGCAAAAGGTTTGCATAGAACTCCACAATAACATCCCGAACGAAAGGAATGGCGGTTGAAACAGTCGAATACAGACCCCTGTGCTGAAGGAATGCAATCAAGTTTTGACGCTTGAATAATTCAACAGGGACCTTTCTTTCATCAATCATGCCACGGGACTTAAAAATCGAGAAAAACTCCTCAGCCTGGGAAGATAAAAATTTTGCAGAAAAAGGAACAATATCTTCTATTTCTACCTCATCAGAGACAGGGGCCTCATCATCCTCAACAGGTAAAGACTCAGTACTGAAAAGAGAGTGGGAAGAAGAAACGGCAGCAGGGATTGGAGATGTTGCCTCAGGTGACATATCACCAGTTCCAACATCAGCCTGCTGAACATCATCAACAGCCACAGCCATGGGATTCCTTTGTGCTTTCCTTTTAGCGGCCTTCAGAGAATTTAGCAGGTACACAAGGGGAATTTCATCAGAATCATCAGGGGATCGTTCAAGATCAGCATCAAATATTGGAGAAGTCGGAAGAGTGGATATGACAGGGGGTTCATGAACAACTGGATTAGTCGAACTGGACACTTCACCAGTGAAGAAATCCACTATCTCATACGGATCGCTTGAGTATTCAGTTGTCGTGGAGCCTGGGGAAACTTTAATCGAAGCTGGAGGGTTCTTCTTCTCTCTAAGGGACACTGTCTGCTTCAGGCGTCCACGCCCCTTTCCGGGAGCTACAGGAACATTTGAGGTCGGTGGAGCAGAGACGGCTGCTGGAGGCATGTACTCTTCATCATCGGAATCAGTGGCCGCAGTAACATTATCAGCAAGATTCATATGCTCTATCAGAACAAAACGACGTGGCCCGTCCCGGCTCTTGGGAACTGCCGGCGGAACAATCCCCGGAGGAATATTCCTTAATCGCCGTGACCGCTTCAAGGTGGGGTCACCGAAGCGTCCAAAAATTTCGGCAATAAGATGAAGATCAGGGGGGTTGTCGATGTCAATCTCATTGCCCTGCTGACCGGGAATCACTTGAGCCAGAGGAGCGGCATCAGACGGTGCAGAGACCGGAGTTATGGCAAGTGGGGTTGTCGGAACTGAACCACTGGGTTCTGACACAATTGGTGACGGGTGTTGTGCGAACGCAACACCTATCTCCTCGCGAATGTCTAGCCCTCCAAATCTGGGCATGGGTGGAACGGCCTGTTCATTGGAGCATGCAACTCCCGCCGGAAGATTGGGAACCCTAGAATCGGAGGGTGACTTTGACATCCTGCAAATCTCACCAAAAAACACGACAAAGACCAGTAAAACCTAGAAAAGGAATTTGAGTTTGAGAAGGAAATTGAAAGCACAGGAGAGAGAATTTGAGGTGGGCCAAAAACGGTAAAAGAAAATCGGCCTATTTAAAGAAAAAACAGAACTTACCGTTGGGGAAGAGAGAGAAACTGAGGAGAAAAGAAAAAGAAAATTTTACACAATCTCCCCTTAAAAAAAAACTTAATTACCAAAAAGATAAAACACCCTAATAACCGGCCCACTAACCCTTAGCAAAAAGTTACAATACTTCAACCCCAACTATATACGAGGCCCAACAAAAAGGGTTTGACAGAGAATACTTAGAAAACGCAAAATTCCTAAGGAAAGAACCATCACCATAAGAATATAAGGTATGCATATTATGAGAGAATAAGAGGAATTTTACTCTCATATTACCTCCTCAGCACTGCCGATCATAGCTCCACTGGAACAGTCAAATACCCACATTCTCAACTAGAATCAAGAGACGTCAGAATAGGAATTGAATAAAAGAAACAGAACATTCAGCACTAAGGCAAATTCACAAAATATGAATGTCTTAATTTATGCCTAAAAATATGACCTAAAAGGTAAAAAAAAAATACACACATATTTTCAGAGATTTTGATCAGTGTTGTTTTTTATGACTGATGATATCAGACCTAACATTTACAAATGGTGAAGTCAATGAAAAACAAACCCCTTAACCCGAGTTAATGACAACGTCAAAATCGCTCAATAAGATGAAATAAAAAGATCAGACCTTTAGTCTAGATTATCCTCATCTTTTTAAGATAAGAAGAAAATTATTGCATCTTTAGCAATTGCTGATTTCACCTTATTTTTTTGGACCTGGGAGAAAAACCTGTTTCTGCGGGAGAGTTTCACAATCACCAAATTGAGGGTGTCAGTCCGTTTGTCATCACTTTTATTACAACACATAATCTTATTTCTCTTTAAGTTCAGACTCAATGCATTCGAATGATAAATGAGACAAAAATAAAACCATGCATGTAAATTAAACAGATGTTATGACTGATGACAACAAGGAATGTCATAACATCAAACCCAACACGAACTAGACTATGCACATACCGAGATCTCTTCTCAGTCGAGAGAAGGTCTCTAAGTCTAATGCTTTTGTGAATATGTCTGCGAGCTGGTATTCTGTTCCTACATGTTCAAGACTTATTATCTTTCTCTCAACTAAGTCTCGGATGAAATGATACCTGATGTCAATGTGCTTTATACGAGAGTGCTGAACTGGACTTTTTGAGATGTCGATTGCACTCGTATTGTCACATAGTACGGTCAGAATATTGCTATGGAGACCGTAGTCTTCAATCATCTGGTTCATCCAGAGGAGCTGCGTACAAGCACTCCCTGCCGCAATGTATTCGGCCTCGGCTGTAGACAAAGAAATACAGTTTTGTTTCTTGCTATACCAAGAAACTAAATTACTCCCCAAAAAGAAACAACCCCCTGTGGTACTTTTCCTATCAACTACGTCTCCAGCACAGTCTGAGTCCGTATACCCTACCAATTCAGTGCATGTTTCTTTGGTGTACCACAACCCTAACTCACTTGTTCCTCCCACATAACGAATTATTCTTTTAACATATTTCAGATGTTAGTCCTTAGGGTTGGCCAGATATCTTGCACATAAGCACACAACATACATGATGTCGGGTCTGCTGGCAGTTAGATAAAGAAGACTACCAATCATACTTCTATAAAGGGTGTTGTCAACACCAGACCCAACATCATCTCTCGAAATTCTCTTATCCTTACCCAGAGGCGTTTTCTTAGGTTTTTCACCTTCTAGACCAAACTTTTTGACCAGATTATTTGCATATTTGGTCTGTGACAGAAAAATTCCATCGTCAAGTTGTTTTATTTGAAGTCCAAGAAAATACGAAAGATCACCTTGCATACTCATCTCAAAGGTGTCTGACATCTGAACAACAAAATCCTTCACCATCTGTTCATTAGTCGAACCAAAGATAATATCATCCACATAAATTTGGACAATAAGAATGTGTTTATGGGATTTGAGAAGAAATAAGGTCTTGCCAACCTCACCTCGTTTAAAATTTAAAAACAGTAGATGTTGAGTTAGCCTCTCATACCAAGCTCTCGGAGCTTGTTTTAAACCATACAAGGCCTTTTTAAGTTTTAAAACAAAATTTGGTTTGTAGGGATCCACAAACCCTATTGGTTGCTCAACATATACTTCCTCACTCAAAACACCATTCAAGAATGCACTCTTAATGTCCATTTGATGTAGTGGAATTTTTAAATGACAAGCCACTGCAAGAAGTAATCTTACCGATTCTATACGTGCTACCGGTGCAAAAGTTTCGTCAAAGTCAACGCCCTCAATTTGGGTGTATCCTTGCGCAACTAACCTTGCTTTGTTGCGAAACTAACCAAACAGTAGTTCATAGGGTGTGACATGTGAGCCAGGTCTAAAGTAGACTCTATTAATGGTGTGACATGCTGTATTCATAACTTCCGCCCAAAAGCGTTTTGCTATACCATTTGAGATCAGCATGGTCCTAGTCATTTCCGCAAGGGATCTATTCTTGCGTTCGACTATACCATTTTGCTGTGGAGTGATAGGAGATGAAAACTCGTGAGTAATCCCCTTTTTAGAACAAAGACTTGAAAAAAACTCATTCTCGAATTCTTTTCCATGATCGGTTCTGATTCTTCCTATACTGACTCCAAAGCGCACACACAATTTTTTAGCAAGTTTTTTAAATAGACCAAACGTTTCTGATTTTTCTTTTAAAAATTCGATCCATGTATATCTAGAAAAATCATCAACAATAACTAAAACATACCGTTTTCTTCTGAGACTTTCTACCTCAAGTGGACCCATGAGATCCATATGCACGAGTTCAAAGCAATTTGAAGTAGTAAGGCTCTGGACATGTGGATGTGGTACCTTAACTTGCTTCCCCTTTTGACACGCTTCACAAACAGGGATGATTTTTGTGTTGAGCTTTGGTAGTCCGTTCATTGCATCTTTCTTAACAAGCCTTTCCAACATTTTGTAGTTAACGTGTTCGAGTTTTTGATGCCATACCTCGGCATCACTTAGCTGGGACAGCTTACAGAACACGTCTCCATTAATTTGATTGCAGTTGTCAGACGTTCTCTGGCCAGTTAGAATGCAGGTACTCCCTTCATCATACACCTCACATTTTTCTCGAGTAAATTTGACATTGAAGCCTCCATCACATAGCTGACTAATGCTAATCAGATTTGCAGTTAGTCCATCAACGAGAAGCACATTTTCCAGTTTGGCAATCCCTGGAACATGTAAAGTTACTTGACCGATAATCTGCCCATTTGCTCCTCCACCATACTTGACCTTCCTCCCTTGAATTTTGCGATGTTTGACAGGAGTTCTTCGGATCCAGTCATGTGTTTTGAACACCCGCTATCGAAGTACCATGCTCCTGGAACATGAGATTTAAGAGAAGTATAAATCATATTGCATCTGACCTCCTTACCCAGACTTGTCTGAGATTGGTGTTGCCTTTGGTGACGGAAACCCCAGTCTTGTCATGAGTCCCAACAGCATGGCTGATTCTCTGATTTCTCTTGCCTGTTCTTTTCCAACAAAAAGGACGAATGTGGCCAGATTCACCACAATGATGGCAAACATACTGCCTTCTTTTCTTCTTATAGCGCTTGACAGAATCTAGGTTGTGGCTGACTTGAGATGATTCTTGCTCCGGTTTGTAACCAATTCCGTGTCTTGAGGTTTCTGGGTATGACAACTCCAGAACTTCATCCAGTTTTGCCTTTCCCTTATTGAGGTTTGAGATGGTGTCTTGAACCTTTTTCAGTTCTGCCTTTACTCCTTCCAGCTCCGAATCTTTTCTTGTAAGGGAGATCTCCAAACGGGTAATGATCTTTACTTGATCATCTACTTCATGAGTTAGTTTTTCAACTTTGATCATAAGAGCTTTTACTTTCAGAACCTGATTTCCCCACTTGGAAAATAGTTCATCATACTCCACGCCACAATTTTCTGTATTCATCTCTTGTATTATCAACCTCAGCATTCAGACACAGGGTGTTGGAATTGATGTTGCAAACCGAAAGTCGTCATCCCAGGCAACATGAGCAAAAAGAGCAGGTACTGACTCAGATGAGTCAGAGTCGCTTTCATCTTCATCAAACTCTTTTGAAATGAGACTCTTCTTCCTCAACGTATTAGCGCATTCGTTTTTGTAATGCCCCCATCCTTTGCACTCATGGCATTGGATTTCACTGAGGGGCTTGGATGAAGTTCCAGTTTTTGATTCAGAAGAGGAAGGATGGTAGTTGGTTAACTTTCTTCCAGAGGATCTTGGGGGTGATGTTTCCATCATGGAACTTGAGCCTTTTCCTCCAATGTTGTTCTTTTTCTTCAAAAAGCGATTGAACTTTTGAGTAAGGAGTGAGACGTCTTCCTCTCCAAGTGTGGTTCTTTCAAATTTCTCAAAAAGCTCTTTCCAGTTAGTATCTTCATCTTCATCTTTTGAACTAATATCTGAAGTGAGAGCAACATTCATCTCCTTGGAATGAAAGTCCATATGCTCCATCTCATACGTTTTGAGTGCACCGACTAAGTCATCATAGACTAATTTGTCAGTATCTTTGGATTCCTCAATTGCAACCACCTTCATATTGAACTTCTTTGATATGGATCTGAGAAGTTTTCCAACAAGACGTGCATTTGACATAGGCTCGCCGAGGTTCCCAATTTCACTTGATATGTCAGAGAGTCTCATCGCATATTCCACAACCGACTCTTTGTCACCCATTCTCATGGTTTCGAACGTTGTGGTGAGCATTCTCAGGCGAGATCTCTTTACACTTGCAGTTCCCTCGCATACCCTTTGAAGGGCATCCCATGCTTCTTTAGCAGACTCACAGTTCTTTATCACTTTATAGTAGTTGGCATCAACATAGCTGCACAAGGTATTAATGGTTTTAGAGTTCCAGTTTGAGATGGCTATTTCATTGTCCGTCCAGTCTTCTTCCTTCTTGAACACAGAATCACCATCGCCATCAGCAGTGACACGAGGTTTCTCCCATCCAACAAGAATGGTTCTCCATGCTCGTTCGTCAATATTTTTGATGTGCCATCGCATCCTCTGTTTCCAGAGGGAGTAGTTCTCACCATTTAGGATTGGGGGTCTCGGATTACCTTGAGCGTCCATTTATTCAAATCTACAAAACAAGGATCGAAATACTTAAGGTTAAGTATCCTGCTCTGGTGCCAATTGTAGTTTTGTAGATATGCAGTTTTCAAGTATGATGTTATGTTTTGTGATAAGTGTCACCAGACTTAACATCAAACTGAATTTCAGAAAGCAGCGGAAATAAAAAATAAAATAGACAGGAATTAATTTCAGTTTATAAGCTATCGAGCTTATAAACCTGGGTGAACAAACCCATAAAATATATTACTTTTCAAATTGTTCAGATCCATAACACGAATTAATAAAAAGTAATATAAGAAAACAATTAGTATCAAAAACTTGATACACAATAACTCTTCGCTTCTTCGTTAGTAGAATTTCTCCGTTGGTTACGCAACGTAGTAATCCTTCTAATTATCCACCAAAAGCTCAGAGTGTTCCGTTCTCGTTCTGCTTCAATGGTCTCGTCCCGTGTGTTTTGCGTCTCGATTTCTTTTTTTTAAATAAAGACTCCTAGTCTTGTTGAACAAGTTAATTGAGTATTTTGGAAACTAAATAAAATCCTAAACTCCAACTAAGAAAGATATGTAGAATTCTAAAATACTAAAATTCTAAAAAAGGCAAACTACAAACAAAGAATATTGTTGAAAATAATATTCCCAACGTATATCATCATCTAATTAATATCTAAGTAAAAGATCATATATTCTGTAACAATTAAAAAAGATTATTACTATTGACTGAATTATAAATGATCGAAATTTGAATAGCACAACGAAATTCCAATTTAAATTGGTTGAAAAAGTGATTTCATTTCCCGTGACACGGAGTTCCTCTCTCTAACACTCCCATGTGCACAAAAGCCAAGAGAATTGCAGTGATGATAATTGCTTGGTTGAATATGTTGTGTCTGACACTGGACTACTCGTAGTGGGAACCAAGACCAGTCTCTTTTCATTTATGAATTGTTTGTGGTCCTTGGGCCATTTTCTTTCCAATGTTCATCATAAATCCATAATAATGGGTCGTGAATTTCACTGAAACAATGATCTACATCAATATTTCACAAATTTGGTCAAACTTTACCTGCCAGATTTTACAAAAATGGTAATCGTCAAAAGTTAACTATGCTGCAATATCTCATAAATGAGGCCGGAAATATAAACAAGTGCGGATTCAATTATCATTCAATACAATAAATTTAATCTACATATTCGTCAATTAATAAGATCATTTGAATATATATATATATATATATATATATATATATATATATATATATATTCAAATGATCTTATTAATTGACGAATATGTAGATTAAATTTATTGTATTGAATGATAATTGAATCCGCACCTATATTATTGAAAAAGAAACATAATTAGTGTGCATTCATCAATAAGTAACTGATAAAGGACAATTTAGATATTTATTATCTTTATGTATTATGAAAAAATGTAATTTATATCCTATATAAAGGTAGTTTTTGATGAATAAAAGAACTCTAATTTCTACCGTGTCCTTCGTCTCTCTTTTATATCTTCTCCTTATACTTTTTCTTTTACACGTTATCAGCACGAAACTCTAACCTAATGATCGAGAATAAGCCTCCATAACCAAAACAACAATTATACAACTTTCGTACGGCGAAAATCTAATTGCGTTGTATGTTTGAAAAATCAGTTTCTCGAGTTTCAACCGTTTGATCGAACTCAAATTTTTACAGAACCTTTTAGACCTTTTGATTTACATTTTGAACGGTGGAGATTGGATTCGAAGATGCGAGGAAATATATATAAATTTTCGAACAAAGCAAATTCTGTTTTCGTAATTTTCTGTGCAGAGTTTCTCAAAATAAGATTTCTCACAATAGAACCGTTGGATCAATACAAAATTTGGAAATATTATTCCAAACTTATAGTAGTAGAATATGAACGGTGGAGATTTGCATATGAGGTCTGAAGAATCCGATAATGAATTTTGAATAGAGCTAATCCTGTTTCTCGAAATTATCTGCCCAACTTATTTTAAAAATTCAATCACGCACAATCTAACCGTTGGATGAAGCTGAATTATGGATATATTATTCAAAACATGTAGAGGTTAAATCCGTACGGTGGAGATCGGATTTGAAACTTTGTATAATCCGAAACCTAAAAATAAAATTAGGAAAGAATCATGACTTTCCTCCAAGGTAACTCGAATTACCCTATTATTTATTAAATGCAACTAATAAATATTTGTTTATATGGGTATATGCCATGATATGTATTATTGGGCATTCTTATACAAAGTGTTCCAACCCAAAAAATGACTGATGTTGAGAATGCCTGGAACCTTGAACACCCTCCTGATCTGCACCACAAACACAAGTTAGAAAGGACCACCGGTGATTTTCCGGTGGAAACCTCTCCGATGCTTAAGTCAGTAAGAGTTTGAGGTGTTTTTCAGAAAGAAAGCAAGAATGCTCAAGAGAATGACTTACCCCTCTCAGCCTTGGGGCTGAGATATTTATAGATTTCCCTAATGGGGACCCCAGCTAGGATCCCGGGAGCACATGCCGCGAATCTCGGGCCGTTGTGCAACAAATCCTGATAGGTGGTCCCACTTGTCTCTCCATTGAGGAGTCTGGGAACCAGATCTGACTTATGCCAGGTCTTCCTCCATTTAACATTACCTCGGTTTTCTAGTTATCCTCGCGGATTTCAAGGAACCAGACCTGTCACGAGCTAGTCCCTCTTTCCTCCCATGTTTCTGCTGCGAATGGATTAGATCTTGCGGTAACGAAGACAGGCTCTGTTCCTAAGGGAACTAAGCCGGGTCTTCCCTTAATATCAAGCTTGAGTTTAACCCCCAGAACGTCAGCTCGGCATCACCGCCAGGCTTTCAACGACTTCTCCAAAATAGCTAAGCTGAGAGAAATCTTTATGCAGTAAACAGCTCTTCCCCGTAGAGCCATTGTAGTCCTCTTATCTAGACTCCTTGAGGTCAGAGCTACCCCAAACCAGGTCTGACACAAATATAGCCCTATCAACTCCTCCCCCCAAACAGTTGGGGTAGATCGGTAATATCCCCAGGCTTTCCCGAAATAAATGAGGCCATCCTGTCCTTTATGACTTCTCGTACTGGGGGAATCCCGAGATATCCGCTTTGTTCAAACAGTCCTAATTATTAGCATTAGTGATGTCGGTTCGTTTTCCCAAACGGTCCTTATTCTGCACGTCTTCTCTGACACATGGGTGGCGTATGATTTGTCCTAGGACGTTTAACGCTCCAGCACAGCAGACAAGGTACTGTTTAGCATTAAATGCGGGAATCCCATCAAATCCAGGCTCCTCGATTTTTTTTTTCAAATCGATCCGCTTTCCTTTTGTCCCTCCACATACCTTTTTCCTTTTCATTTTTTAAATTCTACTTCTCATAAACTCCCTAAAAGCTCCCTCCCCTTTTTTCTCTTCTGCAACATTTCAGCGATTTCTGCAACTCCGCTAATCTTCTTCTAATCTTTCCAAGCATTTATTACCAGGTACCCTTTATTTCTTCACGCACTCTTTAATTGTGTCAATTTCTTCTTTCCGAACCAACTCTGCCAGGGAGAGCTCATTGGGAGCAACTCCGGTGAACTCCACCTCCACCGTAAACCTTTTCCTCAGCCGATTCCTACGCGACGGCTCCAAGGAGGGGGATGCCGGCGATCCTTCCTCCTCCCTCTTCTGACAACCTATCCTCAATAGTTAGCAACCAGACTCTTAAAGAAATTCGCACATAATTCCCTATCTCCGATATGTTCTCCTTTACTAATCCAGGCACCCGGCGAGGGGCATCATCACCCCCACCGGTCACCTTACTTTCTATGTAGACCAGTTCTACGCGGGGTTTAAGCCTGCCCGTCCATCCCTTTCGTTCAGGCTATTTCCAGGCTGTACCATATTCCAGTACAGCAATTCCTGCCTAACGCTTTTCGCGTTATGGCCGAATTCCATCTGGCGGCACAGTATGCCAGGATCACCCCCACAGCCCAGCTCTTGTTTTCTTTATTTCAAGCGAAGAGCTCTTCCGGTTTTTTCTACCTATCTGGAACGACCAGACGTTCATTTCTTATCAGGTCTTCCTACATCCCATAAAGTCTGGAAGAAGAAGTTCTTCTTCGTTCAGTGCTCAGGGGATTGGGGATTCCCTACCGAACCCATCAGCTTTTTGCATCCTCAAATGCGCTTATCTCGAGGGGATAGGTCACCAGATCTGAAGGAAAAAACTGCTCTCTTAAACAAGAACCCCTTAGACCTGTCCAAGATACTTACCGTCAAGCTCTTGAATTTCTTCAACTCCCAACAAGGGCACGGCCCTTTGCCACCCAAGATCGGTATATTTCTCGGAATGTCCTGGTTTTATTGTCCTCTTACTATAGTTCCTTTATCATGCTTTTTATTGTTTCGCTTTTTCATTCCATAGAAAATGATGCTAGCAAAGATGCAAGCCAAGGCTCGCAAGGCCGCAGAAGGGATCCAGAAGAGTCCTCTGGGGGAGCCTTCTAGAGCTTCTCCGGCCTCAAGAGAGGTCCTCCTCGCGGCGCCGCTCCAGAGCCAACCTCAGGCGCCACCCAGGGCTTCCGAGCCCGCAAAGAAAAACTCCGAGCCAAGGAAAAGCCCGGTGCGCGAGCCGGCGGCTCGGCCTTCAGCGAATCCTGAGGAAGAGCAACAGTTGAAGCGGAGAAAGCGGAGCTGGGCTGACCTTACATCCTCTTCCAGAGATCCTCCTCAAACTGCTCTGCCCATCACTTCCGAGGCCACTCCTCAAACCATTCCCCCGGCAATTTCCCAAGTACCTCCTTACCCAAATCAGACCTTCTTTAATAGATCTGTCCTGAACTGCCCTGGGGAAGTGGCGAGGCAATTCATGATGGGGTTGGCTCCCACGTATGACCGCAACATCATTGATAAGATGTCAGACCCGGAGCTAGTCGAATTCTATTGCAAGGCGGAGGCGCAGGTATAAATTTCTCCACCTTTTCTGTCTTCAACTCCTTCAAGTTCTCTCACTTACCTCTTCTTTACTTCAGGCCGTGGTGGGACGAGCATCTTTGTTGGCCCGAGCTCAAGGCTCCTTGCTGCACGCTGATCTTAAAGGGGAGATCGAGATCATGAAAAAGCGAGAATTAGAGCTGACGGCTAAGGTCCGAGAGGGCCAGGAGGCCCAGGTCAAACTAAAGGGCTCAGAGATGGAGGTAGACTTGCTGAAGGTGGAGATGGAGGAAATGCGAGCAGAGATCCTCAAGGTCAAGGAGTCGGAGGAGAAGCAACGAGCTCTGGCTCTTCTTCGCGAGCAAGAACTGGAGGAAAAGGTGAAGCAATCCAGAGCTGATGGGGTGGATCAAGGCCGCATTGAAGGACGTGCCGAGGGGAGACTAGAGTTCCTCAATTCAGAGGAAGGGCTACACCTAATACAACTGACCCGAGAGACCACTCGCCGAGCTTTTCTGGGCTCTGAGGGGTTTTATGATCTCCTCGTTCCCGAGGCAGAGGTCTTCTTTGAATTAGGTCTTAATGCCCATGCTAAATGGGTGGCTGAACACCCTTCTACTCCTTATGATCGGTCCGCCAAGATTGAAGGCGTCTCCGAGCCCACCTCCTTCTCCCATGTTCCAGAAGACGACCGCCCACTTGCTAGACCCGGCGGCCTTTGCTGACTACACTCGCCAGGTCTTCTGTTCTTCTTCATCAGCTTCTTCTCCCCCCCCCCCCCGAACAGTCGTTAGCAATGGTTGCTGCAGGCTCTCCAACCTTTGCTAACTTGGGGCGATTTACAAGAGTCTACCCAGTTCAAGAAAGACTTGGGGGAGACGTCTCAGGCTCCAACGCAGTCATGAGGAGTTTGGAGTTTAGCTGGCCTTAATGTAGAGCTCATGCCTCGAAGGAAATTTTTTGCCTTGTTTTCTGTCTAATTTTTTGAACAGACCTGTTTGCTGTAGCCTGCGTGGCTGGTCTGTTACTTCTCTGATGTATGCCTTGTATTTGAACCTTTTATTCAATTCCAATGAATGTTTTTTGTCTCGTTGCGACTCTTGAATTTCTAGGGTTTCCTAATTTTCCGGAAACCCTAGTACTTTTGATTCCTTTTACACGCGCTTTCACTTCTTTAAATACGTGCATATCTTCATTATTTTCTTTGTAACTTTCTCTGTAATTTTCTGTCATGGCATCCTCTCCCCTTATTAACGAGCTCGATACAGTGAGGCGCAAGAACATCTCCCTCGTCATTGAAAAATTCAAGCTCTCCGACCAGATCACTTCCCTCAAGGAGAAGATCGGCTATCTCTACCGCCTTTTGGAGACCAAACGTCAGAAAAAACGTTTTTACAAAAGAGAGTGGGCGGAGCTTCGGCAAGTTAACCGCCAACTCCAAGAGGAGAAAGCGGATCTGGCCGAATCAGTAAGTCGCCTGACCGCCGTTGCTGGCGAAGCTCAAGTTCTTGCCGATCGTTCCGACAAATATCGCCGCCGCCTGCATGAAACGGAGCGTGAGCTCTGGCGAGTTCGTCGAGCTCTGGCTTCAGATCGGAGATCTTCTCATAGCTAAACGCCTTAACTTTATTTTCACTATTTCCTGCAATCTCATGTAATCAAAGTTGCCAACCTTTTCTGAAAGGTGTGGGCAACCAGTGTTTTTTGTGCAATAATATATGAATTTCTTGAGTTCTTTCTCAATACTGCTCAAATAATCTGTTAATCAATTTTTCATCTGCTCCCAATCATTCAATTCATGCATTCATTCATGTTACCAGTTAAGCATTTACCTTTTAAGGTTTTATACCTTAGCCAGGTCCAGCATATTCGTACATTTTAGCTGACAAATAGATCAGGTCATATGCCCAGCAGAAATCTTCGTGGGTCCGAAAATCAATGCGTGTATCTTCTAGTTAGCCTGAGCTAATGCTGACTACCTAGTCAGGCGAATCGAGGCGTCCGCCTTTAGCCTACGCTAACCTGCACTTATAATCAGGTTAGGTATAATTGAGGACATCCGTCCTTAGCCACTCCTGGCTTATACTGACAATCAGGTCAGGCAAAATCGAGGACATCCGTCCTCAGCCAATCCTGGCTTATACTGACAATCAGGTCAGGCGAAATTGAGGACATCCGTCCTTAGCCAATCCTGGCTTATACTGACAATCAGGTCAGGCAAAATCGAGGACATCCGTCTTCAGCCAATCCTGGCTTAAAACACGCACTTCAAGTTTTAGATTCATAAGGAGAAACCTGCAATTTTATTCAATCAAATTAATAAATAAGAGTTAAAATATTATAATTATGTGTAAAATTTTCGTAAGTTAGCGATATTCCAGGCGCGGGGGATCTCTGTCCCATCAAGCTCTTCCAACATGTAAGCTCCTCCAGCCAAGACTTGGGTGACCCGGAGGGGTCCTTGCCATGTGGCTTCTAGCTTTCCCTTGGTCTGTCCCAAATCAGTTTTCTTAAGAACCAGGTCTCCCACTTGGAAACGCCTCTCTCGCACCGTTTTATTATAGGCAACTCTAATTCTCCCTCGCACATGCTCCATTCGCACCGCCGCTTGGTCTCTCCTCTCCTCAACTAAATCCAGAGCATCTTGGATCAACGCCTCATTGTGAGCTTGATCATAACTCTGTACCCGATGAGTTTCTAAACTGATCTCCGCAGGTACCACAACATCCATGCCATATACAAGACTGAAGGGGGTCTCGCCCGTGTTTTCCTTGGGATTTGTGCGATACGCCCAAAGTACCGCACTCAGCTCTTCCATCCATTTCCCTCCAGACCTTTCCAATCTTGACTTAAGCCCTTGGACCAGAATGCGATTGGTTACCTCGACCTGACCATTCGCTTGCGGATGGTATACGGATGTAACATGGTGTTGTATTTTCATCTTGACATACCAAGCCTTAATTCTGGCCCCCGTAAATTGGGTTCCGTTATCCGATATTATCACCCTTGGTATGCCAAAACGACAAACGATATTTTTCCATATGAATCCCATTACTGCCTCTTCTGTTATTTTTGCCAGAGCTTCCGCCTTAACCCATTTACTAAAATAATCTGTAGCTACAATTAAGAATCTCTTCTGAGCTGGAGCCATCGGGAATGGGCCGACCAGGTCGATTCCCCATTTCGCAAAAGGGCATGGGGAGCTCATTGTTAACAGTTCTTCCACAGGATGATGAATCAAAGGAGCCATTTTCTAGCATTTTTCACACTTTCGCACAAAGACCTCAGCCTCCTTCCTCAATAAGGGCCAAAAATAACCAGCTCTTAACACCTTGCTAGCTAGAGCTCTGGCCCCCATGTGATTGCCGCAACACCCTTCATGAATCTCATGCAGTACCAGAGCTCCTTCTTCTTGACTCAGGCATCTCAATAAGGGCTGGCCAAATCCTCGTTTAAATAGTTCTCCCTTAATTAGGCAAAACCTGGCAGCCCTGGATCGTATTTTCGCCGCCTCCTTCCTATCCTCCGGCAAGATCTCCTGTTCCAAGTATGCCTTTATGGGAGAGCACCAGTCCTCCCCTTCACTGATTGAGCATACCTGTTCTGTTCCAATCCGCCTGTAGTAGAGTAATCACTCTTTCTTGACAATCTGCAGCCGAGCTGGCCACCTTTGCCAAGAAATCAGCTCTTCCATTTTCTTGTCTAGGGATCTGGAGGACCGTTAGGTCTTTCATGCCCCTAGCGAGCTCTCTATATTTGGCCAAATATCTCTGCATATTTTCTTCTCTCGTTTCAAACTCCCCACTGATCTGCTTGCAAACCAGCTGAGAATCTACCCTGGCGCACACTTGCTCTGCACCCAGGTCCTTCGCCATCTGAATCCCTCTTAGAAGGGCCTCATACTCAGCAGCGTTATTAGAAAATGTTGTGTTCAGCCGAATGGAGAACTCAGTAGATGTACCTGTTGGATCCGTTAAAATAATTCCAGCTCCACAGCCCTGGTTACAGACAGAGCCATCCGTGAAAATCGTCCATGCCTTCATCTCTCCCGGAGGACCAGTCATTTCTTGCATGAAATCAGCTAAGGCCTGGGCTTTAATTGCCGTTCTGGCCTCAAAGCTAATATCAAATTCGCTTAGCTCAATTATCCACTTGACCAGTCTCCCCGATGCCTCTGGCTTATCCATGACGGCTTTCAATGGCAGGTTCGTCCGCACGACTATACTATGTGAGAGGAAATATGGGCGCAATTTCCGGGCTGTGCCTACTAGAGCCAGTACCGCCCGCTCTACCTCTACATACCTCACTTCGGCATTGTGTAAGACCTTACTCCAGTAGTAGACTGGTTTCTGTACCTTTCCTTCTTCTCGAATCAAGACAGAGCTAACTGCCTGTTGCCCAACCGACAGGTACAAGATAAGGGGTTCTCCTAGAACAGGCTTTGTTAGCAAGGTCATGCCGGCCAAGTGTTCTTTTAACATTTTAAACGCATCTTCACATTCTCTAGTCCACTCGAAATGGGCTTTTTTACGCAAAGCTTAGAAGAACGGGAGGCTCTTCTCTGCCGAGCGTGAGACAAATCGGCTCAAGGCATTAATACGTCCCACTAAACACTGCATTTCTTTAACATTCCTGGGTGCCTGCATTTCCATAATTGCCCATACCTTTTCCAGGTTGGCCTCAATCCCCCTCTCCGTAACCATGTACCCAAGGAATTTGCCAGCTCTTACCCCAAACGCGCATTTTTTAGGGTTAAGCTTCATTCGATATTTTCTCAGTGTAGCAAAGGTCTCTTTCAGGTCATTCACATGAGAGGTTGTCTTGATGCTATTGACTAGCATATCATCCACGTATACCTCCATGTTTCTCCCAAGCTGATTTTTAAATATTTTATCTGCTAACCTCTTGTATGTGGCGCCGACATTCTTTAGCCCGAAAGGCATGACCACATAACAGTAGGTACCCTTCGGGGTGATTAAGTTGACTCTCTTCCAATCCTCCTTCGCCAGCCTGATCTGATGGTAACCCTGCGAGGCGTCCATCATACTTAGGAGCTCACATCCAGCCGTGGAATCAACTAATTGATCAATCCTCGGAAGTGGGTAGTGATCCTTCGGACAAGCTCGGTTAAGGTCACGGAAATCGATGCACATTCTCCAATCTTCTTGGGTTTTGGGGACTAACACAACATTGGAGAGCCATTCTGGAAATTGGATTTCCTGGATATGCTTGGCATTAAGTAATTTTCCCACCTCCGCTTCAATTATGGCCTCTTTCTCAGGTCCGAAATTCCGCTTTTTCTGCTTTACTGGCTTCACATCTGGGCTAATGTTTAGGCGATGCTCCATCACTTCCGGATCAATCCCTACTAAATCCTGAGGGGACCATGCGAACACATCCGCATTCTCTCTTAATAAATCCACCAGGGCTGTCAAGACCTCTGGGCTAAGAGTTGTCCCTACGCGGAGAACTCTACTCTCATCACCCGGAACGACCTCTACCAACATCAATCCCTCCTCACCTCAAGCCCGAGCTGTCCGTGGCTGCTCTATCCAAGCCTTCTTGCTCTGCCTCTCATCCTAAGTATTCCTCCTGATGCACTCAACATAGGTCTGTCTTGAGGCATATTGGTCACCTCTGACCTCTCCCGTACCGTCCTCCGTCGGGAACTTCATCTTCATGTGAAAAACTGAGATTACGGCTTGGAACTGACTTAGGGAGGGGCGACCAAGCATGACATTGTAAGAGGATGGCGCATCTACAACCAAGAAACGAACCATCCTAGTCACCCTATAAGGCTCTTCCCCTAAGGTGACGAGGAGCCTGACGGCTCCCATTGGTTTCAGGGCTCCTCCTGCAAAGCCGACTAGAGAGGTATTCACCTCCTCTAGTTCCACATCCAATTTCAATTGTCGGAAATAGTCATAATACAGGATGTTGGTAGAACTTCCAGTGTCCACAAAGATTCGTCGCACATTATAATTGGCGATCGTTACCGTTATAACCAGAGCATCCATGTGCGGGGCCAAAATGCCATCACCATCCTCTGACCCGAAACAGATGTTAGGGGTAGAGGTCATTTATTCCACATCGCGTGATTTTCGAACTAAGTCTTTCGCAGCTCTGACATAGCTGTGCTGCGTCCTCTTGGAATGCTCCTCCAGCTCTCCTCCAGTGATCATCTGGATTTCCCCATGAATGACTTGGGCTTGATCAGCCCGTCTCCCATCAGAGCGGCTTCTATCCTGGTCTTTTTTGCCCTGGTTAAACCTATCATAGCCCTTGTTGCCAGACCTGGCCTCTTCTCTCCTCATACGAACATACTTCTTCATGTGCCCAGCCTGAACCATTCTTTTTAGTTCGTCTTTCAGATGCGTACACTCATCGGTATTGTGCCCATACTCGTTATGGAAACGACAGAATCAATCAGATCTTTCTTTCCTAGGCTTTTGTGAGTATGTCTTGGGCCATTTCGGCTCTGGATGCCTCTCTATTGCCTGCAGAATTTTGCCTTGTGGCGTCACCAAAGGGGTATATCCGTCGAACCGAGGTCTCCCTCCAGACAGATCTGGTCTGGGCTTCTTCACTGCTGCCCTTTCATCTCTATCATACCTTTCCCTCTTCTTCTCCCCCTCCTCCTTGATTTTCAAAGATTTTTCTAAATGGATATACTTTTCTGCTCTCTCCAAGAGCTCTTCAAATTTCAGAGCTGGTTTCACCACCAGCGATTGAAAAAATTCTCCTCTCCTCAGGCCCTGTGCTAGAGCATTTACCAACAGCTCTTCTGACGCATAAGGTACCTCTAACTTAGCCGTTGTGAACCTATTGATGTAGGCACGCAGGCTTTCGTTCTCTTTCTGCTTCAGGCTAAAAAGTTCAAGCGGCATTTTCTGGTACTTCCTGCAGCTCGTGAACTGGTGCAGGAAGGCCGAACTGAATTCGTCAAAGTTGCTGATGGAACGAGGCGGTAACTGGCTAAACCAGAGCTGCGCCGACTTAGTAAAAGTCATTGGGAAGTAACAGCGTCCGAAAATTTATGTAGAGCTGCCGCGATCTCGAAGCGACTGAGGTGGTCCCACGGATCCGTGGTTCCATTATATTCAAAGCCCAAGGAACGATATGAAGCTGGTACGTCATCACGCATGACCTCCTCAGTGAAAGGAGTTCCCCTCCGCGTTGGCACGGCACTAGCATTCGTCAATTTCCTCTTGAATTCTCGCACCTCTTTTTGCAAACTCTGCATCTGTTCAGCTAGACCTGGATTAGTCTGGCTTGAAGTCTAGCTGTCGGAGGTGGAGAAGTGATCTTCCCTATCTTGTAGAGGGGCCCGATCCGCGTGCTGTCCTCGCAATGGTTCAGTTCCCACCACCGGGACAGTTCGTGCTGGCGGCGTGTTGGATGGCGGCATCGCCATCTCCGCGAACTTCTTTTCCACTGCCGTCTCCACGGCTTTGCCAATGAGCTCTGAGAGATGCAAAAGGAAGGATTCATTAAATGAACCGCCAGTAGTTGGCACGGATCTGCTGAGTGGAGGCGGCGTAGCGCCTGGCGCGGCTGCTACTGATGGTGCTGTCTCTCCTGGCCCCCTCATCGACGTATCTGTCGACCTGGGCATTCCCCACGGCGCAGCGGAACTAGGGGTTCCGCCGATCTCTCCCACCAAGTTCCATCGTAGACCGTCTGAAGCCATACAATAAGAAGAAAACCTCACGCCTTAGCTTGATCGTCTTCCCACAGACGGCGCCAATTGTTCCAACCCAAAAAATGACTGACATTGAGAATGCCTGGAACCTTGAACACCCTCCTGATCTGCACCACAAACACAAGTTAGAAAGGACCACCGGTGATTTTCCGGTGGAAACCTCTCCGATGCTTAAGTCAGTAAGCGTTTGAGGTGTTTTTCAGAAAGAAAGCAAGAATGCTCAAGAGAATGACTTACCCCTCTCAGCCTTGGGGCTGAGATATTTATAGCTTTCCCTAATGGGGACCCCAGCTGGGATCCCGGGAGCACATGCCGCGAATCTCTGGCCGTTGTGCAACAAATCCTGACAGGTGGTCCCACTTGTCTCTCCATTGAGGAGTCTGGGAACCAGATCTGTCTTATGCCAGGTCTTCCTCCATTTAACATTACCTCGGTTTTCTAGTTATCCTCGCGGATTTCAAGGAACCAGACCTGTCATGAGCCAGTCCCTCTTTCCTCCCATGTTTCTGCTGCGAATGGATTAGATCTTGCGGTAACGAGGACAGGCTCTGTTCCTAAGGTAACTAAGCCTAGTCTTCCCTTAATATCATGCTTGATTTTAACCCCCAGAACGTCAGCTCGGCATCACCGCTAGGCTTTCAACGACTTCTCCAAAATAGCTAAGCTGAGAGAAATCTCTATGCAGTAAACAGCTCTTCCCCGTAGAGCCATTGTAGTCCTCTTATCTAGACTCCTTGAGGTCAGAGCTACCCCAAACAAGGTCTGACACAAAGATAGCCCTATCATAAAGCATGTGTATGTATATATGTTACCTATGATTATATGCACATGATGGTACGTACAATATTGACAAATATAAAATTTTGCAATACTTTAATGATATTCATAGAGTACATAATATATTAGTATTTATGCTCTTAGATGACTTCTAATTTAGAAATCATAAATAAAGTTATTTATATGATTAGATGAGAGATTGATCATGATTTTGCCAATATGTTTAGTTAATCATGAATTTAGATGAATTGATAGATTTCATATATGTTGATCATGAATTTCGATGAATTGATAGATTCATGTATGTTGGTGATTCTCTTCAAGTTGATTTTATAAGCTACTTTCATGAATTTCGATGAATTGATAGATTCATGTATGTTGGTGATTCTCTTCAAGTTGATTTTATAAGCTACTTTCAATGTATGTATCATTGATTGTATATTTGAATATTTTCATGATAATGAAAGTTCATGAACGATAAAGAATTGTGTAAATAAGTCTTGTGATAAAGTATATTCACATGATATCAAAGAAAGAGTACGACATACTTCAAACTCATTATCTAAAGAAATTGATTAAACTAACTCAATCTAAATACAATTTAATATACTCAAAAGAAATTGAGTACTACCATTATTCGTTTGATGTGAAAACTAGAATAACTATAATTCCACAATAATATCACCCATCAACCCCTAATTGACAAAGAATCGTCAACCTTAGTCAAAGTCAATTCTCTTATGAACTTGAAAATTCATATTGACCCCAAATCTTATATTCGAAGTATATGTTCAAAATCTCAATAAATTCTGGATGTACTCTAAATGAATATTTTGAGAATTTTATGAAACACTACTTCCAAGCCTAAGAATTTAGTGAAAATAAATTGGTTTGCTTGCTAAAAAGGTCAATGGCTTCGATATGTTGCGACTAAAACCATGTCTTACTATATGTGAAAAAGAAAGTCACTTTAAATGACAATAATAATTTGAGAGATACGATCTCACTCTATTTTTTCACACTTGAGCAAACATACATATGCACTTGTATAATATTAATTATGATAGTGAGTCATTAAGAGACATGACATTATTATTCATAATACCAATGTTAGACCTTTGGATAAAGAAATTTCTTGAGGCTAACCATGATCGGTTTAAATAGTGAAAATAACCCAATGTAAAGGGGAAGAGACATGTTAATCCCTACCTATGTGGGCAGAATGAACCACAATGTAAGATGTGTAAGAGTTCGTGATATTTATTGGTCATGGTAGAAGTCATGGAGGTTCCCCAGTAACCTTTCTTAGTCAATAGATATCCTATATTTTGATTGATGAAAGTATAATCAACCATTCATATTAGACTATTGTATCTGGTCTTAAAATTTATTTTGAGTTAGATTTATGTGTTGTGGCCTGATTTAATTATTTTTGACTTATTGGTAAATTTTGTATTTCATTCTAAAGTATTGAACGTACTTGAGTTTATTTACCACACATTCACATACAAGGTTCATGAGAAAATTATTAGATATAATGTAACATATCTAGTAAATAATGTAAAATATCAGAATGAAAAGTATTTCATTCATCTCTGGAGGAATGTGAGAGTTTGTCGAGGAATAGATAATTATTCACTTAATTGATATTTATATGTGACAAAGTCTTGAGGCCTGGTGGCACATTGATCAAAGTCATAAAATCTTATTATGGACCAAGAGCGAACGAACCTTGTTAAGTTTGATGATATTCATGTTGATGATTATCACTAAGAAGTACATTATGAGAATGGAACTATACTTTTAATTTATGGTTTTAGAGTCAATCTAGTAATTTTACTTTACTACTTTTTGATCATTGAGTCATAAGATATGATCCACAAAGAACTTTTGGACACGACTCATTCAAGTTTTAACACGACTGGCATGGATTCTTTGGTCATCGTGATATGATGGCCCATATTATAAGATATTAACATGAACATCTTTTATTTTGAGTGAATCATAAAATAAAATAGAAATTTGATGCACAGTATAGTGTCGAACTAATGCTGTTCAATTATAGCTAGTGCATTCTAAAGTACTAGGAGCACTACATACATTCATATCTCAAAGATACATCACTCATTTTTTCAAAACTTGTTCATTAGCAAAATTGTATGATTGAGACCTGCATTTGCTAAAGATACAAAGTTAACACTTCATTTTATAACTGATAATTGGTGATACATATGGACATGACCATTCAAAATGCGAATCAAAGATACAAAGTATAATATCATACAAAGTATACCATCTCATTCTTATAATTGATAGTTGGTGATACATATGGACATGACCATTCAAATGCAGATCATTCAAGTATTTTGTAATTTTGGTCGATGCTTCCATTATTGTCCATAAAAAATGTTGCATTTGCAAAACTTCTAGCACATTTAATATAACTGAGGACTCACCAACCTTATAAAGCACCCAATCTCATAATACTAGAGAGTTTACATCAAAAGTACTTGATGTCTAGTGCATTTTAATAAAGATCGATGTACTGGATCTTATACCCTAATGTGCATATATAATAACGGGTCTCAAAGAAGACACCCATCACAAAGAATATAGGTGGTGAATAAGACAATATTTTATGCGCACTCATTTGTCTTTGCACAGGGTTATGCAATATTGCACGCAACTCTTACTTATTCGTTTATGAACCTCCTGCTAACCAGATATTTTGCGTACCAGTTGGTAACTGGATATAAGCCTGATAATTCATATCCAACATAAATACTTAATCGTCTTTAGAAAACCCATATGAATGCGCTGTGGGGGCGCAATAGGCACATATAATGCTTAATTAAATATGCGTAGATATGAATTATCAGGCTTATATCCAGTTACCAACTGGTACGCTAAATATCTGGTTAGCAGGGGTTCATAAACGAATAAGTAAGAGTTGCGTGCAATATTGCATAACCCTGTGCAAAGACAAATGAGTGCGCATAAATATTGTCTTAGTCACCACCTATATTCTTTGTGAGGGTGTCTTCTTTGAGACCTTATTATATATGCACATTAGGGTATAAGATCCAGTACATCGATCTTTATTAAAATGCAATAGACATCAAGTACTTTTGATGTAAACTCTCTAGTATTATGAGATTGGGTGCTTATAAGGTTGGTGAGTCCTCAGTTATATTAAATGTGCTAGAAGTTTTGCAAATGCAACATTTTTTATGGACAATACGTGGAAGCATCGACCAAAATTACAAAATACTTGAATGATCTGCATTTTGAATGGTCATGTCCATATGTATCACCAACTATCA
>BMAC01000336.1:368891-388675 GCA_014905375.1 Phtheirospermum japonicum | reverse complement strand
GACTTCACCTTTTGACTTGAATTTGGCTTTTGAACATGCTTGTATCCAATCCCATGTTTTGAACAATTTGGGATACACGATTCTAGAATCTCATCCACCTTGGTCTTGCCTTTGTTGAGGTTTGTGAGGGTTTCTTGGGCCTCCTTCAACTCGGTTTTCACCTTTTCTAGCTCAACATCCTTCTTGGTGAGCGACGTTTCCAAGAGAACAATTATGTCAAGCTGATCATCCTTTTCTTTGGTTAGCTTTTCTACTTCCTTTGTGAGATCTTTGGCCTTGAGTACCTGTTTACTCCAACTGACAAACATTTTCTGGTGATCAATACTCAGCTGCTCGTATTCCTCTTGATAATCAGTGATCTCGGCATTCAGGCATATGATGTTGTCTGCAAGCAAACCAACACGGACATCGTCGTCCCATACAACATGGGTAAATAAGGATGGATCAGGTTCAGTTGACTCGAAATCATTAACATCCACTGTAGCAACCATGCTCTTCTTCCTCGGAGTATCCATAGTACCTAGACAAGGATCAGTACTTAAAAGATTAAGTAACCCGCTCTAGATGCCAATTGTAAAAACTAGAAGGTCTATGGATTTAAAAATAAGGATCAGATTTACGATGTTGTTAATCAATGTTACCAACATCGACCAGAGCAGAATATAAATGTGCAGCGGAAAATAAAAATAAGAACACGATTAAACAAATTCAGTTCACAAATAAAAGTACTTGTGAACTTGGGTGTATAAACCCGAAAACCATATTACTTTCTTTTAAGTTCAATACAAAATATAAAGTAATATATGAAAACTAAATATCAAGAAACTTGATACTAAATACTTGTTGCCGGAATGGCAAGATCTTCTTCGTCGGTCACGCAACTTCAAAGATCTTGTTTATCACGATCGTTGGCTCCAAGTAGTACGTCGTGTTCTTCCTTCCTTGCTTTGTCGTGCGTCTTGCGTTGTGCGATCTCTACTTGAATTTCCCGTGCGTAAAAATCCTTCTCGAAAAGTTGTGAATGTAAGAGTATTGAAGGTATCCTCTTCTCTTGGCTTTGTCTTGTCTTAAATAGAAGAGTCCTAGAGTCCTAAAATTGGTAGATTTCTAAAACCAAATCCTAAACACAATCTAGGAATAATTAAAGTCTTGTATACAAACTAGGAAACAAATCTAGAGTCCTAATTTTAGTTCCCTAATATATTTTGGGCCTAAGAAAGGCAAATAACTAAATAAGGAATTATTCCCAAGAATAAAATCCTTAACAAAATCGATCGAAAACTCAACTAAAAGGACGACACGATAACGTTGAGATAAGATATTTAGACTAGATTCCGAGCACTTAAAAGTAACGAGTTGACCTCCATGTACGTCACCCATCCATGCCTCGGCAAAGTCTATCCCTGCTCAAACCGTCAAGTCGTCACCCGACTAGCCCAGTCATCTATACACCTCTTTAACAAAACAATATAAGAAAAACAAAATTAAGAACTTAACATGTACAAGGACTTCTCTTCTTGTACTTATTATCTTTTTATTCTTTTTCTTTTCTTTTTTTCTTTTTCTCTCTCTTTTATTTTTTAAGAGTACCCATAGAGATGAGGTACTAAATGAGCGTAATTTACATAAATAAAAAATGAGAGTTCATTGAATCCAATCTTACATTGCTAAGTGCAACTGATATCATTCCTCAATTCCGCACATGGAGTTTTAACGTCTCCAAAAATTAAAAAGAAAAATTACATAAAGTCCTATAGAGGTTAACTGAAAATGGGGCTAGTAAAGAGTATTCGACTCTTTGGAACGAAACAAGAATAGAACCGAAGACAAGACACTTCATAGATTATTTACACTTCATTCCCCACAATTACACTATTGTTCGAACGGAAATCTAAATATCCTAACCAAAGCATCTAACCACGTCACTTCGTCAAGGTTCCAATCAATATCAATACACACAACTCAAATCAGCCACAAGTAAGCATACAAAAATTTACTAACCAAACCAGGGACAAACCCCCCCAAGATAAGAGAAGGAGAGATACGTCCATGAAATCACGCTTGTGGTGATGAGTTGAGCGTCGAAAATCGTCCAATGGGCCTCAACATTGAAGGGGACCTGAAACAAAAAGAACAAAACACACAAAAACATATAAAATTAAAAGGCTTGGGTTGCCTCCCAAGAAGCGCTTGCTTAACGTCTCTAGCTCGACGATGTTTCTATTCGATGTCATCCCGGATCTAAAAATAAATGACGATCGTGCCACGCCTTGGTATTCTCCAAGAGAAAGAATTGGCAATGATAATCACCAAGGCGGGCACAAAAAGTACAACCCGAGATACAGAACACTCCAACTAGCTTCGGAGGTCGGAACCGCGAGTAATCGATCACCTCGAATATATCAAAGGATAATGGGCACATGGGGTGATCCTCGATCAAAGGAAGACTTAGAAAATCTTTTGAGCACATGAAACGTCTATCAACCAAACCGTGCTCTATCGTTCCCTTGATCACTGCCTCAACGCCCTCATAGTCATAAAAAGTCAGAATTGGGCTTAAAAGAGGGCAAACGGGCTCCTTCTCAACTATCTCTTCAAACGCCTCCATCTCATGTTCGTACAAAGTGTCAGGTGGCACGGCATGAGATTCAATAAACTCATCCGAAGGTGACTCTCCCACATAATCTTGCACAAAATCCTCAAAAAGCACGGGAGAAACAATGCCGACTCCCACCTTTTCCGCCTCACCTACCAATTGTACCTCCTCGCACACCTTGTTTAAAAGATCATCAGAGCTTGAACTGTCCTCAACCAAAATGGAATCTTCCACATCAGCGATGGGCATCTCCTCATTACAAGGCTTTTCAAGCCCATACGCCTGTATGAAAAGCTGCTCTAAATGAATCTCGAAGCGATCCATGCGTTCATTCATTCGTTGATCCCAATCCGAAATCTTGATTATAAAAGATTCCAATTCCGATAAAAGGGACATGGACGAATCTTGAGAAACTGTGGCGTAAAGATCACCGCTCAAATTATATGCATCGGAGATGGGTGGATTATAAACATCGTAGCTCAAAGAATAGAAATCTTGATACGGTGGAGCATACGAGTCCGCATTCGGATAAGGTGGGGCATAAGAATCATCAAGACCTGGATCATAATACCCAGGAGACGGTGCATAAGCATCCATGCTACCATAGCAAAATGAAGGACATGGGCCAAAATGATCAAAAGGATGGGCCCATTCTCGATCGCTCGGAGCATACGGGTCATAATACGATGGAGGGACTTGACAATCGATAGTTGGAGCGTAAGGGTCATCATATGGCGAACTAACTCGATAATCCACCATCTTCAATCAAAATAATCTCGAGTTGTCAAAAATGTGGCTACAAAGCACAACACTAAAAAACCGAGATTAAGAGTACATAAAGAACAAAAAGAAACAAAAACAAAAATCACAAACAAATACTAACACAAACAAACAAATAAAAGCAAACACCAAAAATCGCAACCTTTAGCCTTCCTCGGTAGCGGCGCCAAATTTTGAATCGAACTTTTTACACCTAATTTTTGTTTAAAAATAAAAATCTCGTCCGCAAGAGAACGGAGTTGATGTAGGCGGTAAGTTGGACTCGAGTCGAATCACAAGGAAGACTAATCGGAAGCTTTTCCGGTGTTTAATTTTACGAACATAGAAACGAAATAAAAACTAAACTAAACACGCGATCAAATAAGTCTTGGGGTTTCTAACATCTATGAGCAATGGAATAAAAAGCTTTGAAACGATTAAGAAAGCGAATGTTCTAATGCGCCAGAATCATCTCCACGATCGGGGTTGTCAATCCCGATCGTTCTAAATGACCCTAGGCATTAGAACGTTAAATTATAGCCAACAAGCATTAACATATTCGATCGCATCAACAAAAGCATGAACATGATCGACATTAAAATATCAACTAATCTAACGATAAATCACAACTAAAATTCCAAATCAAATAAACATAAACTAACAACGAGAAAAATGGTAAAAGGTTTATACTAAATCACGCTACTAAAGTACAATATCAAAATACAAAGGAAAACAAAAGCTAAATCCAGAAAGCAAATAAACAGAGTTCAGGAACACTTATGATCTCAAGAAATCAACAACACTCCATCGATCTTCAGCGGTAAGAAACAAACTTCAACAACATTCGAAAGAGAAATGATGAAACTACAAATTATTAAACGCTAATCTTGGATGAATTGAAAGAGGAAAGAACCGAGGGTTCTCTGCATTGTTCTGAACCTTTCCCCCTCGTTCCAGCACTTTTGAAATGAAGAAACCACCAACTTTTTATAGATTTCCCCGAAATAACTGCTCAAACTGTCGGAGCGCCGACCGACGCGGGCTGAGCGTCAGCGTCGACTCGGCAGTGCGTCGATCGACGAGAGCATGAATCGACATGAATGCAAGTTTGCGTCTACATGTGCGTCGAACGACGAAGCTAGGATCGACGCTACTGTAGCTTTGCGTCTGTCGATGCGAGCGGCTCTCGGCGTTGACGCGCGCGCTGCATTGCGGAGCCTACAGGGCTTCGGCACGTCCCGTTTCTTTGTCTAGAGTCGAAACACTAAAACTAAGCAAATTAGATTATTTCATATAAAATAAAGTAAAAACACATTAAACACCAAACGAAACGAAAAACATCAAAAGGAAGAAAAATGATAAAAGATAAACCTAAACACCCTAAAAGCACACAACATACTATGCAAAAACACACGAAAATCACATACAAATATGTACAAATCAGTACCATTACTAATACACTTGACCAAATATTAATTTCTCAAAATTGTTATCTTGATTTAACTCAAGAAAACGCAATGTCACTAGAATGGAATCAAAATGTAATTTGATACCTAAAAGAAACCATTGGCACGAGTTTATTCTTCTTATTCATAAATATAATTGGGACTGCAGATGGTCTTGTAATCCTTAAAAAAATGTTTAGTTTACTTCCTACTGTGAAACACCAAATAGTATCATTGATGTTGGTTACTCATTCGATCCATGTAAAGAGGTCATTATCATACATGTAGTAGTTCGTGAGTATCTACGATAAATGTTATGATCATTCATATATCTGATGATAATGGCTTGAACTCTATCACTGAAGAAAATGTGATAATACGAGTAATATCACCACAACTCTTCTACAACCAACAACTATGCACTTTCTCAAGAATCAAGTAAATTGAGGAAGTGGAGACTTCCAAAGTTCTCTTGATAGATGTACATATCAGAGAGAGGTGTACACTTTAGGGGGAGTCTCAACATAGGTGTGTTGTACTCTTTTTCCTTAGACCAACTTTTATTTTTACCATTGAATTTTGTTACTTGGCAAAGTTTTAACGAGGCAACAATAAAACACCATTTCACCCTTTGACTTGGCACAAGGGGGAGTGTTGAAGGAAGAACACAATTAGTGTGCCTTCGTCAATAAGTAACTGATGAAGGACAATTTAGGTATTTGTTATCTTTATGTATTATGGAAACATGTAATTGATACCCTATATAAAGGGAGTTTTTGATGAATAAGAGAACCCTAATTTCTACCGTCTCATTCGTCTCTCTTTTATATCTTCTCGATATGCTTTTCCTTTTACACACACACACACACACACACACACACACACACACACACACACACACATATATATATATATATATATATATATATATGGGTGGGTTCAAATGAGAACCATGTCCTTATTTGCGAACCTGCGAACTAGTGATTTTATTATATAATAGCAGTGTTTTTATTATACAATCACAGTGCTTTATTACACACACACACACTAGTTTAACACCCGCATATTATGCGAGATTTGAAAAAGAGTAATATTCATTAAAAATAACTAAAATAATATTATTAATGGTACATATTTTTTCTAATTACAGTAAGTCTGGTTTTCAACATAAAGAATTTTCAATTCTGTTTTTTTAACCGTGAGTCTCAAAATTAGTTGTAAAGTATATCAAAATACTCTAAACTTGAAGGGAAAACCCGTGAAAAATTGAGTTTGAAAAAATATAAAACATACTACACCGCGTGTCACATGTGAATATGTGATATAAAAAAAATTAAAATATATAAGGCACTGATAATTCAACTGAAAAAAACATCGTACATCTAACTTGTAGTCTATGTAATATTATTTAATTATTAATTATTTTTTTTTATGCATAAGACAATAATTTATCCGTATAGATATATAATGTATGTATCATGCATTATATTGAGATTAAATAAAAAAATTTAGAATATATTTAATAATTAATTTTTAGGCGTAATAATTTATTATTATTATTTATATTAACTTTTTTGTTTTCCTCTTTTATTTTTTGGCGTAAAAATATTTTTTCATATATATTTTTAATGTTATTCTCAATTCATTATATTATGATTAGATAAAAAAATTTAAGTCTATAATTTTTATATTTATTTTTGTTTTGTAATAATTTTATATAACTCATATTTTTCTTAATTAAATATTAAAATTCTAATAAAATTATTCAAATTTTATTATAAATAAAAATTAACTCAACTTATATTGACTTTTTCTAATTAGATATAACTTATTTATATTTTTATATTAGAAGAATATAAAGTAAGATGTTGAATTAGGCAAAAATATGTTACAGAAAATATTAAATTAGGAAACATGTAATAAAAAGAAAATATTCAATTAGGCTAAATATAATATTAGAAAAATATTAAATTTGGTAAAATATAATAAAAGGAAAATACTAAATTAGGTAAATAGTAGGCTCGGATGACACTGAAGCACCAAATTCTTTTCCAAAACTAAAAAAGCGTGAGAAATAGACACATAGGATGAACGATTTTGCATTAATATATATACTAGTTTAATACCCGTGTATTACACGGGATTTATAAAAAAAATTAAATATAAAATATATTTGTAAAAATTATAAAATTTTAAATTTAAAATAAAAAATTAAAAGGATGTGTTCTCTACCCGTGCCCTGTTGCATTTATTAATTATTATAATTATTAATTTATATTATATTTTAGTGTTTAGATTAAATCCGTTAATAATTATATTTACATACTTATAAAATTTAAAAAGATGTCACATTTTTAATCCGTCTCTAATCTATATTAATTAATTATTATTAACTCATTTTATATTTTTATATTTAGATTAATTTTGTTAATAATTATAGTTACATACTTTGAAAAATTCTAAATGTGAAATACTCCCACGCCTTCTCGCATTGTGCCATTGTCTAATAAATATTAATTAATTATTATTATTATATAATTTTACTTATTTATATTTATATTTAATTCATTACTAATATTTAGTTACATGCTCCAATTATTGAAAATATATCATAACTTACCTATACAGAATATTTAAAATTTCAAAAATAAATTATTTCAACTTTTATTATAAATATAATTTATTTAATTATTTTCATAAATATTTTTTGTAATTAAAGTTATTTCATATGTAATTCTTTTTTTAATTAAAATAATTAATTTTGATTTTTTCTATTAATTATATATGACTTATTTATATTTTTATATTAGGAGTATAAAAGAGAATTATTGAATTAAACAAAATATAAAATAAAACTATTAAGTTAGGCTAAATATAATAAAAAGAAAATATTAAATAAGGCAAGATACAATAAAAAAAAACTAAATTAGATATATATTAGGCTCGAATGACACATAAGCAACCGAATTATCAAAATTTTTTATTATCCAAACGAAACATACGAAGCAGACACATAGACTAGGAGCACTAGTACAAAAAAACCATTATAGAACAACCATTCATGAACGGCTCAGGAGGCTACGTTCTAGAATATAGTCTGGTGGTATTTTCGTAATAAAAAAGTCCCATACTAGAACGTCTTTAAAAAAGACGTTCTGGTATATTCGAAATCTAGAACGTCTTTGAAAAAGACGTTCTGGTAAACTCGATATCTAGAACGTCTTTCAAAAAGACGTTCGGGTAAATTCAATATCTAGATAGTCTTAAAAAAAAGACGTTCTTATATGTTCAGTTATTTAGAACGTATATTATTAAAGACGTTCTGATATAGCTATATTTAGAACATATAATCATAAAGACGTTCTAGAATATATAAGTTTTTAATTTGAGGAACAAAAACTAATATCATTTTTGCCCTAGATATTCTAGATCTGATACTTCTTGCTCCACCATTTCCCTCCAGCATCTCTTGCTCCATCGTTTCACCCCTCTCCCCCATCAATCTCACACACAAGCTTCCTCACAGCTGCACCGCGACACCGGGCGGCGATGAGTAGTAGTGGCGACGAGTAGCAACTGCGGCGAAGTGAGGACGGCTCATTTGGCTCAGTGCGAGGTTAGGTTTCGGTTCAGGTCGGCTTGTTGGGTTTAGAAGTGACGGCGGTGCTGGATTGGAGGAATCACTGCCCAGATATGGTGCACGAGATTCTAGGAAGGTAATTTTTGTTTGCATTTTTATTATTATTCTTGTGTTCGATGAGTTTTTAGTTTTTAATTCTTTTTCTATTTTTTTATAATTCAGATATGTATGAGATCAAAATTGAAACTTTTATTTGGTGAGCTCTAGCTGGGGGTTATTTATTTATTTTTAGTTTTTGTTGTTATTTTTGGATTAGAGTGAAGATATGGACTACTTTAGCCATAATTGCTCAAAAGCTTAAGCTTTTTCTTGAGTTTGCTTAAATTATACTCTCTGCATTTCAAATGGATTGCATTTCAGTAGATTTTGACTGTGTTCTGCACAATGCTTGTCCATCTCATATAAACTATTACTGTAGAGCACATGATATGTGAATGGTAGTTAATTTTTTTTTTTTGAATTTATTTTTATTTATGTGGATATTACAGTTTTTCCCAATCTGTATGTCTTCAAAATTTGTCAAAAATGCAATATCTCACGATGCCATTATTGAAGTGCATCCGGTTGGAAATTTGGTGCCGAGCAGTTTATTAAGATGCTCCCTGATAAAGTTTATGTTCACTGTGAGTTGCCCGTTCTGTACATAACCGATCAAAAGATATTTAGCACTATGATCCTTAGGCAATCATACTGTTTTCTGAGTTCATAACTAAATTGAGCTTCTTAAGAAGAATGCAATGCTCGAGTTGGCAGCAAAATTCAGCTTATTAAACTAGTACTAGGAGAAGCCTAAATATTTTTCTTGTTAGCGTTGATCTTTTTTAAATATTAAATCCATTTTATTAAATTAGTTCATAAGATAATTGATCATTTGAAATTAAACATTATATGTCTTGCAGGTAGTGAACGAAGTATGTCACTGACACTAGCGTAGACGTTATGGGTGAGAGGCTGGCTGATGAGGTCTTATTTTATTTTATTTTATTTTTAAAAACTATTTTATTTATCCCCGTAACATACATTAATCCTTTATTTATTTATTTATTTTCTGAATTACAATTTAGGTCCTTCAAGTAATTAAAAGGAAGCCTAGTTTAAAGAAATTCTCGTTCGTTGCACTTTCTGTAGGAGGGCTTGTGGCAAGATATGCTATTGGGAAATTATATAAACCTCCGAGTAGGGTAAGTGGAGAGGAAATATCATCATGCAATGGTTGTAATGACGAGTCAAAGGGCACAATAGCCGATCTGCAACCAATAAACTTCATTACCGTTGCCACTCCTCACCTTGGTTCTAGGGGTAATAAGCAGGTAAAGAGCCGAGTTTTCATCGTATCATGTTACGTTCTTTTTAGAGCATGATTGTAGAGGAGAGTGGTGATATAGTGTGATGCCTTATTTGGTGACGTTTTATTTAGGGATAAATAATTACAAAATTACCTTGAGGTTTGGCCAAATTACCAACAAAATAGGTAACTTGGAAAATTACAAAAAACTACTCTCGATGTTACACCGGTCTTTCATTTAACGGAAATTGTTGATGTCATCAGTCTTGTTTACAATTAAATCTCTTAACTTCTTTTTTAAATATTACAAATAACCCCAACTTCTTAGCATTTTTCTAAATATTACAAATAGCCATACACAAAGATATGACTATCTGTAATATTTTGAAAAGTTTGAGGGTGTAATTGTAAAATATTTGGTAATGTCAGAAAATTACGTTAGGTCAACTAACGGTTGGGACAATATGTATACATAACTAAACCTCAAGGGCATATATACGAATTTCTTTTTCTTCATGTTAATAACCCAAACTGTAATTTTATAATTATCCCTTAAATTATTAGTTCTGCAAGGTGTTGGGCCTTGTTTCATGATATGCCAGAATGGGATTTTTCTTTTTAACTTTTTCTATCAACTTTGTTATGGAATTGAGATCAATCTTAATAAACCCATCTATTCAAAATATAGAAATAAGCATTAGTTCTCAACATACCTGTCAGGTACCCTTTCTTTTTGGGGTAACTGCTTTAATCCATTGGATAATTCGGAGAACTGGACAACACCTTTTTCTTACAGACAACGATGATGAAGCCTCCACTCCTTAGACGCATGGTAGACGATAATTCAGAATATATCCTTTCATGTAAGCTTAGCTTTATTATCCGTCTCCTCTTTCAGTTGGATTTTGAAGTTTTGGCTGAGTAATATATTCATTTGTGCAGGTCTGCCTTACGAGCTTTTAAACGGAGGGTGGTATATTCAAATGTTGATTATGACCGTATCCAGAATTTATGAAAGTTTTTTTTTTAAAATAAAAAATTATTAACCCTTTCATAGCATTGTTTCATTATGTTTCTTGTTTTCTTAACAACATATTTGTTAGATAATGTGGGTTGGCGAACATCTTCAATTAGACGCAATAGTGAACTGCCAAAGGTTATCCATATCTTCATTCTTCTGCATACCATTCATCATTTTTCTTTATTTTTCTATTTTTTATATTAGGGATAATTATAAAACCATGGTTGAAGCATTTAACGTAATTACAATTAAAAAAGACCAGTTATTTATTTAAAATCACAGCTTAACTGTGGAGCCTGGAGGTTTGCATTTACTTTACATATTACCTCCTTCGGTGCAATTTGTAGAACAGAAATATACACCAAGTGGCTATTGTATATACAAGGGTGAATTACAAAAACTACTCTCAAGGTTTAGGGTAATTACAAAAAAACTAAGAGAAGTTTTAAAATTATAAAATTATCCCTGAGATTTGATTTTATGTTTAATATAAGGTGGTAATTGTAATATATTTGTTGAGAAATTTATTCTTGCCAATAATTCTTATTTTGTTATTTGCCTTTCTTAGTTACAAAATAAATTAGGAACTCAAGATTTTGTTTCCTAGTTTATTTATAGGATTTTATTTAATTTTTTAGATTGGTTTTAGGATTTGTTATGCTTATTTACCAAGTTTAGAATTCTAAAATTGTCTATTTAAGACAAGAGAATACTAAGATTTGGATATACTTTTGTAAGAGACGCACGGCTTTGACGAAGGAACAACACACGACGCACAGCAAGGAAAGAACACGAAGACTACTTGGAGCCACTGTCTGAGATTAAGAAGTTCTTCGAAGTTGCGTAACCAACGGAGAAGATCTTTTCATCAAGGCTACTAGTATTTAGTATCAAGTTTTTGATATTTTAGTTTTCATATATTACTTCATATTTTTGTATTGATCTTGAACAAGAAAGTAATATAGTTTTCGGGTTTGTACACCCAAGTTCATAAGTACTTTTACTTGTGAACTGAATTTAATTTGTTGTATTCTTAAATTTTATTTCCGCTGCATAATCTTTGCTTAACTCTGGTTGATGTTGGTATTCAGTGTTGGTTAACATTGATAACAACATCATAAACTGATACTTATTTTCAAAATCATAGACCTTCAAATTTTACAATTGACATCTAGAGCAGGTTACTTAAGCCTTAAGTACTGATTCTTATTTGTTTAGGTGCTATAGATGATCAAGGCAACCCAAGGCCTCCGATCCTCAATGGGGAGAACTACTCTCTCTGGATATAGAGGATGCGGTGGCACTTAAAGAGCATCGACGAACGTGCATGGAGAACTATTCTAACTGGATAGGAAAAGCCACGTGTCACTGATGGTGAAGGTGATACCATCGATAAGAAAGAGGAAGATTGGACTGCTGACGAAGTAGCTGCTGCAAACTGGAGTTCCAAATGCATCAACACCTTGTGTGGATATGTAGATTCAAGTTACTACAGAGTCATCAAGAATTGACACTCAGCAAAGGATGCATGGGACGCACTCCAAAGGGTGTGTGAAGGGACCCAGAGCGTAAAGAGATCAAGGCTCAGAATGCTGATGTCCACCTTCGAGACAATGAGAATGGACAAAAATGAGTCTATCATGGACTACGCCATGAGACTCTCTGATGTTACAAACGAGTGTAGAGAGCTTGGTGAATCAATAACGAACTCGCATCTTGTGGGAAAACTACTGAGATCCATCACAAATAAATTCACCGTAAAAGTGGTTGCCATAGAAGAATTCAAAGACGTTGATGACATAGAGTTTAACACCTTAGTTGGCTCTCTCAAGCAATATGAGATGGAACACCTCGGTTCCAACTCAATAGAGAAGAATGTTTCTCACTCCTCCGATGCTAGCTTTGACAACGATGAAGATGATGAGGAATTTGACATGAATGGGATTCTGAAAAAGATGGAATCCACTATTCTTGAGGAAGACGAATTATCCTATGTGACCCAACGCTTTAATAATTTTCTTAAGAAGAAGAACAACTTTAGAGGATCAAACTCAAATACCAAGCCACCGGTGTCTGCACCAAAGTTTACTGGACGCACTCTTCCCAGATCTCAGTCCTCACCGTTAATATCCGATGCATCCATCTCCCCAAAACCACTCAGTGAGGTACAATACCATGAATGTAAGGGCTGGGGACACTACAAGAATGAGTGTGCTAACACTCTTAGGAAAAAGAGCATGGTTGCCACAAATTTCACTGAGGATGTCAACGATTCTGACTCACCTGAACCTGTTCCATCCCTGTTTACTAATGTTGTGTGGGACGACGATGTCCATGTCAGTAACCTTGAAACCAACATCGTGTGCCTGAATGCAGATATTGTTGATTATCTTGAAGAGTACGAGCAGTTGAGTGTTGAACATAAGCAACTGTTTGTCAGTTGGGAAAAACAGGTACTCAAGGCCAAGGATCTCATGAAAGAGGTGGACAAACTAACTAAGGAAAACAGCGATCAACTTGACATAATTGTCCGATTAGAATCGTCGCTCACCAAGAAGGATGCTGAACTAGAAAAGGTGAAAACCGAGATGAAGAGGATTCAAGGAACCATCACGAATTTGAACAAATGGAAGGCAAAGCTCGACGAAATCTTAGAGATGAGTTTCCTAAAAACCTCAAAGCATGGAATTGGCTATAAACTAAATCAGCTCAAACAAGCATCAAGCCAAGAATAAAAATCGACCAAACGGCACAAGAAGAGAAGGAGACAGTTCGTGTGCCATCATTGTGGAGAACCAGGTCATATACGACCTTTTTGCTGGAAGATTATTGGCGAGAGAAGACACTTTCAGAGATCAAAGGTGGCTGCTAAATCCCATGTTGGTTCCCATGTTACCAACATCAATACCAACACCAGAGTCAAACAAGTGCGGGTCAAGAAAAATAACATCAAGTGCAATATGATCCATACCTCCCTGAAATCCCATGTCCCTGGAGCCTGGTACTTCGGTAGTGGATGCTCAAAACATATGACCAGATCAGAAGAATTACTTTCCAACATTGTCAGGTTTCGAGGTGGAAAAGTAAAATATGGTGGAGGCGCAAATGGCCAAATCTTTGGTCAAGGAACTCTCCATGTTCCCGACGTTGTGACCCTGGAAAATGTGTTGCTGGTAGAAGGACTTAATACGAATTTGATAAGCATAAGTCAACCTTGCGACGGAGGTTTTAGTGTCAAATTCGATCGAGAGAAGTGTGAAGTCTATGAGGAGAATGGACCGTGTATTCTCACTGGTCAAAGGACTTCAGATAACTGCTACCAAATCCAAAGTGATGCTTTTTACAAATTATCTCAATTAAGTGATGCTGAGGTGTGGCATCAAAAACTTGTGCATGTCAACTACAAGATGATGGACAGGTTGGCCAAAGAAGAAGCTGTGAATGGGCTTCCTAAACTCAACACCAAGATCATCCCTGTTTGCGAGGCGTGTTAGAAAGGAAAGTAGGTCAGGGTGCCACATCTAGTACAGCAAAGTATCACTACATCATCTTACTTCGAAATCCTTCATATGGACCTTATGGGACCACTTGAAGTCGAGAGACTTGGTGGTAAGAGGTATGTTTTAGTCATTGCAGATGATTTTTCTCGTTATACTTGGGTAGAGTTTTTAAAAGAAAAATCTGAAACCTTTGAAGCATTAAAAAACTTGCAAATAGGCTGTGTGTGAGATTTGATGTGAACAATGGTAGGATTAGAACTAATCACAGAAAAGAATTTGAAAATGCATCTTTTTCAAAATACTGCTCTACGGAAGGTATAAGTCATGAGTATTCTTCACCCATTACTCCCCAACAAAATGGCATAGCTGAATGAAAAAATAGGTCTCTAACTGAGATGACTAGAACTATGCTCATTTCTAATGGCATTGCAAAATGTTTTTGGGCTGAAGCAATGAATACCGCATGTCATATAATAAATAGGGCTTATTTTCGAACATGGTCATGTGCAACACCTTATGAATTGTTGCTGGGTAAGAAATCGAACTTGAGCTATTTTCATGTCTTTGGATGTATCTGGTATGTGCTCAATGATGCTAAACTAGACTCAAAGAGTGACAAATACATATTCATGGGTTATTCCCAAAATAGTCATGCATATAGGTTGTTTAATCTTAGAACTCGTAGCATGTTTAAAACAAGCTCATAGAGCTTGGTATGAGAGATTGACTCAACATTTGCTCTATTTGAACTTTAGAAGAGGAGAAGTTGACAAAACCCTGTTTCTCCTTAAATCTAACAAGCACATCTTAATCGTCCAGATTTATGTAGATGACATTATTTTTGGATCCACTAACGAGCAGATGGTAAAGGAGTTTATCACTCGAATGTCAGACACATTTGAGATGAGCATGGAAGGTAATCTCTCGTACTTTCTTGGTTTACAAATCAAGCAGCTTGATGATGGTATTTTCCTTTCTCAAACCAAATATGCTAAGAACTTAGTCAAAAAGTTTGGGTTAGAAAGTGAAACGCATAAGAAAACCCCACTAGGCAAAACTGTGAAACTGTCAAGAGACGATGTTGGTAAGGATGTTGATAAAACCATGTACAGAAGCATGATAGGGAGTCTATTGTATTTGACAGTAAGTATACTTGATATTATGTATAGTGTGTGTTTGTGTGCTAGATATCAATCTAATCCAAAAGAGTCGCACTTAAAGCCGTTAAAGAATCATAAGGTACATTGCTGGTACAACAGAATTAGGTGTGTGGTACACTAAGGACACTGGTACTGAACTTGTAGGGTATACTGATTCGGACTAGGCTAGGGATGTGCTAGATAGGAAGAGTACTACAGGGGGCTATTTTTTCTTGGGTAATAATATAATTTCTTGGTATAGCAAAAAGCAGAACTATATTTCTCTTTTTACAACAGAAGCCGAGTATATTGCAGTTGGAAGTGCATGTACACAATTATTGTGGATGGACCAAATGATTGAAGACTATGGTCTGCACAGTAGTATTTTGACTGTGCTTTGTGATAATTCCAGCGCCATTGACATCTCAAAAAACCCAGTCCACCATTCTTGAATTAAACACATTGACATAAGGTACCACTTTATTCGAGACTTGGTTGAGAGAAAGATAGTTAGCCTTGAGCATATAGGGACAGACAATCAGCTTACTGACATCTTCGCAAAGGCATTAGATTTCGAGACCTTCTCTCATTTGAGAAGAGATCTCGGTATGTGCATTGTCTGAGCTAATGTTGGCTTGTGATGTTGTGACACACTATATCAATATCAGTCACAACATCTGTATAATTTTGCATGCATTTTTATTTTTCTTTTCATACATAATTCAAATGCATTGAGTTTGGTTGAAAGTGCGATATGGTCTTGTGTTGTAATAAAAGTGATGACAAACAGGACTAACCTCTTCAATTAGGTGATTGTGGAGCTTACCCGCAGAAACTGGTTTTCTCCCAGGTCCAAAAACAAGAGGTGTTAACAGCAATTGCTGAATATACACTATTTCTCTTCAAATATCTAAAAAGATGAAGAAAATCTTGATACAAATTGATCCAATATTTAAATTTCACCTTCTTGAGCGATTTTGACGTAGTCATTAACTTGGGTTAAGGGGTAAGTTTCCATTGACTTCGCCTGAGGCAATGTTGGTTCATAATATTGTTAGTAATAAAAAGCAACACTGATCGAGTCACTAAAACCGTAATGTGAATTATTTTAACCTTTTCAGGTCATGAATTTTAGGCATCTAAATGGACATTCATACTTTGGGAAGACGCCTTCTTGATGTGCGTACTGTTGCTTGTGTTTTTGTCTATCTTGAATTCTCTTAATTGCGTTTTGAATCTAGCTAACTAAGTGTTTCAGTGGAGTTGTACTCGGAAGGCTGGACAGGTAATAACGAGCTTAATTTGGGGAGTGATAATTCATAATGCACAAGATTACCTCTACTGTGCTGATGGTTCAATTGATTCAGCTCTCTACTCCGGTTATTTATGTGGTAGAGTTGTGCGATTTTATTTTATATAAAAAAAATGATGAGATAATGGTTGAAGTGGGGGTGATCACGTATCCTACATTAAGGGGGAGTGTTTTTATTTTAGAAAGGAAAGAACATCAGGTTCTAGGCCCCAAATCCGCTGAAAGGTAAATTAGTGTTATTTCCTTCTTTTTTTATTTTCTTTCTCTATCCTTGGCAATGGTCACTTTTTGAAAGGCATAAATACATGATTTTTTTTACCGTTTGCCCACTTCCCCATTAACCCTCTGCAATTGAACTCTCTAGCTCTCTCACGCCTTTCCAACTATCTCGATTTTCTTGTTGCTCTTGTGTTTTTGAGAAATTTGCAGGATGTCAAACCCGCCCTCGTCTCCATCTATTCCTGAGTAAACGGCAGGGTTCCATCGCTCCGGAGAACAGGTTCCTGCTCCTTATGTGAAAATTGACAGTCAGGACATTTGCGCCGAATTCGGTGGTGGTTCTTCTTCCATCCCAACATCACCGCCTCCCTCACCGCCGCGTGAATTTCATGATGTTGTGCCGACTCCTGCGCTGATTGACGCCACCCCTGAAGCACAAGTTTTTCCAGGGCAGCCCGGCAACGAGATCAATGTTTATAATCCCCCAAATTTGGCCTTTGTTGCTGAGATGTTTGGACGGGTGGGGAATCCTACCCTGAAAAGATCCTAGAGGTTGGACAATATCCCTCCCGGCGTAGTGCCGCCCGTAGCACTAAAGAGCTAAGCAGGGCAGCGCCGCAATGTGCCAATTGAGCACATGAACCTCGCGGAGGATGTCACGGTCATGACGGACCCTAACGACAATGATTATGTCCCTACTGCTCTGGTGGAAGGATCGGTGCCTCCTTTTGTTTCGGCTCCAAGTCTGACGGTGAAGAAGACACCTCGCCGGAAGCAGACTGTGAAGTTGGCCAATAAGAAATCTGCCCCGGCGGCAATCAAGGTTTCTCCAGGTTACACTGAAACTGAATACTCCTCCCCTCCTTATACTATTTTAGATTTTATCTCATGAGAGGTCACTAGTTCATCCGGACCGACCACTACTGTTCATCCTCCGTCTACTGTTCGTAATGATCAACATGCGTTTGATCATGAACTGTTTGAGTATTCCCCTAATTCCTCTTATGATGTGCCTCTTCGTGATATTCTTTCTGCTTACAATAAGGACAAGAAGAAAAAGAAGGCTGCTAAGGAGGACAATGTTGCTCCTCATGTTGGTTCCCCCATAACAACATCGCGTCATTCCCCGTCTATTTTGTCCTCCAGCTCCGCCTCTGCTGATATTGCTTCTCATGCTCCCACACCGTCTCCCTCGGACACCTCTATTCACTTAGACTCCTCTGGTGGCTCTCCCTCTCGGGCCGTTGAACTTGAAGACATGGTGCCGTATTCAGATAAGTTCTTGACTGCTGAGGCTGAGGAGTTGATTTTTAAGTACCAGACCCGGCATATGATTGCTGAGCGCCGAGTCCCGGTTGATTTGTTTGAGAGGCAGAACTTGATTGCCTATTTTCAGCATAAAGGTATGTATTCCACAGTGTCCACTACCATGCCTTTTGTTCGTGATATAGTCGTGGAGTTTTATGTTAATCTGTTGCCCTCTATTGTTGATTTAGATTCTGTGAATTTTGGCAAAGTATTTGTGCGTGGCAAAGTGTTTGGTTTTACCCCTGATTTGATTGATGAGTTGTTTGGGACTGAATTGTATCGGGGTGATTCTACTGTGGATGATATGAATGAGGTTATTTCATTATTGTCTGGCGGTATGGTGCATGCGTGTTTTGAACAGTTTTCGAGCACCCGACTTTCTTCTATTTACTCTATTCTGCATAAGGTGTCCATTTTCAACTGGGTTCCCTCCAAGAATACTACATGTGTTACGCGGCCTCATGCCCAGATTTTGTACAGGCTTGGGAGGGGAATCAAGTTCAGTTTTAGGCAACACGTGTTCGACATTGATACGGCACTAAAAATCCCTACGTAATATATGAGGGTTGATAGGGCAACATATATGCCAGATCTGGTTTGGGGTAGCTCTGACTCAGAATAATTAGATAATTTAAGAGAGGGCTAGAATAGCTCTGTCTCTATGAAAGATCTAATTAGCCCTCTTGATAAAACAGAATGTTAGGAAGAGGTGGTTATCGCTTGAGATCCCTGACTTAGCCATCTTGAAGGGCACTAAAAGTTTGGAGATTATACCAAGCTGAAGTCCCAGGGATTGAAGTTTAACCTGGTCTGGGTAAAAGACCTGGTTGAGTCCCCTGAGGAATAGAGCTCTTCCTCATTYTTAGRAAGAGTTGASCTGTTGAACAGRGGGGACAAGAGGAAAGAAGAGCAGAGATATTATGGACTAGGTCAGATCGGGAGAAGGAAATAAGGAAGACGTGGGACAGAGGATTTTATCAAGAGGGCTAATTAGATCTTTCATAGAGACAGAGCTATTCTAGCCCTCTCTTAAATTATCTAATTATTCTGAGTCAGAGCTACCCCAAACCAGATCTGGCATATATGTTGCCCTATCAACCCTCATATATTACGTAGGGATTTTTAGTGCCGTATCAATGTCGAACACGTGTTGCCTAAAACTGAACTTGATTCCCCTCCCAAGCCTGTACAAAATCTGGGCATGAGGCCGCGTAACACATGTAGTATTCTTGGAGGGAACCCAGTTGAAAATGGACACCTTATGCAGAATAGAGTAAATAGAAGAAAGTCGGGTGCTCGAAAACTGTTCAAAACACGCATGCACCATACCGCCAGACAATAATGAAATAACCTCATTCATATCATCCACAGTAGAATCACCCCGATACAATTCAGTCCCAAACAACTCATCAATCAAATCAGGGGTAAAACCAAACACTTTGCCACGCACAAATACTTTGCCAAAATTCACAGAATCTAAATCAACAATAGAGGGCAACAGATTAACATAAAACTCCACGACTATATCACGAACAAAAGGCATGGTAGTGGACACTGTGG
>BMAC01000336.1:322142-361428 GCA_014905375.1 Phtheirospermum japonicum | reverse complement strand
TCAGGGGACTTCACACCAGGTCTTTTACCCAGGCCAGGTTAAACTTCAATCCCTGGGACTTCAGCTTGGTATAATCTCCAAACTTTTAGTGGCCTTCAAGATGGCTAAGTCAGGGATCTCAAGCGATAACCACCTCTTCCTAACATTCTGTTTTATCGGGAGGGCTAATTAGATCTTTCATAGAGACAGATCTATTCTACCCCTCTCTTAAATTATCTAATTATTCTGAGTCAGAGCTACCCCAAACCAGGTCTAGGCATATATGTTGCCCTATCAACTCCTCCCCCCAAACAGTTGGGGTAGATCGGTAATATCCCCAAGCTCTTTCGAAATAAATGAGGCCATTTTGTTTTTTATGACTTCTCGTACTGGGGAATCCCGAGATATCCGCCTGCCAAACAGCCCTAATTATTGGCACTAGTGGTGTCGGCCCATATTCCCCAAACGGTTGCCATAACCCACACGTCTTTCCAAGTACTGTACCTGATTGGTCAGCGGCACGTGTCCCATTCCAGGACGGTTAGCGTTCCAGCTCACTGCCTAGGATACTGTTCCTCTGTCCGCATTAAATGTGAGGATCCCATCAAATCCCGCTTTTTCCTTGATTCTCGTTTTTCAAATTGATCCGCCTTCCTTTTGTCCCTCCGAATACCCTTTTCTCCTTCATTTTTTATTTCTATTTCTCAAAAACCCTCTAAAGGCTTCCTCCCTTTTCTCCTGCAATATTTTGGCGATTTCTGCTCCTCCAGTAATCTTCTTCTAATCTCTCAAGCAATTATTACCAGGTACCCTTTCTTTCTTCACGCACTCTTTAATTATGTCAATTTCTTCTTCCCGAACCAGCTCCGTCAGGGAGAGTTCGTCAGGGGCAACTCCGGTGAACTCCACCTCCACCGTGAACCTTTCCTCCGCCGATTCTTACGCGACGGCTCCGGGGAGGGGGCCACCGGCAATCCTACCTCCTCCTCCTCCTGACAACCTATCCTCAATAGTTAGCAATAGGACCCTCAAAGAAATCCGCGCAAAATTCCCTATCTCTGACATGTTCTCCTTCACTAATCCGGCACCCGGCGAGGAGGGCGTCATCACCTCCCGCGGTCATCTCACTTTCTATGTAGACCAGTTCTACGCGGGGTTAAGCCTGCCTGTCCATCCCTTCATCCAGGCTATCTCTAGGCTGTACCATATCCCAGTACAACAATTCCTACCCCACGCCTTTCGCGTTATGGCCGGATTTCATCTGGCCGCACAATATGCCCGAATTACCCCTACAGCTCAGCTTTTCTTCTCTTTATTCCAAGCAAAGAGCTCCTTCGGTTTTTTTCTACTTATCTGGACGATCAGACGTCCATTTTTTATCAGGTCTTCCTACCTCTCATAAGGCCTGGAAAAAGAAGTTCTTCTTTGTTCAGTGCTCGGGGGATTGGGGCTTCCCTACCGAACCCATCAGCTTTCTGCATCCTCAAATGCGCTTGCCTCGAGGGGATAGGTCATCAGATCTGAAGGAAAAAATTGCCCTTTTAAACCAGAACCCCCTAGACTTATCCAAGATGCTTACCATCAAGCTCTTGAACTTCTTCAATTCCCAGCAAGGACACGGTCCTTTGCCACCCAAGATTGGTATTTTATTATTATTATTTTTTTTCGGAATGTCTTGGCTTTATTGCTTTCTCGCTATAGTTTTTTTTTTTCACCGTTTCGCTTTTCCATTTCAGAGAAGATGATGCTAGCAAAGATAGAAGCCAAGGCTCGCAAGGCGGCAGCAGGGAGCCAGAAGAGCCCTCTGGGGGAGCCTGCCAGAGCTGCTCAGGCCCCGGAAGAGGTCCTCCTTGCTACGCCACTCCAGAGCCAACCTCAGGCGCCAACTTAAGACTCCCGAGCCCGTCATGAAAGACTCAGAACCGAGGAGGAGCCCCGTGCGGGAACCAGCAGGTCAGTCTTTGACAAATCCAGAAGAAGAGCAACAGCTGAAGCGGAAAAAGTGGAGCCGTACTGACCTTACATCATCCTCCAGAAATCCTCCTCAGACTGCTCTTCCCTTCGCTCCTCAAATTATCCCTCCGGCTATTTCTCAAGTACCTCCCTACCCGAATCAGACCTTTTTTAATAGGTCGGTCTTGAACTGCCCCGGAGAAGTGGCGAGGCAATTCATGATGGGGTTAGCTCCTACATACGACCTTAACATCGTGGATAAGATGTCAGACCCGGAGCTAGTTGAGTTCTACTGCCAAGGCAGAAGCTCAGGTATAACCTTTCCCACTTCTTCCATCCTTAATTTTTTCCAGTTTTCCCACTTACCTTTTTCTTGCATCAGGCCGTGGTAGGACGAGCATCTCTGTTGGCCCGAGCTAGAGGGCTCTTTGCTGTACGCCGATCTCAAGGGGGAAATTGAAATGTTGAGGAAGCGAGAATCAGAGCTGATGGCTAAGGTCCGAGAGGGCCAGGAAGCCCAGGTCAAACTGAAGGGCTCAGAGATGGAAATAGATTTGCTGAAGGCTGAGCTTTTCAAGGTCAAGGAGTCGAGAGGAGAAGCAACGAGATCTTATTCTTCTTCGCGAGCAGGAGCTGGATGAGAAGGTGAAGCAATCCAGGGCTGACGGAGTGGATCAGGGCCGTCTTGAAGGGCGCGCCGAGGGGAGATTAGAGTTTCTCAACTCAGAGGAAGGGCTACGCCCTAATACAACTGACCAGAGAGATCACTCGCCGAGCTTTCCTGGGCTCTGAGGAGCTGTATGATCTTCTTCTTCCAGAGGCGGAGGTCTACTATGGATTGGGTCTTGATGCCCACGCTAAATGGGTAGCCGAGCACCCTTCTACTCCTTATGATCGGTCCGCCAAGATCGAAGGCGCTAGCGAGCCCACCTCCTTTTCCCATGTTCCGGCAGATGACCGCATCCACTTGTTAGATCCAGCGGCCTTTGCTGACTACATCCGCCAAGCCTTCTGCCTCTTCTTCATCAGCTTCTTCTCCCCCCCCCCCCTAAGCAATCGTTAGAAAGTTTGGTTATCTCTATCTTCAAGCTTTCTGACCAACTGGTCGCGCTCAAGGAGAAAGTTGGTTATCTCTATCGACTGTTGGAAAGGAAACGCCAGAAGAAACGTTTCTACAAAAGAGAGTGGGCTGAACTCCGGCAAGTTAACCGCCAACTTCAAGAGGAGAAGGCGGACCTGGCCGAATCGGTAGGTCGCTTGACCGCCGCCTGCACGAAACAGAGCGTGAACTCTGGCGGGTTCGTCGAGCTCTGGCTTCAGATTGGAGATCTTCTCATAGCGTAAAACATTTTAGCTTTATAATCAAAGTTTTGCCAACCTTTTTGAAAAACGGTGTTTTTAGGCCAGCCGATGTTTTTTGTGCAATAATATATGAATTTCTCGAGTTCTTTTCTCAATACTTGCTCTGTTAATCCATTTTTAATCGTTCAATTCATGCACACAGTAATGTATAACTGTTAAGCATTTTACCTCTGAAGGTTCTGTACCTTAGTCCAGTCCAGCACATTCATACGTTCTTGCTGACCGACAGGTCAGGCCCTGTATGCGTAGGGCCAATTTATGGCTCTTGACATCCAGATCAGGAGATCAAGCCTGTTGACCTGGACCCATACTCAGGTTGGATAAAGTCAAGGACAACCGTCCTTAGCCAGTCTTGGCTTATAGTGGACAATCAGGTCAGGTAAAATTTTAGGACATCCGTCCTTAGCCAATCCTGGCTTAACCGACAATCAGGTCAGGAGAAATTTCAGGACATCCGTCCTTAGACAGTCCTGGCTTAACCGACAATCAGGTCGGGAGAAATTTCAGGACATCCGTCCTTAGCCAATCCTGGCTTAACCGACAATCAGGTCGGGAGAAATTTCAGGACATCCGTCCTTAGCCAATCCTGGCTTAAACCGACAATCAGGTCGGGAAAATTTCAGGACATCCGTCCTTAGCCAATCCTGGCTTAACCGACAATCAGGTCGGGAGAAATTTCAGGACATCCGTCCTTAGCCAATCCTGGCTTAACCGACAATCAGGTCGGGAGAAAATTTCAGGACATCCGTCCTTAGCCAATCCTGGCTTAACCGACAATCAGGTCGGATGGATGTCCTGAAATTTCTCCCGACCTGATTGTCGGTTAAGCCAGGATTGGCTAAAGACGAATGTCCTGAAATTTCTCCCGACCTGATTGTCGGTTAAGCCATGATTGGCTAAGGACGGATGTCCTAAAATTTTACCTGACCTGATTGTCAATATAAGCCAAGACTGGCTAAGGACGGTTGTCCTTGACTTTATCCAACCTGAGTATGAGTCCAGGTCAACAGGCTTGATCTCCAGATCTGGATGTCAAGAGCCATAAATTGCCATACGCATACAGGCCTGACCTGTCGGTCAGCAAGAACGTATGAATGTGCTGGACTGGACTAAGGAACAGAACCTTCAGAGGTAAAATTCTTAACAGTTAACATTACTGTGTGCATGAATTGAACGATTAAAAATGGATTAACAGAGCAAGTATTGAGAAAAGAACTCGAGAAATTCATATATTATTGCACAAAAAACACCGGCTGCCTACACCTTTTCAGAAAAGGTTGGCAACTTTGATTACATGAGATTGCAAGAAAAACATTGAAAAATAAAGCTAAAATGTTTAGCTATGAGAATATCTCCGATCTAAAGCCAGAGCTCGACGAACCCGCCAGAGTTCACGCTCTGTTTCATGCAGACGGCGGTGATATTTGTCAGAGCGATCGGCAAGCGTCGGAACTTCGCCGGCGGCGGCGGTCAAGCGACCTACCGATTCGGCCAGGTTTGCCTTCTCCTCTTGAAGTTGGCGGTTAACTTGACGGAGTTCAGCCCACTCTCTTTTGTAGAAACGTTTCTTCTGGCGTTTCCTTTCCAGCAGTCGATAGAGATGACAAACTTTCTCCTTGAGCGCGACCAGTTGGTCGGAAAGCTTGAATTTCTCCACAACTAGGGAGATGTTTTTTCTCTTCACCGCATTGAGTTCTTCGATCAGAGGAGAGGAAGACATTTTTTAGATTGATTGGTGAAATAGTGAAGACGTGAACATATTTAAAGGAATAAAAGCGCGTGTAAAAGGAATCAAAAAGTACTAGGATTCCCGAAAAATCAGGACACCCTAAAAAACCAAGAGTCGCAACAAGACAAAAAACATCAATTGACATTAAGTAAATAAGTCTGAATACAAAGTACACATCAGAAAAATGACAGACCAGCCACACAGGCTATCACAAACAGGTCTGTTCGAAAGCTAGGCAGAAAAGATTTCTTTCAAGGTATGAGCTCTGCATGAAGGTCAGCTAAACCCCAAATTCCTCATGACTACATCGGAGCCTGAGACGTCTCCCCCAAGTCTTTCTCGAACTGGGTCGACTCTTGTAAATCACCCAGGTTAGCAAAGGTTGGGGAGCCTACAGCAACCATTGCTAACGATTGCTCAGGGGGGGGAGAAGAAGCTGATGAAGAAGAGCAGAAGGCTTGGCGGATGTAGTCAGCAAAGGCCGCTGGATCTAACAAGTGGATGCGGTCATCTGCCGGAACATGGGAAAAGGAGGTGGGCTCGCTAGCGCCTTCGATCTTGGCGGACCTATCATAAGGAGTAGAAGGGTGCTCGGCTACCCATTTAGCGTGGGCATCAAGACCCAATCCATAGTAGACCTCCGCCTCTGGAAGAAGAAGATCATACAGCTCATCAGAGCCCAGGAAAGCTCGGCGAGTGATCTCTCTGGTCAGTTGTATTAGGTGTAGCCCTTCCTCTGAGTTGAGAAACTCTAATCTCCCCACGGCGTGCCCTTCAAGACGGCCCTGATCCACTCCGTCAGCCTTGGATTGCTTCACCTTCTCATCCAGCTCCTGCTCGCGAAGAAGAATAAGATCTCATTGCTTCTCCTCCGACTCCTTGACCTTGAAAAGCTCAGCCTTCAGCAAATCTATTTCCATCTCTGAGCCCTTCAGTTTGACCTGGGCTTCCTGGCCCTCTCGGACCTTAGCCATCAGCTCTGATTCTCGCTTCCTCAATATTTCAATTTCCCCCTTGAGATCGGCGTGCAGCAAAGAGCCTCTAGCTCGGGCCAACATAGATGCTCGTCCTACCACGGCCTGATGCAAGGAAAAGGTAAGTGGGAAAACTGGAGAAAATTAAGGATGTAAGAAGTGGGAAAGGTTATACCTGAGCTTCTGCCTTGCAGTAGAACTCAACTAGCTCCGGGTCTGACATCTTATCCACGATATTACGGTCGTATGTAGGAGCTAACCCCATCATGAATTGCCTCGCCACTTCTCCGGGGCAGTTCAAGACCGACCTATTAAAAATGTCTGATTCGGGTAGGGAGGTACTTGAGAAATAGCCGGAGGGATAATTTGAGGAGCGAAGGGAAGAGAAGTCTGAGGAGGATTCCTGGAGGATGATGTAAGGTCAGTACGGCTCCGCTTTTTCCGCTTCAACTGTTGCTCTTCTTCTAGATTTGTCAAAGGCTGACCTGCTGGTTCCCGCACGGGGCTCCTCCTCGGTTCTGAGTCTTTCATGACGGGCTCGGGAGTCCTAATTGGCGCCTGAGGTTGGCTCTGGAGTGGAATAGCAAGGAGGACCTCTTCCGGGGCCTGAGCAGCTCTAGCAGGCTCCCCCAGAGGGCTCTTCTGGCTCCCTGCTGCCGCCTTGCGAGCCTTGGCTTCTATCTTCGCTAGCATCATCTTCTCTGAAATGGAAAAGCAAAACGGTGAAAAAAAAAACTATAGCGAGAAAGCAATAAAGCCAAGACATTCCGAGAAAAAATACCAATCTTGGGTGGCAAAGGACCGTGTCCTTGCTGGGAATTGAAGAAGCTCAAGAGCTTGATGGTAAGCATCTTGGATAAGTCTAGGGGGTTCTAGTTTAAGAGGGCAATTTTTTCCTTCAGATCTGATGACCTATCCCCTCGAGATAAGCGCATTTGAGGATGCAGAAAGCTGATGGGTTCGGTAGGGAAGCCCCAATCCCCCGAGCACTGAACAAAGAAGAACTTCTTTTTCTAGGCCTTATGAGAGGTAGGAAGACCTGATAAAAAATGGACYTCTGATCGTRCAGATAAGTAGAAAAAACCGGAGGAACTCTTTGCTTGGAATAAAGAGAAGAAAAGCTGAGCTGTAGGGGTAATTCGGGCATATTGTMCGYCCAGATGAAATCCGGKCATAACGCGAAAGGCGTTGGGTAGGAATTGTTGTACTGGGATATGGTACAGCCTAGACATAGCCTGGATGAAGGGATGGACAGGCAGGCTTAACCCCGCGTAGAACTGGTCTACATAGAAAGTGAGATGACCGGTGGGAGGTGATGACGCCCCCTCGCCGGGTGTCGGATTAGTGAAGGAGAACATGTCAGAGATAGGGAATTTTGCGCGGATTTCTTTGAGGGTCCTATTTCTAACTATTGAGGATAGGTTGTCAGGAGGAGGAGGAGGTAGCATCGCCGGTGGCCCCCTCCCCGGAGCCGTCGCGTAAGAATCGGCGGAGGAAAGGTTCACGGTTGAGGTGGAGTTCACCGGAGTTGCCCCTGATGAACTCTCCCTAACGGAGCTGGTTCGGGAAGAAGAAATTGACATAATTAAAGAGTGCGTGAAGAAAGAAAGGGTACCTGGTAATAATTTCTTGAAAGATTAGAGGAAGATTACTGGAGGAGCAGAAATCGCTAAAATATTGCCGGAGAAAAAGGGAGGAAGCCTTTAGAGGGTTTTTGAGAAATAGAAATAAAAAATAAAGGAGAAAAGGTATTTGGAGGGACAAAAGGAAGGCAGATCAATTTGAAAAACGAAAATCAAGGAAAAAGCGGGATTTGATGGGATCCTCACATTTAATGCGGACAGGGGAACAGTATCCTAGGCAGTGAGCTGGAACGCTAACCGTCTTGAAATGGGACACGTGCCGCTGACCAATCAGGTACAGTACTTGGAAAGACGTATGGGTATGGCAACCGTTTGGGGAATATGGGCCGACACCACTACTGCCAATAATTAGGGCTGTTTGGCAGGCGGATATCTCGGGATTCCCCAGTACGAGAAGTCATAAAAAACAAAATGGCCTCATTTATTTCGAAAGAGCTTGGGGATATTACCGATCTACCCCAACTGTTTAGGGGGAGGAGTTGATAGGGCAACATATATGCTAGACCTGGTTTGGGGTAGCTCTGACTCAGAATAATTAGATAATTTAAGAGAGGGTTAGAATAGCTCTGTCTCTATGAAAGATCTAATTATCCCTCTCGATAAAACAGAATGTTAGGAAGAGGTGGTTATCGCTTGAGATCCCTGACTTAGCCATCTTGAAGGGCACTAAAAGTTTGGAGATTATACCAAGCTGAAGTCCCAGGGATTGAAGTTTAACCTGGTCTGGGTAAAAGACCTGGTTGAGTCCCCTGAGGAATAGAGCTCTTCCTCATTATTAGCAAGAGTTGACCTGTTGAACAGCGGGGACAAGAGGAAAGAAGAGCCGAGATATTATGGAATGGGTCAGATCGGGAGAAGGAAATAAGGAAGACCTGGGACAGGGGAGACCTGTTTCCCAGATTCCCAGCGAAGAGAGAAGTGGGACCACTTGTCAGAATTTGTTGCGTAACGGCCCTTGATTCGCGGCATGTGTTCCCGAGATCCTGGCTTGGGTCCCGTCAGGAGAGACTATAAATATGTCACCCCCAAGGCTGAGAGAGGTATGTCATTCTCGTGAGAATTTCTCGCTTTCTTTCAAAAAAAAAAAGGCCTCAAGCGCTTACTGACTTAAGCATCGGAGAGGTTTCCACCGGAAAACCACTGGTAGTCCTTTCTAATCCGTGTTTGTGGTGCAGGTCTGGGAGGCGTTCGTGTTCTATGCGTCACTCCAGGCGTTGGTCATTTTTTGGGTGGAAACAAGGGTATTTATGGTAAGCGACCTCATTTCTGGGGAGTGAGTGAGCTGGTTGGTTTCTTCGGAGAAGTGGGCGAGCTAATTTATGGAGTAGCGACCTGAAGTATGAGGATGAGTTCTCATATAAGGTCGCGACCTCTTATATTTTGTGTGCTAGAGCTCGGTTATGGACTTTATAAATATCAAGCCCATTGGCTTTCATAGACGATCTATGGGGTCCCGACGGACTATATGGAAAGAATAACAGGCCCAGGCCTATTATGGTAAGAGATCTATTATTTGTGGGAACTTAACATAAAGGAAGAATCCTAATTATAAGACGGTCATGGTGTCATGGTATTTATGGAATTGTGGTGAGAGAAGGGAACCCTGGCTTGGGGAACACTTCTCTTGTCTTTATAAAAGGGGGTGTATACCTCTCATTATCTTTATCTGGATTTTATCGCATCTGGGCTCTAAGAACTACAAATTGCTTATCTAACTTAAGCATCGGAGGACCTTCACGGGTCTGGTATCCAACCCGTCTGAAGGTGCTGTTTTTCAGAATCGGCGAGGTCGCTAGGAGGATTGTTGAAGGCTTAGCAGGTTGTTGAGACGTTTTTTGGATCTATTTCAGGTCTCTTATCTTAGATTTGAGGTTAGTACCCATATTCTTGGTAACCAATCTTTTTGGTTTTAGCAAGTGGCGCCGTCTGTGGGAAAGAGGGACATCGAGTCCTTGAGCTAAAGGCGTGGAAATCTCACAAACGAAGCATGAAGAACAGTAACACATTACCCAAAACCCTACACTTTGGTTCAGAGCGGTGGATATCAATGAGGAAGAGGTAGTAAAAGACGGACAAACGCCCTCTCAGGCAGAACAAGCAGTTCAGAGTTTGGGCGGCACACCACCGCCCTCCCCAAAGCGGCGTGATGGAAAGGAACCGCAGAAGATTTGGAGGCAAAGACGCCGGAGGTGGTAGCGCAGAAATCGATTCATATAGGAACAAAGTAATGGAAGGATCTACCCAAGGATAAGCCTTGCCAAATTAAAAAAAGGATTCTTAGATGGGCTTATGGATTTCGTGCCTTTGGAGAAGATGGAAGAACTGAATAAATACCTGGCAGGCGAGATGGGTACTCTTAAAGAGAAGGCTGATGGACCAAATGGCGAGTAGGAAGAAAAGTCGATTACCAAGAAAACAAAACAAAGTGGAAGATCTCTGTCTAGGAGATATTCTCCTGGAAGGAAAGGTCATAGTAAGCGAAAATATGAGGATACTTCCAGTTCTACCTCATCCACGGAGTCTCATACTCATAAACATAAACATAAGAGGAAGGGGGTGAAGATAAAGCGGAGCCATTACAAGCGTTGAGGTCGCCGACATAGCAAGCATACCAGTGAGAGCAGAACCCAGACTTTGGGTACAGATGGAGAATCTCAAGATAAAACCCGTAAGAGCCGTAGAGTGTACCACGAAGGGAATGACGAGAATGAGGTGGGACCAGGAAGTAAGGAGTTTAGAGAGATGCAAGAGACCCTGCTAAAGTTATAAAGAAGGGTTGAGGGAGAGAAGTTCGAGGAAGACGAGGGACATCCCCTTTTAGATGAGATGCTGCGAGAGATGCAAGAGACCCTGCTAAAGTTATAAGGCGTTGGAATTCCAGTATCAGGGGATGACGGACCCAATGGTGCACTTGCAACTTTTCGAGAATGAGAGGATGTTGCATGGGTATACGGATGCTGTAGCGTGACGGGCTTTTGTGTCTACTTTGAGGGGAATTGTACAAAGCTGGTTTTACCAATTGCCGCGAGGAAAAACCACTAGTTTTCAGGCGCTGTGAGCTACTTTTTTGAGGCAATTTTCTAATGTGAGGTAGAATGCGAGTACTGCACAATCGTTGTTTACTATGGTGCAGCGACCTTGCGGAACCCTAAAGCAATATGTCAATAGGTTTACCAGAGCCACCCTGGGGGTGCCCGCTGCAACGGATGAGATGAAGGTGGGAGCTTTATATCAAGGGCTAAGGAGAGAGGATTTACGCAAGTCCTTGGTGAAGAAGGAGGCACGAACATATGATGAGGTTTTGGAAAGATGCCATAAATATATACAGGTAGAAGAAGCCGAAGAGGAGCATCGGGTGCATTTTGGTAGAGAGGTCGTGGATACGGGAGGCAATGTGTCTAGAAGGGAATTAAGGAGAGAACCTAGAAGGATAGTCCGCGGGCTATTGACCCCGAGTTCTGTGGTTAGCAGAAAACCAGAAATGGATGTACAGGACTAGAGGAATCAGGATTTCACACCGTTGGCTTACCCGTGGGCTAAGGTATTTACTATCATGGAACGCCTGGTACCTAACGAGATAAAATTGCCAGAAGATTGCACTCCCATCCCTACTCACCCCAAATCTGAATTCTTTTGTATATTTCACAACAATTACGGGCATTCCACGGAGAGATGCAGGCATTTTAAAGAAGAAAACGAGAGACTCATCAAAGTGGGGCACCTGAAAGAGGTCATTTACAGGGATAGAGAACCGAAGGAACCAGGGCGACATTACCTCCACCACCACCAAGGGATCCGCCTAAGGATCAGGTCGCGAGATAACCACAACAGGGAAATCAGGGACATAATGGCCCAAGACGAAATAAGGGGAGGATAAATATGATTTTGGCTGGACCAACGGATGGGGATTCCAACAATGCAAGGAAGAGGCATGTCAAGTCAGCTCGTCATGGACAGTTGGAGGAGTCTAGTGTGATTCGATGACCTCAAGTCGTGCGGCTATTCATCTCTTTTGGCCTTAATGAACGACGCGGGCTACAAGAGGACCATAACGATGCATTGGTAATTGAAGTTGAGGTTGCGGGGTATGAAGTCGGCAGGATTTTTGTGGATAATGGGAGCTCGGTAAATATAATATACACAGATTGTCTCGAGCAAATGAAGTTGGAGACCAAGTTACGACCTGTGAATACGCCTATTTATGCATTTAATGGGGCACAGGTAATCACCGAAGGAGAGCTGACGCTAATAGTGGTATTAGGGAAGGATGAGTTTCGAGCAAGGAAAAGTTTGAAGTTTTTGATAGTCCGAGGGAGGTCGGCATATAACGCCATATTAGGACAACCTTCCCACAATGTATTCCAGGAAGTAACATCGACCTATCATATGAGTATCAAGTATCGAGTAGGGGATAGAGTGGGAGAAGTCATTTCGGAACAGCAAGTTGTGAGGTCGTGCTACCAGATGATGGTCAAGAAGGGATTAGTTGAAAACAAGTGCGAAAGGGATGATGATCGGCCAGAAGGAGTACTTAGTGCAAAAAAATATAAAAGAACATGAGAATTATGTTCCCCCACATGAGTAATTGATGGAGATTTCATTAGAGGAAGGCCGCCCAGAGTACACTACGAGGGTGGGGACCTTAATGTCTGAAACAATGAGGGATGAATTGGTGAAGTTATTAAGAGGATTTCGGGATGTATTTGCTTTTGGGTATGGAGAGTTAACAGGGGTATCTCCTGAGGTCGCACAACATCACTTAAATGCAGACCCGGAGGCGAGGTCAGTAAAGCAGAAAAGGAGACATTTTGGGGCAGAGTTGGATAAGGTAATCGAGGAAGAAGTGCAGAAATTGTTGAAAGCTGAACATATAATGGAAATTAAATTCCCTGAATACCTATATAATGTCGTAATGGTGCCAAAGCCGGGGCAAAAGTGGAGAATGTGCATGGATTTTCGCGATTTGAATAAAGCCTGCTCAAAGGATCATTATCCTTTGCCACGAATTGATCAATTGGTGGATTCGACTTTAGGGTGCGAGATGTTGAGAATGATGGACGCTTCACAGTGGTATCACCAAATACCTCTTGCAAAGGAGGACCAGCCCAAGGTGAGCTTCATTACTTCCACGGGGACGTATTGTTTTGTATCTATGCCTTTTGGTCTGAAGAATGCCGGAGCGACCTATCAGAGATTGGTTGATAGGATGTTTAAAGATCTGTTGGGGTCCACTATGGAGGTTTACATTGACGATATGCTGGTCAAGAGCAAGAAAGCTGAATCCCATGTGGAGGATTTGAGGAAAACGTTTGTTATACTAAGGCAGTATGGGATGAAGCTTAATCCAAAAAAGTGTGCGTTCGGTGTACAGTCGAGAAAGTTTATGGGGTACATGGTGATGGAAAGAGGGATTGAAGTTAATTCAGAGAAAGTGCGAGCTGTTTTAGAGATGCCACACCCTCGGACAGTACAAGACGTACAGGTACTTACAGGTCGCATTGTAGGGCTTAGTCATTTTATTTCCAGGTCGGCGGAAAGGGGTGTCCCGTTCTTTAGGGCAATTCGAAAGGGATCCAAGTTTGAATGGACGAAAGAGGCTGCGGATGCGTTTGAGGAGTTAAAAAAAGTACTTGGCTGAGATACCATTGTTGACTAAGCCGATGCCTGGGGAAGACCTGATCTTATACATATCGGTGGGGGATGTCGCAGTAAGCTCGGTGTTGATCAGAGAAGAAGCGAACATGCAAAGGCCTATTTATTATATTAGCAGGATGTTACGGGGGGCTGAGTTAAAATATTCCGAGCTGGAGAAAGGAGGTTTTGCGTTGATTTGTACATCAAAAAAACTGCGGTCGTACTTTTTGAGTCATAGGGTGAAGGTGCGTACTAATTTAGCTCTTAAACAGGTTATGAGTAACCGAAATGTATCTGGAAGATTGGTGAAGTGGGTTGTAGAGTTGAACGAGTATGATGTGATGTATGAACCAAGGGTAGCTATCAAGGCGCAAGTATTGGCGGATTTTCTACAAGAGATGGTGCGCCCACCTGATGCGAATGAGGAGGTAAAGCCATGGACATTGTACACTGATGGCTCAACTATGTTATCGGGAGATGGACTGGGCATTGTGTTAACCAGCCCAGAGGGAGAATATTTGGAGTTCGCGATCAAGTTGGGGTATAGAGCATCCAATAATGAGGCTGAATACGAGGTTGTGTTGCAGGGTATCAAAATGGCAGGCGATCTGGGACCAAGAAAGGTATGGGCGTACACGGATTCCCAATTAATAGCTAGACAGTTCGACAGTTCTTTTGAGGCTAAGGAAGAGTGAATGGCGGTGTACTTAAACAAACTGCGACAAGAGGCAGCACGCTTTGAAGAATTTAAACTGGAACATTTACCGCGAGTTGAAAACACTCGGGCTGATCAGCTCGCTCGAATAGCAGGAGTACTGGGGACTTGTGATACTCGAAAGATCACGTTAATGGAGTTAGAACACAGCAGTATGGAAAAAGGGAAGGAGATTATGGAGCTCGGAATCAAGGATGATTGGCGTTAATCTATATGGGATATTCTCGTTAAGGCCAAGGAAGGAGCAGGGGGATTGACAATAAGGGAGGCCAGAACAGCAGCTCGCTTTTGTGTGATAAATGAGGAATTATACAAGAGGTCGCGTTTTAGACCCTTTTTGAAATGCTTGGCTAAGGAGCAAGGACTGGAAGTACTAAGAGAAATACATGAGGGGTATTATGGTGATCATGCGAAGGGAAAGGCGTTGGTTAGCATAACATTGCGAGCTGGTTTCTTTTGACCGGGGATGAAAGGTATGGCTAGTGACCTGGTGAGAATGTGTAAAAGTGTCAAATGCACGCCCCGATTATTCATATACCGACGGAGGAGATGATGGTTATGAGCTCGCCGTGCCCGTTTGCACAATGGGGGATTGATATCGTGGGTCCCTTTCCAAAGACCCCGGGCAATAAAGAGAATCTGGTGGTAACAATTGATTATTTCACGAAGTGGGTGGAGGCCAAAGCGGTCACAAGAATAAGCGAGCATCATATGATGGATTTTATTTTTAATAATATATTTCGCAGGTTCGGTGTACCACGAGTATTAGTATTTGACAATGGAACCCAGTTCAATGGGAGGAAAATTCGAAATTGGTGCAAGGAGATGGGGATGAAGCAGCGATTTGCTTCTGTGGCGCATCCTCAAACTAATGGGCAAGTGGAGATTACTAACCGCATAATTGTACAGGGTCTCAAGTTGTGATTAGAAAAGGCAGGAGGACTTTGGGAAGAAGAGCTCACATCGGTCCTGTGGGCTTATAGAACAACTCCCCGAACGTCGACGGGGGAATCGTCGTTCAGTCTGGTATGGATGTGGTCATTCCGGCGGAGGTCATGGGGGGATCGTAGTGCTTAGCAGCATTTAATGTGGAGGAAAATAAAAGTTTAGCTCGGGGAGCAATTGAAACGATTGATGAGATACGAGATAAGGCTGCAGCTCGGGTCTAACACTATAAACAAAGGATACTGGCTGCTTTCAACAAACGGGTAAAGCATCTTTGTTTTCAGGTTGGTGATTTGGTATGGAGGCGAGCTGATGCATTGCGTATGACTAAGAAGCTGGAGCCAAATTGGGTGGGGCCCTTCAAAGTGATAAAGGTATTAAGGGGAGGTGCGTATATACTTGAAAATGGACAAGGAAAAGTTCTACCTAGGAGCTGGAATGTGTGCCACTTGAAGAAATATTACGCCTAGAGGGCGGTTATGGGTCGACGCTTCTATTAGGTCGGCGATGGATGTTATGGTTATGGGCTGACGCTTCTATCAGGTCGGCGGGGGGTTTTATGGTTATGGATCGACACTTTCATTAGGTCGATGATGGTTTTGTGTTTTAACCTCTGGACCGGAGGATGGTTTCAAAACCCTTCGGGGCGGATGTCGATTGTATTATATCCTTCGGGGCGGATGGTTCTTTTTAATATGTAATAATTGGCGAGCTATTTTTCATGGTTTTTATATGGTTAAAGGATGTGATCGTATTATCTTATTTGAGATGGATATGTTTGACTTACATATCTTTCTCAAGCTCTTATGTTGTATTATGGATGGTTGTTTTATATGCGATCTGATTTTAACTCTACTGGATTGTTTATAAGTCATGGTTTGGTTATTTTCGGATCTCCTGGTCTTATGAGATGGGAAGTATGATTGCGATTGGTTATAAATTGTCACGGCCTATGTTGAAATTATGGGTTTGCTCTATATTTGGTTTAATTTTTTACATGGTTTATGGTTTGATTTTTATATGGTTAAAAGTACAGGTTCATGTATGGGCGTAGTCGACCAGCTATGTAAATAAACATTGTTCATACATATGGCAAGCGTGAATACAGGTTTTTGAATCATAGAAGGGGGAACAGGGCCTTTATGTCGTGCTCGGTCCAGACATAGGAACCGTATCTTCAAGAGGTGTCTCCAGCTCGGAGGAAAGTTGGCTGGCCAGAATGGCTCGGCTTTGGCATGATAACCACCATTCAGCGTCAATCGGCTAGTTCATGTCGCCTTAGAAGGTGCTGAAAGGGGTTAGTTTATTTATGATAGCTGGCACATCAGGATTGTATGTACAATTAAGGGCCGCGACCTCCTCTTTGATTATTCCGGCAGCCTTGAAAACCCACTCTTGAGCGCCAACAACAATTTTCCCAAAGTATATGGAGGATTTCCTGAAGGCCTTCACCAGTTCCTCTCGGTAAGCGCCTATGAACTTCCTGCCTGCTGCGCTATTGAGAAAGGTCCGCCGACCCTCAGCCATACCTTGCTCATGCGCCATCTGACTTTGCTCTTGAAGCTTTTGATTTTGCACCTTGAGCTCCCCTGACTGTTTTTGCGCATCCTTGAGCTCAGTGCCCATGCGAGCTGTCTCATCCTTCAGGCTGTTTACCTAGCTCTTTAGGATCGCTATCTCCTCCTTGCGAGCTTTGAGCAGTTGGTTTGCGCCATCCAGCTCTCCTTGGGTCAGAGATAGCTTCCGCGTTTGTTGTTCGCTTTGTGCGGTCAGCTCATCACATGTTTTTTGGAGCTCGCTCTCCGTAGACCGCGCCATCAACTCCTTGGATAGCTTGGAGACCAAGGGGTTTAGCTGCACCACATCATTTTATAAGGGTTTGCAAGTGTTATCTTAATTGAGGAAGAGTTTTCGGAATTTACCTGTTTGGTTATTCGTTCGTTGAGAAAGGCGTGGATTTCTTTAGCATCATCGCACTAGGCCAGTCTTTTGCCCAAGTCAGGCGAGCTCGAAGAGGTCGCAGCGTGTGTTTTGATGAGGCGATGATGTTTTTGGCCAGGCGGGCTCGGATTTTTGGCAGCAGGATTGAGAGGATGTTTTCCCTTTCCTTTGGAGGATCTCTGCACCGGCGACATATCCTCCAGGTCGTCTCCCGCTTCTTGATCAGCCTTGTTCCCGAAGGCTTGGTCTAGCACTTCATCAACAGTGATGATTGGGGAAGGTGTAGAGGTAACAGCGGGCTGAGGATTAGGTATCTCTATAACTTCTTCAGAGGTCGGCGAGGCACACCTATTGACAAATGCAACTGCAGTAGCAAAGGTGTGTTAATATTCAATTCTAACAATGGATGATCTAAAAGTTGTAAGACAGGGGGGACCTATCAAACTCTGATTCAGTCAGGGCAAGGTCTGGATCGAATGGGCGAGAGTCAATGCCTACGTATCGTAAAACTCTGGACCGGCTGGTGAGTAGCACCACGTCGAATGGGCGCTTACTCCACTCTGTGAGCTGGTCAGAACATCTTTTGTACAAGATTGGAAAGTGTTTGGGTGTGGGCAGTTTGCTTTGTTTGGGAGTATGGTCTTGCAGCTCGGTGTGGAAGGCCAGCTCTCTGTGTTGTGAAATAAGAAGAAGTTCTTCTTCCATTCGGGGACTTTGTTTTAGGGGTTTATTAAGAACCGAGATTCGCCCGTGCAGGCAAAAAGGTAAAAGGAACCTTGTTGATATTTTATTTGGAAGCAAAAATGGAAAAAACCTGAATCAGGTCGGGTATTATAGTATTTACACAATATAATATAACCGGCTAAGAATTTCATGGAGTTAGGGGTCAGTTGTAAAGGGGAGACTTTGTACAGGTGAGAAATTTCAACATAAAATTGGTGGGCTGGGAATCTAAACCCTGCTCTAAGCAGCTCGTCAAAAAGGGTTATATGGTTTGGAGATGGTTTCATAGGGTCTAAATGGAGAATGTCAGGTAGAACCAGTTGGGCGGTCGCCGGGAGGTTACGGGTCTGTTTGAATTCGTTAAGTTTTTCTGGGTCAGGGAGGAGCCAGTAATTATCCTTGACAGACTTGGTGGCTAGATTCGAGGGAGGTAGGTCGAAAACATTTATGGAGCGAGCTACAGTCACTGGATTTTCCAGGAAATGCTCGCAGGGTGGTGGATTTGTATGTTTAATTATGGGAATGCCCTCTGGTATATTTGTAAGAGCTAAAGGGGCAGGGGAAGGATCTTCATATATGTTTTCCAGAGAGGTTAGGGTATTGGAGTGGGCCCTAGTCTGGGCTTCTAGCTCCGACGTCGCCTTCTGGCTCGTCGTGGAGGCCGGAGGGGGAAGGGAACTGTTTTCGTCTCCTGGTAAAGATGTAGGGGTTTACAGCGGGGTTTGAATCGGGGGAAAGGCTGGAACTTTGGGAATTGGGATTGGAGGACGCTTATTCTATCGTAAATCAGAAAATACAGAGAGAGGGGAACAACACAAGACAACAGCAACTCAGCAGATGCAATACATACATGTCAATAAAATTAAATCATTGAAAAGAAGGGGGATCTGGGGACTTACACATTTTTGGAGTTGTAGAGGTCGGCGGAAAGTGGTGCACTGTTGATAATTTTTTGAAAATTTGCTGGTTGATGAGCTTTGTTGCAGAGCGAAAATGGCGTTCTTTTTTCTTGAATTTGTGTAAAGTGACGAATGAGAGGAGAGGAAGGGGTTTTTGTGTTGGGCGGCGTAAAAAGCTGATGGGACAGGTAGGAGCGGGAAAGTTGGTAGGGTTTCAAGGAATTTTTTGGGCCTTTTGTTTTGGGCCCAAGGTGTTTATTATACTACGAGAAAATAGGGGAGTGACACGTGCCCGACACGCTGACAGGTTGCATTTAATGAAGCTTAAAAGGGATGGGATGGGTAAAAGAAGGCGTGTTTTGACTTTTGGGTTACTTATGATTACTTTTTTTGAAATTGCTGGGCCTAAGTATAATTTCAAGTCGTGGGAGGGTCTTTATGGTTTTAGGTCGTTAGGTGCAGAGTCTGGGGACTCGACCCGGCGATTTATAGATCTTTTCTTCTAAGGGGAATTTTCTTCTTGGAGAATGGGCGAGCTCAGCGAGCTGATCTTTTTGTGGGTCGCGGGATTGTTTAGTAACTTTTTATGGGATAATTGGTGTTAGAGTTCGGTACATTGTGCTGGATGATTCAGAAATGTGGTTTGGTAAGGTGGCAGGGTGATTTATGTGTGTTATGCTTTGTTTGGTGGTTGTGTTCCTTAAACTTTCTGTTTACATGTCCTACCTGATTTCGTACCTCAATCAGCTAGAACATGGGGGACTATCTGATACAACACTAAGAATTCCTACATAATATATGAGGGTATTTATGGTAAGCGACCTCATTTTTGGGGCGTGAGCGAGCTGGTTGGTTTCTTCGGAGAAGTGGGCGAGCTGGTTTATAGAGTAGCGACCTGGAGTATGAGGATGAGTTCTCATATAAGGTCGCGACCTCTTATGTTTTGTGTGCTAGAGCTCGGTTATGGACTTTATAAATATCAAGCCCATTGGCTTACATGGACGGTCTATGGGGTCCTGGCGGACTATATGGAAAGAATAACAGGCCCAGACATATTATGGTAAGAGATATATTATTTGTGGGAACTTAACATAAAGGAAGAATACTAATTATAAGACGGTCATGGTGTCATGGTATTTATAGAATTGTTGTGAGAGAAGGGAACCCTGGCTTGGGGAACACTTCTCTTGTCTTTATAAAAGGGGGTGTATACCTCTCATTATTTTTATCTTGCTTTTATCGTATCTGGGCTCTAAGAACTACCAATTGCTTATCTAACTTAAGCATCGGAGGACCTTCACGGGTCTGGTATCCGACCCGTCTGAAGGTGCTGTTTTGCAGAATCGGCGAGGTCGCTAGGAGGATTGTTGAAGGCTTAGCAGGTCGTTGAGATGTTTTTGGGATCTATTTCAGGTCGCTGATCTCATATTTGAGGTTATTACCCATATTCTTGGTAACCAATCTTTTTGGTTTTATCAGACATTGTCACGAAATTCGCCATCACCACGTCTGCGGCCTCGTTGTGTTTTTTCGCTCGTTGATCTTTAGCTTGTTGGAAAATCAAGGTTTGACGCCTCATCCTTATGTTGTGCTCACTGGTGAGGCTGACTGGTTTGCCTTGAGGGGCCAACATATTAAAGGTGTACGGGTTATTGATCTTCCTTGGCAGGCGCCTTTCCAGGCCAATGTTTCTAGTGGTGTTGGGTCCAGCGTTCCCAACATTGGTCCAAACATAGTCCACATATCTGCGCAGGTTCTTCGTGCGCATGTTGCTTGGATTGGTTCGCAGATGAGCTAGTTGCAGGCACTTCGGAGTTTGATCATGGAGGCCCTTTTGCCTTCTGGTCAAAAAGGGGGAGATGATGGCGCCGTGGATAAGGATGATGCTGGTGAGTATGCTGTTGCTGCCGAGGCCTTGGCGAGTCTTGCTCGAGAGAAACGTAGGAAGAGGATGCGCTCTCGCAATAAGGCCTTGAAGAAGATGAAGAAGAGGCATTTGAAGAAGCAAAAGGATCGAGGTGAAGGAACTTCGACATCCCCTCGTCGTTCGAAGAGGATCTGAAGTCAATAAGTTCCTTGTGTTTTGTTTTGATGAGTTGAAATGAACAATGTTGGTTTGTAATGTTGTTTGATGTTTTAATAACATTGGGTATTTTATTTAGGGGGGTTTTTCAACTTAGGCGGAGTTAGTAGTTTTTGTTTGACCTTATTTTTGCGTCGTAGTATTTGTCCACAAAGGCAAAAGGGGGAGATTGTTGAGAAATTTATTTTTGGCAATAATTTCTATTTTTTTATTTGCCTTTCTTAGGCACAAAATAAATTAGGAACTCTTGATTTTGTTTCCTAGTTTATTTATAGGACTTTATTTAATCTCCTAGATTGGTTTTAGGGTTTGTTATGCATATTTACCAAGTTTAGAATTCTAGAATTGTCTATTTAAGACAAGAGAATACTAAGACTTGGATATACTTTTGTAAGAGACGCACAACTTTGACGAAGGAACAACACAAGACGCACAGCAAGGAAAGAACATGAAGAACACGAAGACTACTTGGAGCCATTGTCCGAGATTAAGAAGTTTTTCGAAGTTGCTTAACCAATGGAGAAGATCTTTTCATCAAGGCTACAAGTATTTAGTATCAAGTTTTTGATATTTTAGTTTTCATATATTACTTCATAATTTTGTATTGATCTTGAATAAGAAAGTAATATAGTTTTCGGGTTTGTACATCCAAGTTCACAAGTACTTTTACTTGTGAACTGAATTTAATTTGTTGTGTTCTTAAGTTTTATTTTCGCTGCATAATCATTGCTTAACTCTAGTTCATGTTGGTATTCAGTGTTAGTTAACATTGACAACAACATCATAAACTGATACTTATTTTTAAAACCATATACTTTCAAATTTTATAATATTTAAAACTTTAAGGGGATGTTTTAAGTTTATTTATTTTTTCTAATTACATAGCGTTATTCAGGTCAAAGACAGTTACATGCATTCAGAAGGTGCCAATGTGATACAACATATGATTGATCATTTTCTTTTATAGGGACTACAAATGGACCATTCTTTTCACGGCTACTCCATAAGCTATCATTTTTTCCGACTCAAAGTCTTTGAGAATTATGATTTATTTATAGATCTTCGTTTGTGAAGATTGAACAGTGTTGAATTTCACGAAATTATAAGGACTGCCAAGCAATTATGTGATATTATTTTTTATTTTTGTCTATATTTCTCTTGTATGTTCATGAGCCACTTTCAATATTTATAACGCATTCGATGATTCACTAATATTATCGCTCTCTTTTTCCTTTTTAATTAATTAATTAACTTATTCAATTTTCTTTATTAAAAAAATCAGGGAGCTGATGTGGTGAGGATGGACGACACATTGTTGGGTGCTTCAGGATTTTGGAAGGTGAGATAAAGGCTCGGTGGTTATCCTCTACAATATATTTTAGTTAAGATAAATCCTATTTCAGCAATATTATATCCAAACTATTGGACTGGTATTTTTTATTTTTAATACCTTTTTAGGGTATGGATCTATATATTAATAGGCGTGATGAATAAGTTGTGACGTGCGAAGACTTTTTTGATGCCATGAGAGATGCAAATGGGACTGCTTTGTCCAATTTCTTACTATGGTATGTTGTCAAGGCTACTTTAGTTTTCTATACTCACTTTAGTAATCATCCCTTTGGTTAATTCCTGTAAAAGTGTTTGCTTTGCTCTATAACTTTCTGTGCTTTCTCCGTGTTATTACTACATGTTCAGTAATTATAATTATCTACCCCTGAGGGTTAGGTTAAGTACAAACCAAAAACAAAAACAGAGCTTCTTAGACAATACAAGAGCTGTTGAAGTAAAAGTAGAAAAGTGTAAAAGTAAAGCAGAAAAGGTACGAGACAAAAAGAGAGGCGGAGGAAGATTAGGGTTCTCATTAATAAAGGGTCCCTTTATATAGGGTACCAATTATACAGTTTCCTAATTACATAATGAGAATGAATACCTAAATTACCCTCATACTTAACTTGTTTATATAGACACACTAAATGTGTAATTCCTTTAACACTCCCCCTTGTGTCGAGTCAACAAGTAAGATGGTGCATGAGTAGTTGCCTCATTAAAAACCTTTGCCAAGTCAAAGGGTGAAATGGTGTTTTATTGTTGCCTCGTTAAAATCTTGCCATGTAACAAAACCCAATGGGAAAAATAAAACTTGGTCTAAGGAAAAAGAGTACAACACACCTATGTTGAGACTCTCCCTAAAGTGTACACCCTTCTCTGATATGTACATCTATCAAGAGAATTTTGAAAGTCTCAACTTCCTCAATTTACGTGATTCTTGAGAAAGTTCATGATTGTTGGTTGTAGAATAATTGTGGTTATATTACTCATATTATCACATTTTCTTCAGTGATAGAGTTCAAGCCACTATCATCAGATATATGAATGATCATAACATTTATCGTAGATACTCACAAACTACTACATGTATGATAATGATCTCTTTACATAGATCGAATGAGTAACCAACATCAACGATACTATTTGGTGTTTCATAATAGGAAGTAAACTCAACATTTTCTATAGGGATTACAAGACCATCTGCAGTCCCAATTATATTCATGAATGGGAAAAATAAACTTGCGTCAATGGTTTCTTTTAGGTATCAAATTACATTTTGATTCTATTCCAGTGACATTGTGCTTTCTTGAGTTAAATCAAGGTAACAATTTTGAGAAAGAAATATTTGGTCAAGTGTATTAGTAGTGGTACAATAATGCGCATATTGTACGTAGGTAGAGAATTTCAGCTCCCACCAGTTCTTCATCATTCCATTGACAAAATTGATATTTCCTTATATTTTCGTTTTGACCAATCATAGGAGTGCTAACATATTACACTTATCCATATTTAATTGTCTGATCATCTTTTGGATATATGCAAACTGTAGAATTTAGTATTCCACAAACTCGGTTTTAGTTTAAAACCTTAACAAGACCGAGTTTTCCCATGATGTATTATCTCAAATTAAGAGTTTCAAATAACTAGCGATATCTCTTATTTCATTAAGAGTAGGCGTTATGTTCCTTTCATCGACATATACAATTATAATCGCAAAATTTGAAACTTATAAATACGCAAGGGCATAAATTATCTTTTCCCAATCAAGTAGTCACTTAGACGGTTATACCACATCCGTATGGATTATTTTAATCCATAAAGTGAGCGTTTTAATTTAATTGCAAATGCACTCCGTGGCTTAGAATCACTTGCCTTGGCAATTGAAGGCCAGCAAACACTTTTTCGTATATATCTCTAAATCACGATCCCTATAGAGATATGATGTAGCCACAGGTATAAGCTGCATTCTCAGTTCTTTGGAATTATAACATTTATTATGGAGGAGTACATATCCCCATAGTCAATTCCAAGGCGTTTTGAGAAACTTTGTCCTTCAAGTATAGATTTACATCTCATGGCTTTATTTTTCTCATTACGCTTTCTGACAAAACTTTGTTTATGTCCTACAGGCTTTACACTTGGTGAGGTTAGCACTACCAAACCAAATACCTATCTTGTTGTCAGTGAATTTAGTTCTACCTGGATTGATTCTTACATTTAGGTCAATTTGCTCTATATTGATATTTCAATAGAGCGTGGTTCGATACTATTGTGCTCTATGACTCTTTGAGCAACAATGTATATATCATCAATGTGTATGAAAAGTCTTTCCATCAACTTATATAAACTCTCATTGTACATTGAGATTTCTTTATTCTCTGGAATCATATTAAACTTTGGAGCGTCCTCCAGTAATGATTCATGGACATAAGTATAATCAGAGATAATCTCATGAGAGTCATTATCTTCATTGATGATCAATTAAAGTTGTGCCATACATGCCCTCTTATTCCTTGGGCGAGTATTGATCGAACCAAGTGACCTCCCCCTGTTCCTTTTGGGAGTCACGACCTCAACCACACCTCCATTAAGTATGGTTGCAATGTCTTAATCTGTGACATTGTGCCCTTCATGAGGTCTTTAACCTTGCAGACACATTTGCACCTTGTATATATATGATCTCGTCACTTTGGAATTCGAGTCTTCTGTACTTTGAAGATCAGCTGTTCACTTTACTTTTCTTTCACATTACATTGTGAAATGCGGGGATCATAATGAGACATAGTATGAAACTATTCTAGTTGTTCCATTAGAAAATACTTTTTCTTATCTCCCCCTAACGACGGGAAGATTGTCTCATTTGAGTGACAAATTCGCTAATTTAGCGATAAAGAGATCGTCTGTCAAAGGTTTCAAATAGCGGATGATTGTTGGAGATTCATATCCAACATAAATACTTAATTGTCTTTTAGAAATCCATATAAATGCGTTGTGGTGGCGCAATAGGCACATATACTGCTTAATCAAATATGCGTAGATATGAATTATCAGGCTTATATCCAGTTACCAACTGGTACGCAAATATTTGGTTAGCAGGGGTTCATAAACGAATAAGTAAGAGTTGCGTGCAATATTGCATAACCCTGTGCAAAGACAAATGAGTGCGCATAAATATTGTCTTAGTCACCATCTATATTCTTTTTGACGGTGTCTTCTTTGAGACCTTATTATATATGTACGTTAGGGTAGAAGATCCAGTACATCGATCTTTATTAAAATGCAATAGTCATCAAGTACTTTTGATGAAAACTCCCTAGCATTATAAGTTTGGGTGTTTGATAAGGGTGGTGAGTCCTTAATCATATTAAATGTGCTAGAAGTTTTACAAATACAACATTTCTATGGACAATACGTGCCGAAGCATCGACCAAAACTTTAAAATACTTGAACTATCCGCATTTTGAATGGTTATGTCTATATGTATCACCTTGAATTCTTTGTAAGAATGGAATGATTTTCTTTGTATCTATAGCATAGGAAGGTCTCGATCCTAGTTTGGCTAAAGAGCAGGATTTGCAAAATGAGTGATTTGCCTTTGAGATAGATATTGAGGCAGAGTGAGATGTAGGTAATSCATCTTGTGCTTCAGAAGTCATTAGCTGCACATGTGCAGCAGTAGTACCAGCATTGGGCAGTGCATCGTGTTTATATCCCACTTAATGAGTCACTCGAAAGAAAGGATGACCGTGTGAGTTTTTCAAAAAAATACGGATCATCATGTCACGACCAGGATGTCCAAGATGGTCATGCCATAGCCTATATGAGTCAGTGTCACATAGTTCGTTATATGTACGGCATAAGATTCAATAATTCGTATAGCAGTGAGGTATAACCCACTAGATTGACTCATTAGTTTCTCTAAGATGTGTTTTCTTCCACATTCATTAGAAGTAATATATATATATATTCATTTCCATTCTCACAGTGAGTTTCCAAGTGATAGCAGTTGGCACGGAAATTTTAAAACTCAACAAGGTTCGATTTGCTCTAGGTGCATATAGAGCTTCTGTGACTGTTATCATTGTGCCATCAGGATCTAGAATGATATTCTTCTCATTCGAATATGTAGCTCTATGCGTAAGATGTATCACATCTTATTGCTATATTTGAACCAAGCACATAGTTTTGTAAATAATAAAAACGAATAGATTCAATACTTTAGAATAAAATTCGAAATTATTAATAAATCAATCAAAAAAAATGTCTTGTCCAAAATAAATCTAACTCAAAAATACCAAACTCTCCATAGTCTGAATAAAATGAGGCAATAATGCCTTCATAAATCTCTTGAAATATAAGTAAATAGGTGAAGTAGATCACTCAAAATCAGGAACATCAAGTGACTGAGAAAGGTTCTTATTTCCATTGAAGTCCGCAATCGTGAGATTGACATCAGCGTCATGATCTCCATATTCCACATAGTGAGTCTCTTGTTCTTTAGACTCTCTAAGTTTCTTGTAGATGGCTGCCACCTTATCACTAGCGCGACAGTTCTGGTACCAATGCTCAGTGTCACCACATCTATAGCAAGGTTCATTCCCAACTCTCTCTCTCTCGTTTCTTTGAGGGGTTTCCGTGTGGTGCCTTTGTTTTATAACCACCAGGACCAATATTACCATCCCCACTTGGGGCGCTACCATCATCTTTGCGCCATACATGGGGAGAGCCTCCACGGCCCCTACCACGGCCTCTACTGCGGCCCCCATGGCCCCTGCCTCGTGGTGCATAATTACCACTTTGAGGGGGATTAGCARGTCCAYTCCCCTTTGCTTTAAGGTTKTTTCCACTATTCGCTTGACCATAATTAGTTTCGGGAATTTTCTTTGTCCCGGCAGGTCTAGCATTATTATTCAAGAGAACCTGATCATGCCTCTCAGCTACTTGCAGCATATTAATCAACTTATTAAAAGTTGTAATCCTTTTGTTATCATATTCGAGCCTATACTGGTTCGCTAGTATAAGTGCTGAAGTAGGAAAAGTGGATAGAGTTTTTTGTATCATATCATCTTCCGTGATTTGCTTTCCACAGAAGGTAAGACGTGCTTTTAAGTGCAACATGTCCTTGTTGAAGTCATTGACCCTCTTATAGTCAAGTAAGCGGATTTCATTCCACTGAACGGTCAGTTCTGGAAGCAAAGTATCATGTATGTTTCCAAAACGTCCCTTGAGGGCATCCCACAGTTCTTTGGGTGTCTTCAACTGAAGGTATTCCTAGCGTAATCTTGGGTCAATATGACGCCGCAAAAACATTAGGGCATTGGCTTTAATTTTATCAGACGGTTATTTGTCTGTTGGATCGTTGGATGGTATGATCGTGGATGTGAAATCCTTTCCCATGAAAGTAGTTTTCACATCAGAAACCCAACGATGGTACTCAATTCCTTCTGATTCCAATATTTCAAATTCGGGACGAGTGGGTTCAACCATCTGTAATAAAACAAGATTGGATATATATCAATTGCGTAATTGTAATGATTTACAATTTTTATTTTTCAAGAATATGAATTAGATTATAGGATCGTAGGCCACATATCACGTTTTTCGATACTTTGTGAAATTACTTTTATCACATGACAGTTTATATTATTTTGTATTACTCGTGAATTTTCATTATCACGAGAATACGCACATAAATATTATTAAATAATAATAATAATAATAATAATAATATAATCACATATGGTGCTTTTAAAAGATTTTAATTTAGTAATTAAAAGCAGCAGATAACAAACTGATATTAAAGGAAGTGTAATTTATATATGAAAAACAAACAGCCTGGTGGTGGAAGGCTGTGCAAAAGAAAGAAATAGTCCTGGACGACCTAGGTTCGAGATATATATATATATATATATATATATATATATATATATATATATATATATATATATATATATATATATATATATATATATATATATATATATTGACAAAATTAATAGAAGCAAAATCAGCATATTAACAGAATTCAGCGCATAATATATATAACAACGCATTAATTTACCAACGCACAGAAACAATATATATATATATATATATATATATATATATATATATATATATATATATATTATATATTAACGCGCAGAAAAGGAAGAACCCCAGAACAGAAACCCAAAAATACCATCAATATATACTACGCCAGAAATTAACATCGAATTCATATTTGTCAAATAATTAATGAGGATTGAAGGTACCTTGTAAAATAATTTGATTTGTTCGATTGTAACCTTGTAAAGCAATTTGATTTTTTCTGATTGTACCTTCAAAAATCCAAGAGCAATCTCGTGCTGATAACGTGTTGAAGTAAAAGCAGAAAAGTGTAAAAGTAAAGCAGAAAAGGTACGAGACAAAAAGAGAGGCGGAGGAAGATTAGGGTTCTCATTAATCAAGGGTCCCTTTATATAGGGTACCAATTATACAGTTTCCTAATTACATAATGAGAATGAATACCTAAATTACCCTCATACTTAACTTGTTGATATAGACACACTAAATGTGTAATTCCTTTAACAAGAGCTATTTTTTTAATTTTTTTTCATTTATTACAGGTAATCGAAGAATATGATGTTCAGTGTGATTTTTTGCTGTGCAGAATACAGGAACTAATAAAAAATTCCGAGTCTTCTTTAAATGGTGAGGAGTTTCTTAATGAACAAAGGCAGAAATGAGGAAATGTTTTGTCTTCACTGTCTGGAGTGGACAAGATCCAAGAATTAGCTTTGTAAAAAACTCGTCTCACGATTTGGAGAAAAAGTCGTTCTTTGTACCAGACGAACATGAAGCTCTCACTTATTGCCCCGAATGCAAATCAAACTATGAAAAAGAAACTAGTTTCAAATCAATCGACCATAAGTCCTTTTCATCTCACTCAATAGTCAACAATGATGCAGAGATCAATGGTTCAGCCCATTTGCCTTTCTCGCTAAAGCCACATGCCATTGACACACTTGTGAAGGTACTACTAAATGATAAAAGACAAAAGCCTCATGCATGTGCATGGAAAGGAGGCTGTGGATCAGCAGCAGATGAGCAGCTCTAAGAAGAAGACAAATCCAGCTCATCCCATGCACAGATAAGCAACCACGCATCTCTGTAGGGAATCATGATGCAAACGGCTAGAAAGGACATTAGTTGGTAATGTAAATATGTAGAAATGGATCATTGACAGCTGGAACATCTAGGTTGTTCTATTATCTGTATAAATAAATGTATTATGTTGCCGAGTAATTCAATGAAAGTTATTTTGAGCCTTTTTGTGTTTTTGGCTAACCCTAGTAATGGACAACAGCCGCTTTATGTTTGTCTTTCTTGTTTTTACTTTTATGGTACCGGAGCACATGGTTTTTCCTCTCCTCTAAAAGGGACTCAGCTTTTTAATTAAAAAGGTTTCAGCTTTTTATCATCTGTCATTTTCATGGCCACATCCTCTTCAAATAATGTCTTGGAGCCTGTGGTTCAATTGCAAACATAACTAGTCACTGTCAAACTAAATGACAACAATTATCTGCTGTGGGAACAACAAATCCTCACTGCATTAAGAGGATGTGGATTGGAGGGATACATCACAGGAGATATTGTAGTCCCGGAGAGATTAATTGCTGCACAAGATGGTGAAACACTAAGGATGAACCCAACTTACATCAACTGGATCAAGCAAGACCAGCTCATTGCCTCTTGTCTTTTATCTTCACTTTCTGAGAATCTACTTGTCACCACTGTTGGATCGAGGAGTGCCAAACAGATATGGGACACTCTTAAAGGAGCCTTTGCCACACAGAGCTCTGCAAAGGTTATGCAACTCAAGCTGCAGCCTCAAACCCTCAAAAAGGGAAATCTCTCCATCAGAGATTATTTCAACAAGGACAAATCGATTTGTGACATGATCTCCATTGTTGATGAAGGTATCAAGGAGACAGATAGAGTTTTGCATCTGCTCACAGGACTGGGACCAGAATATGATCCAGTCATTGTCTCTCTGACCACAAGGACTAAAGCTTGTAGCCTTATGGAGGCTTACTCTGCCTTGCTATCTTATGAAAGCCGCATTGAAGGAACTGAAGCTATCACTCACTCTGTAGGACCATATAACTCTCGTTTTTCTATTAATCTGGTCACTCAATCTCAAGCAAACAGAAGGACCTACAACAATTTAAGTGCTAGAGGCAGAAATAATTCAGCTAGGGGAAGAGGGACCTACTTAAGAGGAGCTGGGAACAGTTCAAGAGGAAGAGGAGGAAGGTTTTCTGGCAATAATAGGCCTAAGTGTTAGATTTGTGGTTATAACAACCATACTGCAGAAAAGTGCTATTATAGGTTTGACACAAACTACTCTGTAGCTCCCTACAGTAACAGCAGTCATTCAAGCACCAATGCCTCTCCTTCAGCTCATCTAGCCAGTTTTGGAAGTAATGGTTCAGAATGCAACCAAGACAGCCTTTGTTATCTAGACTCAGGAGCCACCAATCATCTCACCTATGATTTTGGGAACTTGAACATGACTTTAGATTATCAGGGAAATGAAAGAGTCCAAACAGCAAATGGAGCAGGTATGAACATTGCTCATATTGGTTCTTCTATGGTAAAATCCCCCTCTAAAAACAATCCCTGCACCTTTATGCTAAATAACCTGTTACACATTCCTTCTATAACCAAGAATCTCATAAGTGTAGAAAAATTTTCTCAAGATAACCAAGTTTTGTTTGAGTTTCATCCCTTTGTTTGCATTGTGAAGGATCTAGCAACAAGGGAAACACTACTTCAAGGGAGCCTTAAGGATGGTCTTTACAGCTTCCATCTTAAGCAACAAAATCAAGCACCTCACTACAATCTACAAACTAATTCTCAGCTGCACCAGCCTTCTGTTTTTTTAGCTACAATAACTAAGGACCTAGATTTAGCCATTTGGCACTCTAGGATGGGGCACCCCTCTATTGACATTGTTAAGAGGGAACTCAAACATTCTAATGTTCCTTTCATCAATAATAAAGCTGAATCTTTATGTGCAGCATGTCTTGGAGCTAAAGCACACAAACTTCCCTTTTATGATAGTGCCACTGAATACAGTCATCCCTTTGATCTTGTGCACGGTGATGTATGGGGTCCATCTAGAGTCATTTCTCACTTTGGCTTTAAGTATTATGTTAGCTTCATTGATCATTTTACAAGGTTCACTTGGTTTTATCTCTTTAAGCATAAATCAGACACTAAATCAGCTTTTTTGCATTTCAAGGCTTTGATTGAAAATTAATTTGGTTTCAAGATTATAACATTGCAAACTGATGGTGGGGGTGAGTTTATTACCTTAAGACCTATCCCTGCTCAAACTAGGATTCAACACAGGGTGTCCTGTCCCTACACTCCTCAACAAAATGGTTTGGCAGAAAGAAAGCACGGGCAAATAGTTGAAGTATGATTATCTCTAATCTCTCAATCCAAAATTCCTCTCATGTATTGGGATGAGGCTTTCACAAGTGCAGTTTTTCTAATAAACAGATTTCCTAATAAGACCTTGAATTTCAAGACTCCTTTGGAGGCCTTAACTGGGAATAAACCTGATTATTCCTTCCTCAGATCTTTTGGTTGTCTTTGTTATCCCTTGTTGAGGCCTTACAATGATCATAAGCTCCAACCAAGAAGTTTCCCTTCAGTGTTCCTAGGTTACATCCCACATCAGAATGGTTACAAGGTCTTATTGCCTTCTAAGAAAATAATAATCATAAGGCATGTGATTTTTGATGAAACTACTTTTCCCTTTCAGATAAATAAGCCTCCCATATCACATTCCCCTTATGTTCCTACTTCATCTACACTCCCTATAGCCCCTTTACTCATCTCATCAACTCCACCTCCAGCTTTAGAACAAACAACACCACCACACAATTCACCTATCTTACATCCTTCTCCAACACCTACACAGTCCACATCCACTACATCATCTATTCCAAGGGGCACTGTTACTATAGATTTACCTATTGAGAATGTTCATACTTCTACATCAGGTAAAACTAATAATCTTGATCAAGCTGCAGGTACACATCACATGATCACCAGATCAAAGGCAGGGATTCACAAACCAAAGGTTCTGTTTGTTGCAAGTTCAGAAGAAGTTGAACCTCAAAATGCTCTCAGTGCATTATCTGTCCCAGCTTGGAAAAAGGCAATGAAGGATGAATTTTATGCCTTGATCAAGAACAAAACTTGGAGCATGGTCCCTGCTCCACACAACAGGAAAATCATAGGATGTAAATGGGTGTTTAAGCTAAAAAAGGATCCTCATGGTGCCATTGTCAAACACAAAGCAAGACTTGTTGCTAAAGGATATAATCAGGATCCAGGATGGGACTATACGGAGACCTTCAGTTCTGTTGTCAAACCAGGAACCATTAGAGTTATCTTTTCACTTGCACTAACCTTTGGATGGTCTTTCAGGCAAATTGATGTGGACAATGCATTCCTTAATGGAAATATTGACAGTGAACTCTATATGGAGCAGCCTCTTGGCTTTGAACAAGTCTCAAATCCTCCTTTGGTCTGCAATCTGCACAAGGCCTTATATGGGCTTAAGCAAGCCTCCAGGGCATGGTCCAGTAGGTTTGGTGAGGTTCTCATTGAACTAGGTTTCCATGTTTCACAGGTTGACACATCACTCTACATCAGGCACTCATCTTCTTCATACCTCTTAGTCATGGCATATGTGGATGATATAATCATCACAGGTAGTTCTAATAAGGCTATTGATCACTTGGTTCAACAACTTAAGAAACACTTCTCAATCAAAGACCTTGGTCCACTTAATTTCTTCCTTGGTATACAGGTTTCACACAATCCAGATGGCTTATTCCTCAATCAGAAACAATATGCTACAGATATCCTCTATAGGGCTGGAATGAAGGGGGCAAAAGGGCTTTCCACTCCTATGGTTTCTCATCCACCCCTATCAAAGCATTGTGGGCAGCCTATTCAGAATGAATATCAATATAGAAAGATTGTTGGAGCACTGCAGTACCTCACCTTGACCAGGCCTGATATTTGTTTTGCAGTCAATAAAGTAAGTTGGTTCATGCAATCTCCCCTGGACTTGCATTGGAAAGCTGTGAAAGGGATATTGAGGTATATTGCTGGAACAATAGATTATGGGCTTAAACTAACCAAATGTAGCAACTTCAGAATTACAGCCTTCTCAGATGCTGACTGGGCATCTGATGTGGATGACAGGAGGTCAACCTCAGGATTACGTGTGTTCTTAGGCAATAATCTCATTTCTTGGAGATAAAAAAAAGCCTACTGTTTCTAGATCAAGCACAGAAGCTGAGTATAGAAGCTTAGCCCTAGCAACTTATGAGATTATGTGGCTGCACTCTCTTTTCAAAGAATTAAGGATACATCCGATTTAGCCTAGTCTTGTATGGGTTGATAACCAAGGATCAATTGCACTTGCTTCCAATCCTGTGCACCATTCAAGGACTAAACATATGGAATTGGATTTGCACTTCATCAGAGAGAAGGTAATGAATAAGGTTATTTATATCAGACATGTTCCAGCAATTGATCAAAGGGAAGATATTTTCACCAAGGCTTTGTCAGGTTAATTCTATGCAAGGATGAGGAATAAGCTGTTTGTAACTTCAGAAGGATGCATAGAATTGAGGGGGCATGATAAAAGACAAAAGCCTCATGCATGTGCATGGAAAGGAGCCTGTGGATCAGCAGAAGATGAGCAGCTCCAAGATGAAGATAAATCCATCTCATCCCATGCACAGATAAGCAACCATGCACCTGCTGTAGGGAATCATGATGCAAACGGCTAGAAAGGACATTAGCTGGAAATGTAAATTTGTAGCAACGGATCATTGACAGCTGGGACATCTAGATTGTTCTATTATCTGTATAAGTAAATGTATTATATTGCTGAGTAATTCAATGAAAATTATTTTGAGCCTTTCTGCATTTTTGGCTAACCTTAGCAATGGACAATAGCCGCTTTATTTTGTGTTTCTTGTTTTTCCTTTTACTAAATACTATAACTTATTGTTTGATTTCGATGCAGTTTGATGTAAAAATCATATCTGGATTGATCTTCTCATTTGTTGTGGGGACATTCAAGTATATTATTATTTCATAATTCTCCAATCTCAACTATTCAATTATTTTATGCAAGTTTTCTGTGGCTTATGACATGATTTTGGTTTATTTATTATGATTTGACTTACAACTCATAAATCACACTAGTTTCGATTTTAATGAATATGTGTACAGTGGTCACCTGTTATTCACGAGAATTTCAACAAATATGTTACAGTAGAGATAATCATTCTTGATGAATTTCTGTCACTAATTTTTTCTGGCTTTACTGTAAAAAGTTGTCAGAGACTATATTGACTTATTTTATTTGTGTGCAATCAGGCTATTCGAAATGAGAAAGATTTAGAGAGCCTAAATGTGCCATCTAAGTACCGGACCATGAATTCTTTTTGGAAGTATTACGCGGGGGAGAAAGTTGCACCATTTCTAACAATACTCATCGGTGGTAACCATGAAGCATCCAACTATCTTTGGGAATTGTGAGTCAGTTATTTCTGTAGTAATGTTGATATCTTAGATTTTCTCTCATTAGATTGTGATCTTATGTTTTGTGCATAAGATCAAATAAATAACATAATTTCAAATTATTATAAATGTTTCAGATTATTATATATTTGAGATCTTGAAAATAAAACCATAAGTCACAGAAACAAACATAATTTCATTTTTATCACATTCTTTCATGGTTAAATGTTCCCTCAAAATGACTTATCCAAAATTATTCTCATTTCCAAACCTATGCAAAACTTAGTTTTCATACATTTATGCAAATAAAATTTCCTTACTCACATAGAAGCCAATGCGACACTAAGTTCTCAATATCGATACTAAAAATAAAAATTCTTACTAAGATGCATAACAATTTGTGGTCACTAATCCCTAGCTGTTTCTTGGTGAATGAGTTTTTATTTATTTTTGTAGAATTGGCTTGTTATATATTTATTTTCTCAGATACTATGGTGGATGGGTTGCACCACAAATCTTCTTTCTCGGATTTGCAGGAGTTGTTAAGTTCAGAAATGTTCGTATTGGTTGACTTTCTAAAATTTATAAATCAAATCACTATAATTCAGGTGATTGTTCCAAGCTTTATTTATTTATTTGTTTATTTTTCCATACTAAAAATAAGTGCGAGAGAACTCATAGTGACTTTCCATAGTTTTTGCTCGGTGCCTCATTATAACATGCAGAGTGACTTGTATTATGAACAAGACACTATGAGAAGCTACCGTACAATGAACAAGACATCCGGTCCATATATCATCTTCGCGGTTATGATGTTCATAAGCTCATGCAAGTTCAAGAACCAATCGATATCTTTCTCTCTCATAATTGGCCTCTTGGCATTACCGATTATGGAAACTCGCAAGCTCTTATACGCCAGAAACCTTTCTTTGAACAAGAGGTACTATATAAGTAACTTTAACAGATATTTTTCATATGTTAGCATGTAAAATATCAATGATGCTAATATTGTTTTTTTTATTATTGTTTTTTTACCTTAGTGTTGTGATATGTGGAACTTTTCACCCAGATTCAGGAAAGAACATTGGGAAATCCAGTTGCAGTAGATTTAATCTTGGTTTTGTTCCTCTTGAGTACTCGAGCCCTGCATCTGTTCTTGACAAGGTAGTGTGCAAAGATGATTCGCCTTCTCCTTTAAAGTATGTTGAGAAGACCTAGTCGGCTTCAGTAAATTGAATTTCTCAGCCTCTTTCAATCGCCTTTTCATTCTTTTATAGTGATTGAACTAAAACTCGGTATACTAATACTATGAGTTTTTGATTAATGATTAATGTGATTGATTTTTTAATTTTTTATATCATGGATAATGATATGTTTTGGTTATGTTGGTATTAAGTTTGTGATTATCTTTATTTTAATGAGTTGTGGCGTATTTGTTGGTTAATTAGGTATTATTGATGATTTTAGTGTATTTGTTAGCTGGTGCTTTTATTTCATTTTTAATTTTTTTTACTACTTTCTAGAATGGTTTTATTTGTGTTTTTCACTAATATGTTTGAGTTAATGAACAATATGATAAAAAGGAAGGGGAAAGAAATCACATCAAAGTAAACAAAATGGCAAAATTGGATCTCATATCAACTTCTTCAATATCCTTCAAGGCTAAAAGAAATATGTCACAATATATAGAGACATCTGAATAAAATATGAGCAAAGATCGAGCTTATTTCTTCAGAAAGTCGAATAGTCTTGTTTATGAATAACGTTTGTATATAATGTTGTTGTATTTTTAAGTTTAGTGATTAAACAATGTGAAGAGAGTGAAAGGTGTTAACCATAAGTCGTGTCATGTAGTCTACTCATATTCATATTTTTCATTTATTTTACATATCATTGATTAACACATATTTGCCCTTCTTTTTATTAGTATTTTAGTTAGTTTTTATGGTTGTTTTTGGTATAAGTTGGGTAGTTTAAGTATTCCGTATTTTTATACTTCCAACTTATTTTACCGTATTTTGATCGTAATTAGTAAGATAGGTAATTATTTGTTGTTTTTCACCTTACAGCTAAGTAACAGGAAGAGTTCAACGTGTAAATGATGAATTCTGATGTTCGAGAATCGAGAACGAGCTATTTAGTGAAACAGTAGCAGAAAGATTGAGAGAACAAGACGTGCAGCGAGCTGCGTCGATCGACGCAAGCGTCGACGCGACTCTGCCCACATCGGTCGACGCTATGTCGACACCAAGCTGACATAACTCTCTGAAGCGTCGATCCAAGGTGCGTCCGTCGACGCTCAAGACGACGCAACTCTCTGAAGTGTCGATCCAAGGGTGAGTCGGTTGACGCCCATGCCCTGTTGATGCGAGCGCACCAGACGCGTCGACGCCGAGCCCCAGCTCACGTCGGTCGATGCGACGTCGATGTGACGACCCAGATACGGATTTTAGGGTTTCTTATGCTTCAAGCCAAGGGAAATCTATAAAAGCCCTTCTCCAAGTCCGTCCCAAACATACATGATACACCACTACGACCCTACTTACGCTCCTACAGCTCTTAAACAACGCACCTTACATTCCATAACAACGTCGAGGATCAAGACCGAAGAATCAAGAGTCACAATTTCCGAGCACAACCCATTAGTTCGTGATTCGATTCTCGGCCAAGATTCGCACAACCTCTCCGGATTAGCTGAAGATTTTACTGCAATTCTTAGTTTAAATAAGTATTCTAAACTCGTTATTTGCTTTCGTAGTTTAATTTATGCAATGAGTAGTTGCTTTTCAATTATTGTTCTTGAATTATTTTATGCTTCGAACCCTAGAACTACTGTTATTCGGATTCGTAATTTTAGTTTAATTAATGTTTGGTTGTTATTCATGTTTAGACAATTCGTAATCTTATGCTCTAGATAAATTACTTTTCGATTATGCTAGTGATTTTGTTCTTAGTTGATTTCTTGGATTAAATTCATGAGTTCTAGTTGCTGAATTAAATTACTTAGTTTAAATTGATGCTCATGCTTTTTAAATTCCTAGTTAATCAAACAATCAACCCCCCCCCCCCCACCCACCCACCCACCCATTTGTATAAGTTACTTGCAATTGAACAAACTATTTGATATTCCGATTGTATGTTCCTCGAGAGACGACTCGAGTCAACTTTGCCAAAATTTATAAGTAGGCAACACAAAGGCTTGAATCAAAAATTAGCGCCGTTGCCGGGGAACATAGCAAAGGTTTCAAAAATATGTTTGTTCGTTTTTTTTTTTCTTTTTAGCCGTTTATTTTTATAATTATTTTCTCTAGTCGATGCGTTTAATTTGCTGTTGAGTGTATGCAAGGTCGAAGATCACTTAAACCCGAACTTGCTGATGGGATTTGATGGTGCCGTCGCGCAGCGGAAAACAAAAATTTTTAAATAAAAAGAATTTTGAATCGAATTCAATTGACGACGGCCCATTTTAATTTCAATTAATTCAAATAATGCTTTAAGTTGCTTTTCAATGAAACAATTCGATTTTCGTAAAATCGAACGAGCATGATCCGTTTCTATAAATCATATATATATATATATCAATATTATATATATATTAATATATTATACATACATATAAATTATATATATATTAATATATTAATCATATATTTAAAATTATATATTATATACTCATATAACATATATACATTTATAATATATCAATATATCACACATCATGCATGCATTCTTATATATACATATATCATACACTGCATATAAATCATATATATAATAAACATGCATAAATCACAAACACACATTTATATTATATGTTTATACAGCATGCATATAACACACAAAAACATACTTTCAGCATGCACAACTCTTTGTACCTCACAGCACGGCGGAGGAATCCGGCGACGAGGCGGCAGCTCGGTTGCGAAGGAGACGACAGGCGAGGCCCGGAACGGAGCGGCGGCAGGCGGTCGTCGGGGAGCGGCGAAGCGGCGCTGTCGGGGATCGACTTTTCTCTTTCGACAGCAGCAACGACCTCACAGCGGCACGACGGCAGGCTCCTCGGCTGCTGCTGCAACTGCTCGGGGACGGGACGCTGTCGGGGAGCAGCGCGAAGGCGGCGGGCGGTATCTTCGGCTACGGCGGAAACAACAGTTGCGGGTGGCGCGACGTCGCGACGATCCTCGGCTGCGGAGAGGGGCAGTAGCAGGTCGTCGGCTGTGGTAACGTCGCTGTCGGGAGCGGGTGCGGCGGAGTCCGGCGCGATGACAGCAGCGGCACAGTGCGATGACAGCAGCGGCGCTTCTCGGATGCGGAGGTGCGGCGTCCGGCGATCCTCGGCAGCGGCAGGCGGCTCTGCGTCCACGAAGGCGGCTGTCCGGCGGCTGCGACGCGTCTCCGACGAATTGGTGTCACACACCGTATATCCCCGACGTCCTTACGACGGAGCACTAGATCCGAAGAGGGATTGAAAACGACGAGGACCGAACGTTTCGGTGACGACGGCGGCCGGAGGTAGACGAAAGGGAGCTTTGGTGGCTAGGGTTTGTTCTTGCCGAAAAAAAAAATTCCGTCTATCTCCCACGCTCTAACCTTCTTCTTTTTATTTTCTTGTTTTTTTTTTTTTAATTAAAACAAGCCCTAAATGGGCTCAAAGGGCGGCGGGACCATGGATGCTATCATATAGCACTTCGCATGGACGTCATCTTTCTTCCATCTCTCAAGTTCGGCACGTTGAGCATCAGTGGCATCATCAGGGAGGGGTTCAGAA
>BMAC01000336.1:274324-322117 GCA_014905375.1 Phtheirospermum japonicum | reverse complement strand
CCAACTAAAAAAAAACCAAGCGTTTAATTAAATACAAGCCCAAAGGCTCGAAGTGGATTGGCCCAATTTAAAAAACAAAACCAAGCTTTTAATTTTTAAAATAGTACCGGCCCAATAACTCTAAAGGGGCTTATTGGGCCGACGGGGGTCTCTCAGTTAGCACATAGAGACGCTCATCAACAGTGAGCACCAATTTCAAATTCCGGATCCAATCCAGAAAGTTTGGGCCAGTGAGTTTATTTTGGTCAAGGATCGAGGCAAGAGGATTCTTAGACATAATTGCTGAGGAATAAGAGAAAGACAATGATTAGAGTTTTATTCGAAATAATCAATACAATTAACAGTTTGGACTTTTACATATTAATTGTTCTCCCACTAATTTATTCGAATTCCACCACCCTCTAGCAGAATACGAGAAAACATATTTTTCTTTAATGGGCTTTAGGTCCAATGACGCAAACACGACCCCCAGTTAATCTGACCAGCCATGTTTGTTCAAAGGTAGAAACAATTTCAATCACATCAAAATGTGACCCTAAAGATAGATTTCCTCACACTTGATAATGACCTAGGTTAATCCAGCGAATATCAAAATCTTTGTGTGTCAGGTCTGACCTACCAATGTGAGACGTATAAGCTCAACTCTATCAGGTCAACGCAATCCCCAGTTAATCTGACCAATCACGTCAAACCAATAGAATCTCACATACAAATCTCCATCTAATGTCAATTAGATTACAGCTTTTCTTATGACAGCACTCCCCGCTAACACGGCATACTGCACTGCCATAAGAGGCTATCACATAATCTAACCGTTGGTAGAAGGAAAGAAAAGAACGACGATTCGGTTTTTCTTTATAGCCTGATTTTAATTCTTAACCTTTAAGAATGAGGGATTTTAATTTTATATCTCATCCGAAATTTTGTTATGATCAATTGTTGATACTTTACAATTTAGGATCATCATCGAACTTAGTCTCATCCATTCATCATATGAACGATAAACTAAAACGATTCAGTTGGTGTTCTATTAATTTCAAATTAATTTAACAATTTAAATTAATAAATTAATCCAGCACCTATTTATCGAATTTAAATTGATTTGAAAAAAAAAACGATTATCTTATTGGGCTCTAGTTGATTTTAATTTCATTAAATTATGGATCAACCAATTTTTCTTATAGAGACTCGAGAATATTTAAGTTTTAGGATAAGACTGTCAAACAGTCTGTCACGTAAGACTGTCAAACAATCTGTCACGTAAAACTGTCGGACACTCTGACACGTGATTTCCCGTGAAATACTAAGGCCGACCAAATATTCAGCTATAAGAAATTCCCAATACAAGATAATATCCAAATCAACAACTCAACAAATTCAACATGCTCTCGAAAGCAAAAATACATAAGCAATTAATTGATATAAAAAACCAGTCGCTCTGATACCACTGATGGGATTTGATGGTGCCGTCGCGCATCGGAAAACAAAAATTTTTAAATAAAAAGAATTTTGAATCGAATTCAATTGACGACGGCCCATTTTAATTTCAATTAATTCAAACAATTCTTTAAGTTGCTTTTCTAAGAAACAATTCAATTTTCGTAAAATCGAACGAGCATGATCCGTTTCTATAAATCATATATATATATATATCAATAATATATATATTAATATATTATATATATATATATTAATATATTAATCATATATTTAAAATTATATATTATATACTCATATAACATATATACATTTATAATATATCAATATATCAAAAATCATGCATGCATTCGTTATATATACATATATCATACACTGCATATAAATCATATATATAATAAACATGCATAAAACACAAACACACATTTATATTATATGTTTATACAGCATGCATATAACACACAAAAACATACTTTCAGCATGCACAACTCTTTGTACCTCACAGCACGGCGGAGGAATCCGGCGACGAGGCGGCAGCTCGGTTGCGACGGAGACGACAGGCAAGGCCCAAAACGGAGCGGCGGCAGGCGGTCATCGGGGAGCGGCGAAGCGGCGCTGTCGGGGATCGACTTTTCTCTTTCGACAGCAGCAACGACCTCACAGCGGCATGACGGCAGGCTCCTCGGCTGCTGCTGCAACTGCTCGGGGACGGAACGCTGTCGGGGAGCAGCGCGAAGGCGGCGGGCGGTATCGTCGGCTACGGCGGAGACAACAGTTGCGGGTGGCGCGACGTCGCGACGATCCTCGGCTGCGGAGAGGGGCAGTAGCAGGTCGTCGGCTGTGGAAACGTCGCTGTCGGGAGCGGGTGGGGCGGAGTCCGGCGCGATGATAGCAGCGGCACAGTACGATGACAGCAGCGGCGCTTCTCGGATGCGGAGGTGCGGCGTCCGGCGATCCTCGGCAGCGGCAGGCGGCTCTGCGTCCACGAAGGCGGCTGTCCGGCGGCTGCGACAGCGTCTCCGACGAATTGGTGTCACACACCGTATATCCCGACGTCCTTACGACGGAGCACTAGATCCGACGAGGGATTGAAAATGACGAGGACCGAACGTTTCGGTGCGACGGCAGCCGGCGGCAAGCGACGACGGCCGGTGGTGGACGGCTGGGAGTTGGTGGCTAGGGTTTTCTTTACCAAAATTCTCTCGTGTGTCCTGTTTCCTTCCGACTTCTTCTTTTATTTTCATGTTTTATTTTTTTTTTTTATTTTTTTTAAAACAAAGGCCCAACTAAGTGGGCTTTGTGCGGCCCATTAAAACAAAACAAAAAACTTTTATTTAAAGGGCTCAAGCCCAATTCTAAAAGGGCTTGTGAATGGCCCATTAAAAAAAAAACCAAAACCTTTTAATTTAAAATAGCACCGGCCCAATAACTTTAAAGGGGCTTATTGGGCCGACCCAATTTTAAATCAAATAGCCCATTGGAATTAAATCATTTCTCACAAACGATAACTCCGAAAAATATAACAATTATATTTTCGCGTCCAGAATAACTTTCTCGTATTTTTCTCAATTCATAATCACAATTACGAACCTTAGATTCAATCATATTGACATCTAACTTTGCTAAAATTAACAATTAATTTCTAGCTATCGTTTTCAATAATCAGGAAACACGTGGTGTGACCCTCAATGGTTCAGGTGTAAGCTAGCCGTGGGTTCACAACACATTGTGATTCGAACAACATATTATTCTTATATGAACTCGTCCCTTAGAGTCCCTGATTAAATAAAACTCATTTTACTTAATCACTGGTCAAACCAGAGCCCAACGAATTATGAGAGGCGCCTAGCAACAACACATCATAATTCCCTAGATACAAATGAAGTGTCTGCAAGAACCTTGTGATATAGCTTATATGTACAGTATGATCCCTTCGCGATCTATGTCCCGATTGAACAAGAGGTATTGGTTCATCGAGACCTCTTTCTAGTTCAATAACTGTGTGTACGTTCTATGTTCAAGATAATCCATTCGTGTGTGATTTAGAGAAACACATTTCTCCAAACACCCCACTATCAGCTCTGGCCAGAGACTCCGAGGATTTATCAACCATCAGAACACACAGGACATCCATGACTTATCATGCGTCTGAATCCCCTACTACCATGCACAGACTTCCCACTAGATTCCCGACTATGTGAACGTTGCCTCTTTTGATTGGCCTCCAAAGATACACAGAGACAGGTCACAACATAGCCTGTCCTCTAGTGAAGTCACGGTGAGGTCCGGGTCTTAAGGATTAATGTTGTACGCTATACCATAGAAATCATCTACTCGATGAGTGGGAACCACTTAGAGATTTCTAGGTGAGGAAGTTTAGTGAACTCATCTTATGAGCACCTACTTATGTATGTCGATGTCCAGACACCGTGACCGATGAGAGTATTGGGAAAATATTCAACGGAATATGATGGACCAAAATGAAGAGCGAGGAGGAGGAAATAGAAATCGCCACCACCACAACCAAGATAACTATTTTGAGAGATCTTACTATGGAGACGAGCAGGTTGACGACTGGCTCACCAATAACCACTACAATGAGAGGAACGAGTACGATAGAGACTACGCGAGGCCTAATATTCTAGAGAGACACCAACGGGGGGCGCGCGAGCCAAGACAGTGAGAGTTCACGACTCCTCAAGCGGGTACCTATAGTTCTGCTATTGTGTTGGGTAGAACTGCAAGAGACTTTGAGATGAAACCTCATATAATCAACAACCTCCCGACATTTCATCGCCTCGCCAATGAAATCCAATAACTTTCCTCAGGGAATTTTATGCCGAAGTCAGTAGGATCCCATCTCCGGGACTTCATCACCAAGACCTTCAAATGGTGTGCTTTCCAAGCTGCATGAAGGATAAAGCCAAATCTTGGCTACTTTCACTAGAACTGAGATCTCTGACTGACTGGCCCATGATTAGAGGAAAATTCATAAATCAGTATTACTCAGCTCAGACGACGGGCCACATTAGGAGACAAATCGCCAACTTTGTCCAGCAAGACGGGGAGTTGCTTCACGAAGCGTGGGAATGTTTCAAATCACTACTGCAAGCTTGCCCACATCATCACAACTCTCTAGGAATGGTAAATCAACTTTTCTACGAAGGGCTTTTAGACTCCTACAAAAATAACGTGGAAGTAGCTGATGTGGGAGATTTCGGATACTTGACAGCAACGGAGGCCAAGCAACTGTTTGAGAAGTTGAGCGAGAAATCAAGACAAACTAATTCTTGACCACGAACGATTATGGCCAAAGAAGTCTCCGAGATACCAAACAAGAGAGACATAAAGTTCAAAGAGATGGCCAAGGAGTTGGCCACCTTAAAAGCAAAGATGGAGAATATGAAATTATCGAAGAAGACTGTTAAGTTATGTGCACGATGTGGATTGCAAGGAGATTTAGCGAGCGTGTGCACAACTGTGTTTGACAACGTGGAAGAAACGGAGGTCAAAGCTATTCAAAATTTCCAACCTCAACCTCCAGCGGGAAATACGTATCATCCAGGACTTCCTAATCATCCAAACTCCAAATACGGCCCCGGACAAACGCCTATGCCTGTGCCTGTGCAAGCAAATGATCAACTTTTAGTATGGCAACAAAATCAAGTAGCGGAGACTGTACGAAATAGAGAAGGACTCATGCAATTGACTTCACAAGTGAATAAGCAAATCACGGATCTCAATGCAAAATTCGAATCAAGGTTTGACGAACTAGTCAAGGCTATAAAGCAAGGTCATGAGCTTTTTAAGGCAGTGCAGCAAGGGCAGTAGCATTCAGACATGATAATAGGACAAATGTCCGCGACTGTAGCAACATTGTCGAAGGAGGAAAATAAGTTTCCGATCCAAACGGAACACGCCTCGTCAATTCATGTGCTGAGAAGTGGAAAGGAGGTAGATAATGGAATAGAGCTAGAAAAGGAAGAAGAAAAAGTCGAGATCCAACCGCAAGTACATACTACCAAACCGGCCAGTTTCATGCATAAATCGACCAATCCATATGTGCCGGGAGCGTTGAGAAGAAGGAACAATTTAGCAACTGACGAACCAATTGATCACCCAAAGAAGTTGACTGGTTATGATCATGTTCCCTTCCTAAGTCAACTTCGTCCGGCGAAAGAAGATAAGAAGTTTATGGAGTTGTACAATTTATTGAAAAACGTGAACATTAATCTTCCCCTACTAGATATGATAAAGACGATGCCCACATACGTTAAATTTTTCAAGGAGTTAGTTGCGAGAGAACGGCGATTAGAGACGACTCAACGAGTAGAATTAACCAAGGAGGTGAGCGCCATTTGCAAGGGTCCGCTACCCAAAAAGGAGAAGGACCTCGGGAGCTTTTGCTTAAATATTACCTTAGGAAATGGACAAACGGCACGTGGAATGCTCGACCTTGGTGCAGAAATAAGTTTGATGTCGTACTTACTATATAAAGAATTTGACCTTGGAACAATGCGGCCGACTATGATGCGACTACAGATGGCGTATCGATCAATTAGACAACCGCTTGGGATAGTTGAAGATGTATTAGTTCAAGTCGTCAAACTTGTAATTCCAGTTGATTTTGTCATACTTGATGTCGGCGAAGTTCCAAAAGAAGGCACGGAGCATACTATTCTGCTAGGTCGCCCATTTATGTCCACCTCTCATACATTAATTGGGGAAGATGACCTTATCCGTTTTGGGTGATACAGTCGCATTTTCGCTAAACAAGAACAACAACACTCCTACACTGTTTGTGAAAGACGAATATTCTGCTGTTGATTTAGTAGATTCATGCGTATGAACTCCTAACCATTAGCACTATGAACAATCTTGATGATGAGGATGGAGAGGATCATTTGAACGGGGAGGACTTGATCGAATTTCTGGAATTGACATAGGAGAAATCATAGATGGAATTGTTGGTAGTGCTGAATTACGCGAAGAGAGCGACGCACCAAAGATCAGGCCAACAGTGGAGTTAAAACCACAACGAAATCATTCGGAGTACGTTCCCCTCGATCCTTACACTAATTTTAAACATGCCAAAAACAAGGGCAAGGCGTTTAGCAAGGATTGGACGATGAAGAAGAAAAAGTCGAACGAGGTTCTTGGTGAGAAGTTAGATGATGTGAAGTTCAAGGTTGGTCAATTAGTGCTTTATAATTCTGAACGTGAATCCGAACCAACCAATATCGAGGCCGCATGGAGTGGACCATTTATGATGAAGGAAATGGATGAGTACGGAGTTGCCACTCTATACGATGAGAGTAAGAAGTTGAAATTCCAAGTCCACAAGCATAGAATCAAACCTTTCTACGAGAAACATGGGCTGAATCGCGATTTTGATGAGGAAGAATTAGTGGAGCCCCCACGGGCTAAAAATTAATCGCGTGGAATCACGTCGAGCATAAGACGTTAAATGTTGCGCTTCTTGGAAGGTAACCCAAGCGATAGTTAGTTTTCATTTTCTTTTCTTTATTTTTATTTTTGGTTTTGTCCTTTTATATTGAGTCAATTGTTGTGGTACGTTTATATGTGTGTTGATGTGCAGAAAATATGATAAATCACTTATTCTGGACAACTAACGGTTATATAGAGGCAGCTCGCTACCGCAAGGCTTTACCGCTAGTTCCACTCGAGGTGTTACCAGTGACGATCAAACACTGAACCTACCGCTAGCCGCAGCAATCTGGGATTACAATGAGCTTACCGCTAGGCAACCCGCCGCTGCATGCTACCGCTAGTGGCGTTTGCCGTCTAATTTTTATGAATTTCATTTTCGTCAATCGAGGTCGCAATTTGACCCAAGTTAGCCGCAGTCCGGTAACATTTTGATGAGCTGCAACCCAGCCATTTACACTGACGAGCCGTAATTCGGCAATTTGAAATCCCAAAAGATGTGCCACCAGGCACTTGCGCGTGGCAATTGATCGCAATCGTAGTTTGTTTTGTTTGTTTGTTTGTTTGTTTGTTTGTTTGTTTGTTTTTAATAGGTTTGTTCAAGGATAAATCCAATTATGAGACTCTAGACTACGACCAATTGCACGACTTCAATTGGAGAAACTCGACCATTAATTTTCAGGGACATTTTTCCTACTCCTTTCCTCTTTTTGATTTGTTTTTCTTAATATTTATGGCAATCAGGGGATTGCTGAGTTTTTAGAGGGGGGGATGGTTGAGTATGATTGAAAATCGTGTGCAATTTTTAAATTTTTACATGATTGTTTGCTATTTCTGCGCTGAATTTTATTTGTATGGCGTGCCTGTCGAAGTTAGCTATAAATGATTTGATGTTCCTGTCTTTTGAGCGTGTATAAGTGCATACAATTTTTCAAAATTATTATTTATTGTAAAATGGTACTTGGACGCAATTAATTTCGTAAAACCTTAAAAGTAGCGTCAATTCAAAACTTTTTCATGCAACAAAGCCTGTGAGTAGCCTGAGTGTTTATCATCATTACATGTACTTGAATGAGTTTTGATTTGAGATCTCTTTGAAACCGCTGTGTGTAGTTGACTTTGAAAACGAGGATAAGTCACATATAAACCCTATTCTGGCCATACCCATATATGTGTAGCCACTATAAATTCCGAATGAGCCATTCATAGCCAAATAATCCATGCCTATAGCCATGTGTGTTTTGAGTTAACATCGACAACCCATTAAAAGTGTGGGGTAGGAGTTCGCCATTTTTCTGGTTATTAGTGTTCTGGAAGTTTATAGGGATTTATGAGTTATTGTAATAAGGATCACCATCCTTCAAAAAAATAAATAAAAAAAAGACCCCATCAAAATAGATTTAAGGGGAATAAAAAAAAGGAAAGGATTGTGGATCGAGTTATGAAATTGCCTACGCGTTTATAAAGGCTTGTGTTTTATTGATGATTCGCTGACGAGCCTAAGTTTGAAAGGCAAGAGTTGAGTTGTAAGATGAAGCATGTGATAAGCTTCAATTTTGATTAAGTGGTTGAGCTTCAAGTCGGTTTAGAGTTACGAGTTGGGAAATAGCCTATGTTTAAAGGCTATGTTATGAGTGTTTAGTAAGGTTTTTGTTTTTGAACGAGGTGAGCACATTTGCTTCGTGATTGGACTAGTTGAGTGAGTTATTGATCATGTTAGATCATGAGTTAGCCACACGACTTATACATTTCATACCCGTCTAAAGATCCTTACATTACATGACGAATCGTGATTAGCACATATTTGTCCTTCTTTTTATTACTATTTTAGTTAGTTTTTCTGGTTATTTTTGGTATAAGTTGGGTAGTTTAAGCTTAATTCCGTATTTTTATACTTACAATTTATTTTACCGTATTTTGATCGTAATTAGTAAGAATAGGTGATTATTTGTTATTTTTCACCTTACAGCTAAGTAACCGGAAGAGTTCAACGCGTAAATGATGATTTCTGATGTTCGAGAATCAAGAACGAGCTTTTCGGTGAAAGAGTAGCAGAAAGATCGAGAGAACAAGACGTGCAGCGAGCTGCGTCGATCGACACAGGCGTCGACGCGACTCTGCTCGCATCGGTCAACACTATGTCGACGCCAAGCCGACATAACTCTCTGAAGCGTCGATCCAAGGTGCGTCCGTCGAAGCTCAAGACGATGCAACTCTCTCAAGCGTCGATCCAAGGGTACGTCGGTCGACGCCCATGCCCTATTGACGCGAGCGCACCAGACGCTTCGACGCTGAGCCCCAGCTCGCGTTGGTCGACGCGACGTCGACGTGATGGCCCAAATACGGATTTTAGGGTTTCTTATGCTTCAAGCCAAGGGAAAACTATAAAAGCCCTTCTCCAAGTCCGTCCCAATCATACATGATACGCCACTACGACTCTACTTACGCTCCTACAGCTCTTAAACAACGCACCTTACGTTCCATAACAACGTTGAGGATCAAGACCGAAGAATCAAGAGTCATAATTTCCGAGCACAACCCATTAGTTCGTGATTCGATTCTTGGCCAAGATTCGTGCAACCTCTCCGGATTAGCTGAAGATTTTACTGCAATTCTTAGTTTAAATAACTATTCTAAACTCTTTATTTGCTTTCGTAGTTTAATTTATGCAATGAGTAGTTGCTTTTCAATTATTGTTCTTGAATTATTCTATGCTTCGAACCCTATAACTACTGTTATTCGTATTCGTAATTTTAGTTTAATTAATGTTTGGTTGTTATTCATGTTTAGACAATTCGTAATCTTATGCTCTAGATAAATTACTTTTCGATTTTGCTAGTGATCTTGTTGAGTTCTTAGTTGATTTCTTGGATTAAATTCATGAGTTCTAGTTGATGAATTAAATTACTTAGTTTAAATTGATGTTCATGCTTTTTAAATTCTTAGTTAATCAAAACAATCAACCCCCCCCCCCCCCCCCCCCCCCCATTTGTATAAGTTACTTGCAATTGAACAAACTATTTGAGATTCCGATTGTATGTTCCTCGAGAGACGACTCGAGTCAACTTTGCCAACCTACACGCGACCCCGTTCTCTTGCGGGCAAGATATTGAATTACTGACAAAAATTTATAAGTAGACAACACAAACGCTTGAATCAATCATCACATATAAATGCAACATATCATCACCTATAAATACAACATATCATCACGTATTTTAGACATATATCATCACATATTTTAGACATATATCATCACATATACGAGCCACATATCATCACAGATTACTAGCCACATATCATCTTTTACACCAACCACATATCACCTTATACACCAGCCATATATTATCACATACATCATCAACATATCGTCACATACACCGGCCACATATCATCACATACACCATACACTTACCATCACATAAAACAGCCGCATATCATCACATATAACTTTCAAAAATATCATCACAACAAAACCAACACATCAACAGATTCAAAAATCTCTGAGTGTAAGAAACAAACCCCAAAGTTTGTTTTCACAATAAAATGAAGACGAAGTAAAATTAATCAAAACTCACAAACAAACATATTATTTTTTCATAAAAACAGTCATTACGATTACAATAAAAAAAGATCGAATAAAAAATATCAGTCCAAAAATAATAAAAAAAATACAATTGGACAATAAAATTTAGCCATCTCTCTATTATGTCATATATGAAAAAAAACTTAACTATCAACTGACTTTGAACTAGAAGAACTACAACTTATAGAATGCGGTAATGGTGGAAGATTTGAACTCGTATTTGCACTAATAACTATGAAATTCAAACTCGAAGTTGGACCGACACTCGGATGCACAACATAACCATCTCCGGCAAATGTAGAAATACCGTCCTGAAAAAAAATAGTACAAAGTGAATAAAACAATGACATTACAGAAAATAATATATAAATTTCTAGAAAAATACCTGTAGACTTTCTACGGCCTTTTTAGTTTGTGACTTAGCAATTTTGCTCTTAAATCATAAAGCCTTAGTAACCAAGAATTATCTTGGCATCCATAATTTGTAACCATTCTGAAAACATAGGAAATCACACTTTACTGCCACATATCATCACATATTACTAATACATATCATCACATATTACTGCTATATATCATCAACACAAAGCAAAAACCGGAAAACCCTAAATATCATTCTGTTATCATTTGACATTAATGAAACATATCATCACATATTACTCCCACATATCATCAGCAAAAATGAAAAATTCTGACCCTAAAAATGAAAAACTCAACCCTAAGCCCTCAATCTATGTCAAATATCATCACATATTATATCCACATATCATCTAATATACTGGGCATATACCATCAGCAAAAAAACAAAAATCTTCATCTTTGACAACACATCATCAGATATTAGATCCACATATCATCTTATATTGTAGCCAAATATCATCATATATAGATGTCAAATACAATGAATAAAAATTAATACATAATTTAAACATATATATACTAAACATCCATATTCATCGTAAGAAAAAGAAACACAAATATTTACTTACTTGTCCCAATAGAACTGGGATTCAGCTTCTATTTCCACATACTTGAGCAAATAGTTGAAAAGGTCTATAATACTTTTTTGATTTCTTAGCGACCTGATGTTTGTCTTTGAGTTTTCCCCAATATGCCATACGCAAATAGCAGCAGCCATGGCAGCAGATTGGGCGGCTCTAAAGAGGATCGAAACCAAAGATAAACATCAGGTCCCAAAAGGCATCAAAAAACTGCATAATTATCAGAAATTTAGTCTTTTTAAACCTCATGATCATCGGCTCGAATCAATACAACAATTCAAGTGCAACACAATAGTTGAACTAAAATGGCGACAATTATACTTTACACTGACTCTATTATCAAAAATAATTCATATATATGGAAATAATTTGAACTCATTCAACGCTCGAGTCATTAAAATAAAATAAAATAAATCCAGTAAACTATTATTTTATAACTTTGGTATATCAACACACAAAACTTGATCTCCTATCAGGTATTAAGATTGCTTTTCACTTGTTTGTAGGGGTAATTATGAAGTGGGAGAAAATTATGGGTCATCTGGGCCTACATTGAAATATTTGCAGGAGAGACACGAATCGAAAGAGCTGCATCAACAAAAATAAAAAAATAGTGTAAACCTAAAAAAAATAAATCAACTTCAAAAAATAACTTACCCTCGAACCGATTCACGTCCATTGGAATTGAAAGAATTTGTTTGTTAGCGGTGGAGCAACGATTGTTTCGCCGGTAATTTGAAGCCAATTCGATGAAAATTGAAAAAAACTCACAGTTATTTTCTGTTAAAATCAATGGGGATCGCCGTTGCTGTTGAAATTCGATGGGTATCGCCGATGATGAATTTTTATTTGAACGAAATCGATGGAGGTTTTGACGATTTGGATCGTCGGTGATCGAATTGATGAAGAGTAAAACTTTTGGGCGATGGATTGGTGAAGAAATAACGAGATAATTTTTTTAAGCGCTTAAAAAAAAATTCTAAGATGAACAAAGATGACGAATGAAAATTCCAAACATTAATTTTATATGGGAAACATGGCGCAACCCGTAAGTTACACTTGGTCCATCTAATCATTTGCCCCCATTTACCGGACTACTTTGTATTTTAGCCACCATAATCTCATAAAATAATAATCGGCAATATTGGGAAATCGAGATAATTATTGAAGTACTAGTAAAAAGATTCGGTCGCAGCCTTAGCCACGCATGCATAATAAATAAAATAAAATACAGTGAACTAATAAATACCCCAACCCCGGTCCCGGTCCTCAAATACAGACTTAAAAAAAAAAAAAAGGAAAATAATTTTCCAGAATTCAGAGCCCTTTCTCAGCTCAGTACTGCTTTTTTCCAGTCTCCATTTATTGCCCTTCCTAGAATCAGGTTGCGTAGTTAAATAATTTATTCCTGTCACCTGAAAATTTTATTTACTTTTCTGAGGGGCTCAGGTCCTCGCAGCTCAGTTTTGTGTGGTTTACGTTGAATTGGTGGCCTTGAAAGCATTGGATTGGAGGATCGTAGCTTGGAATTTTATAGATCTGGGTACTATTTTCCCCCTTTCTTGTTTTTTGTTTTCTTCTGATTTTTTCTGACGTAAGTTTTTTGGAGAATTAATAGTTTGCTGGTAGTGATTATAGAGTTTGGTCAAACATTTTTTCATTTTTTTTTTTTCTGAAGCATTTAGATTTTAAGAATGTTAAGTTATGGTGCGTCCTGCATAATCCTGGTTGCTGTGCGGAAAAAAAAACATAAAATAAAATAAATTAGTTTGTCATGTGTATGAGACCTTAATTCTTTGATTGTCGTGATGAGTTAGTTTGTAGTTAATTGTTAGGAATGAACCTGCGAATTACAACTGGAACTTATTTTATTTTTATTTATTTATTAATTTGTTTTCCTTTTCCAGTTTTACTGATTTTGTCATCATGTGTAACATTTCTTTAATGCCGGGCTTCATTGAATTTGGATTCTCTAGTTGGTGTGGTCTTATGTCGGAAATGGTCAATATGTCATGCTTTCGGTGTTACTATTTCAGAATCAGTAGTTATTCTTCTCCATAATCAAACGTTTTATTAAGCTCTTCTATATTTGTTCAGGTGAAAAACAAATGAAGTTTCTGAAACTTCATAAATGTTATGATAGGTTGTTTTAAGCATTATTAATGTGTAGATTAAAACCATGTTCGAAAGACAACTTACTGAATGATAACGAATGCCCTTAATTTGTCATTTGAAGAAACTTGGTGCTCATTGACTTGGTCATTTCTGTTTCCTCCCAATTAGATTAATGAAATATGTACCAGCCCAACGGTGTTCCTAGTTCAAGCTTAGTTCACAGCAATCAAGCTGTTCAAAGTCAGCCAGACTGTGGCACCAGCACGATGGATCCAATCAGTGGAGCTAACAATGTAGGCAACAATCAAAATTTGGCCTCCAAACAACGGCTTCGCTGGACACATGAGCTTCATGAAAGATTTGTTGATGCTGTAGCGCAACTTGGGGGCCCTGATCGTGAGTCTTTTCAGTTTAAATAACTTTGCTATGGCCTTCCGCTTCCTACCGGGCACGCATGATTAAAAAAATATATTAAAATTAACATAAAGGCAGAAAAAACTTTTTGAGTTAGCATTTTGTGATTTTCATTTTGTTTAAAATTTGGTTTTTGAGAAATGTTATATATAAAGCATTTTGCTATGTAATTCAGAAAAGGAAGACATAGAACGTGTGATGTCTATCTTAAATAAAACACATTGTAATATTGCCTCCGAAGTTATGTATCTGAAGCAATTCTTTCTTGGCTGCCCTTGTGCTGATGTTGGAAAAAACATTAATATTTAATTCTGAATTCCAGTTTCCAGAAATGATCAGAGGCTGTCTGCAAGAACATCTTTAGCGATGGTTTTCTAAGACTTCTACAGAGAAAAAAATAACTTGATACATTATTATTGTTTTTCAGGAGCTACTCCTAAAGGTGTTCTCAGGGTTATGGGAGTTCAAGGGTTAACAATTTACCATGTAAAAAGCCACTTACAGGTATGCATGCATGCTTTGAAATCCCTTTTACAGTTGTCCTTCTTATAACTTGAACTAATTTATATTTTCGTAAACAGAAATACCGTCTTGCCAAGTATCTTCCAGATTCTTCTTCTGATGGTAGGTTACTATCTTACTAATACTGTGCCTATATTTGGTCAGATTTCAATCATTGTTATATTTGTTCTTTAAAATTCTTAAATTTGAGATTTTTTGGGGAGTGAGTGTTCCTTAACCGTTCATTTATTGATGCATTTTTTATTCGTTTTTATTTAATTTCTAAAGGGAAAAAAGCCGAGAAGAAAGAATCTGGAGATACGCTTTCAAGCATGGATGGCACACCGTAAGCTTTCTCATTTTTTTTCGTTCTTGTCTGTGGACAAAATATTAATACCCATCAGTCCATGACTTTTTTTTCTTTTTAACAGAAAAAAATATAGGACACGGTCAATTAGCAACTATTTGAAATATTCCGTTTTACTGTTCTGATAATTTCATATTGCTACTCTTTCTTTTATCGATCAACTCTTATCTGATTGCGATTAAACTATTATGATTGTGAAGCGAATCCATTTGAATATTTGATTGAAAATTGTTTTTCTTGCTTGTAGTGGAATGCAAATTAATGAAGCACTCAAACTGCAGATGGAAGTTCAAAAGCGACTGCATGAGCAATTGGAGGTATATATATTCTTTCGTTTCATTGCAAATTTATTCAATTTTAATTATATGCTCACGACAATTCTAAATGTATATTGCAGGTACAAAGACAGTTACAGCTGCGGATAGAAGCCCAAGGAAAGTACTTGAAAAAGATTATTGAAGAGCAACAGCGCCTCAGTGGAGTCCTTTCAGAAGCCCCTGGCTCAGGCGTCTCAGTCCCTGGTCCAGAGGACATCGGCCCAGATTCCGATAATAAAACCGACCCACCAACCCCCGTGCCGACTTCCGAATCGCCACCTTTTCTGGATAAGCCCGCCAAAGAACGGGCCCCTCTCAAAAGTCTCTCTCTGGACGAATCCTTCTCCTCTCATCACGAGCCACTAACCCCTGATTCTGGTTGTCATGTGACATCGATGGTTGAGAGCCCGAGTGGGAGGTCGGGAAAAAAGATGCGTGGGCCCGGTGATGTGGCATTTACTAAACCGGAGATGGTTATCACACATTCGATACTGGAGTCGAGCTTGAGCCCTCCTTATCAACAGTCGCATTCGCTTTTCTTGACGAGAGAGCAGTTTGACCATTCGTCTGAAGATGGAAACCAGTTGGAAAAGGTCTCTGGTAGAAACGCATAGTTCTGCGGGTCCCACTCGATTGTTTCCCTGCATGTGTAATTTCTGGAAATACATAACTGCATTGAGAACCTTATTGGTATTCAGATGTTAGAAGATTGTTAGGGTTTAGAAGAGTTACTGTCAGGATGTGCTCGAGACTTGGAGTGGGTGGGTGAATATTGACATTAATATCACTGATATTTGTAGCGTTGGCCTTTGTCAAGTGCCGTTGCGTTTATCGTGACCCTCAATCTCATCTTGGGTATTTGCTAGGGATTGTCACCTGTATTCTTAAAACCCATTTTCGCGTCTTCATATGGTGTTAGAAATCTGTTCTTGGTGCTACTATTGAATCCCTTGTGCATTTGATAACGTTTTAAAGGTAAAATGATTAATAAATTTGATAATGTTTTAAAGGGAAAATGATCAATAAATACAAACCAGAAGTCATTTGAGCCCATTAGAATACAATTTTTCTTTTTTGCCAATTAGGTATATTTTCTCCATTTTTTTTACCATCGAGTATTTTATCCCAATATTGATAATTTGCCTTATCTCCATCATTTTCACGACTCCCGACTCCCCCTCTTCTGGTTACTTGTATATGAAGCATGCATACTTCTATGAGGTTGTCATACCTGCACCGGACACTTAACATATACGACTTTTTTCGAAACACATAAAATGTACCTGTAAAATGTCCATTAAAAAAAATCACAATCTCAAGTCTGAATTTGGAAACGTGAATAAGAACTTTTATTCATCTAAAAATGGAATCATAAATTGAGAGAATTGATGGTAGTACGAATATTTATAGATTTTAAGAAAGAAATCAAATATTTTTAATTAAGACGACTATATTTTCCATAATACTATATTATATATGTATGTATATATAGCTTCCAATACATAAAAACGGGCCTAGTTGTCGGCCCGATTCCCTGTAAAATGTGTTCACCATTTGTTCTTTTTTTGTTTTTAATTTTCTTTCCGCCCGTGAAAAGAGAATTAATGATATTTCCATTTAGGGTTTATGCAATCCAGCCCTTCAATGGTATTCGTAATGCTCAACGGAGCTGAAAACCTCACCCCGAAGAGAAAAATCGCCTCATCCCCGATAGTGTTAGGTTTTCTCGGCTCAGATTTCACGACAACCATTTCCCCAAACTAGCCCCACTTTCTTACGAAAAAAATTTGGATTGGGGCTGGGAAAATCAAAACCCTAACCCCTAAATGCAGCGTCTCAGCTTTTAGACAAGCTTCACAGCCTAGATTCATACAACACAATAAAGAGGCATTTTGGTTTTACCGATACCTTTCGAATATGTACGACCACGTGATAAACCCCGGATATTGGACTAAGGATATGATTGATAAAGCTTTGGAGCCAAATGATTTGAATAATTGAAAATTGACTGTGGTGAGTGTTGGTGGCGGCACGGGCTTTACGACTTTGGGATAGTTAAGCATGTTAATACCTAGAATGTGACGATTCATGATCATTCTCCACATCAGTTTGCGAAGGCTGAGCAGAAGGAGCCTTTGAAGGATGGCAAGATAATGTTCGAAGCAAGTGGATCGTTCGGGTTTTGACTTGAAGACTCAAAAGGTTTTTAAGGGATTTCTTGTGTAGAAATGTTTGACGAAGATCAAGGACATCAAAGTTCAGGTGGACAAGGATAAGCTCTCGAGGCGTGAGGTTATGGAGTTGGTGCATAGGGATGAGAAGGGAGAGGTTGAGGATGAACGAGAGCTTGATGTCTCTACTTTTTAAGTTGGATTAGATATCTGGGGCATCGACTTCGGGGTCAAGAGATGCAGGAAGGGTGTAATTTGGAAGGCGGATGCGTTCTAGGAAAAAAACTGATGCTATTATAAATGGTGAAACTATTGATGATCAAGAGGCTGGAAATGGTCAAGTTGTTTCCGTGGAGACTGATAACTGAAATCAGATATCAGGAGATGCAATTATGGAAGCTAAGGGGAATGATGGCAAAATTGATAATATTGATGTTGAGGTTGATTGTGAGGTAAAGGTGATCAATTACATTGGGGATGATGAGGAGGAGGATGACGTCATTCATGAAGATTGTGATTTGGTTTTGAAGGAGAGCTCAAAACAGGTGAAGGCGGAAGAGAGAGGTGACATTAAGACAAACCGAGAGATATTAGAGTGGATGATGGAGGACAATGTGAAGATGAAGAGCTTGATGATGGAGTTGTGTGAGAGAAATGAGACAGAGACGAGAATGATTAATGCGCTAACACAGAGGGTGAATATGTTGTAAAAGGCTTTTGTGTGTGAATAGCAGGCTGAGGAAGAGAAGAAGAACAAGAAGGTTGTTGCTTCCTGTTAAGAGAATTGAGATGTTCTTGATTTATTTTTATTGTCTGTAAGTTTTCATTTGGACTATTGTTCGACACTTAATGTGAATTAAGTAAGGTTGTTTGTTTTTGAAGAACAAAGGGGTTATTGTTCTTGAGCTTATTGTCACGGGTCCACATGTGTGGCGTAGCGGACTTTGCCCATACAGTGCTAGCAATGACACATCATCAAAGATTTGGTTAAGGGCCGTCATTCTAGCGAGCCTACTTTTGGATTAATCAAACAAAACAAGAAGAATAAAGCAAGAAAGTAAACGTGAATAAGAGATTATGGAATTAACATTCTTATCAAAACCACAAAACTTGTTGATAACAATACAATATGACGAGAGGCTTATTTACACAAACACTACTGTGCTAGGGTTAGGGTTTTCCCTTCTCCAAGGTGCTACCTAAACCCTCATCTATACAAAAAGAAAACAAGATTACAAGAGATCTCTTCACACTAGAGGTCTTCAACTGGGCTTCTTGGCTATGTAAAGTCAAATGGGCCGAGTATGGCCCCAATTCCCGCATGGGAATGAGTCGATCGGCCTGTGGTGTCTCACAAGTGTGACCTAGGAACTTCCCCGGATCTAGTTCAAAGCCATCTCTGCGCGTATCCCATGACTCCACCTTGCCTGGCACCCGAATTCGCACGTTGCGACAATCCTGTGTCTCATCCCGCCGAGCTTCCTAGGCCCCATCGCCCCTCTTATCGATGCTCATTGTCCTACCCACGAGCCTCTCCCTTCCCTGGGTGACCTTCCCATATTGTGGTATGGGGATTGGGCGTGGAATGTCTTCCCACACCAAGGCTAAGCGCCCCTGACCTGCCATTCCTGTCATGGCCACGAGCCCATAGTCGTGGGCTGTAACATCTTATGCCACTGAAGTCGTTGCTAGCCTCGACACGATGCTTGAGGATTCTCCCAGTAACACCTTTAACGTTACACTGTGTTCTGGCTCTCTGATGCCTTAACCTTCATTTTGAACTACCACAAATGGTCTTCTTTCTCCCAGATGTCTTCTGATTCGGGTAGGTTTTTTCATCAAACCAAGTACTTTGTGCTTCTAGTCATGCCTATCTTCTGAATCTACCAACAATCCAGAACCTCCTTAACCAGTTTATCGAAAGATGTCACCATCGCTATGGGAGCCCTCTTTAACTGACCCCTCCATAGGTTCTTGTCTTCTTCTTGGTAAGCCTCCATTTGGCTCATATGCACCATTGGATGTATTGTGAGTCTCTCGGGGAACTCCAGCCGATACAAGACTTTCCCTACACCCCCATTAAACCGTGAACGACCCCTTGTACTTCCTTACGAGTCCCTTGTGCACTCAATGCATGGATTTAAATTGCTTCGGTAGCAACTTCAACATGAATCTCCCCTGCCTTGAGTTCCACAGACGAGCTTCACGAACACCTCCACATCCTCCTCCATATCTGGAAAAAGTACAATCTCTCTAATAGGTCCATGGTTCGACATATGCCTGGATGTCCCACCTATTTGGAATCGTGACATTCCTTAATAATGTCATGCCTCAGCCCATCCCACTTGGGTATGTACATCCGGCTCTTCTTTATAAAAGGTAAACCCCATTGAATCTAAAACACCCGAGTCTTCTCTTATTAGATCAACTCCAAGAGTTGATTGCTCATCAGATCTTCCCTCAGACCCTTCTCTTTGCGCCCCAGAAATCACCTCGAGGCTCGCTCACAACAGTTTTCTCTGCTGACATCATCATTCCTACCACTGCTGCTTCCTAAGCTTGTCCAGTGGCCAGGACCCCTAAAACCTCTGTAATCTAGTTGTAACACCCACACCATACCTAGATGGGGATCTTTCCATGGTACCAAGGGTTACTGTTTCTACTATCTCCTCCATATTTAACAATGTTGCACATGCATGTATCTCCACTTCTCCCGTAGCATTATAATGATGCTTTCATCCTTGTCGCTAAACAGAACCAGAGAGTTGGAGTATGGGATGATGCACATTTATACATCCTCAAGCAAACATAGAACCAAGATGCGTCATAGTCATCTATTGGCCCAATCTTGAAGGTAAGGCTACCCACCCATCTTTCAATTAACATTAACACCCTATCCGCCTTGCCGATCACCTGTAATGCCTCCACATTCACTCCCTTGATCATGCCATCCATTGGTGCCACCCTTAAGCCCAACGTTTCTGCCAACACTACAAAAAGACAGCAGTTTTCCGAGGGGAAAGCCTAGAAAAATATTTCCCTCGATATTTTTCGAGGGAAAAATCGAGGGATTAAAATTTCCTTCGGTTTTTCCCAAGAGAAATATTTTTCTTCGTTTTTTCTCTTGAAAATACGGCTCTAATATTTGCCACCATAATTATCGAAGGTAATACCGAAGGCTTTCCGAGGGTAACATTACAAAAGGAATTTAGCCTTCGAAAAACTGAGGGGGAGGAGATTCCCTCGGAAAAAACCGAGGGTAACACCATCCCCTCGATTTTTTATTTATTTATTTTAAATTAGTAAAACCGAGGGGCTTTTTCTGCCCTCGGGAAAAACTGAGGGTATTGATAGCCCCTCTGTTTTTTATTAATTTATGATTTTTTTTTAAATTAAAAAAACGAGGGAGGTTTGTGCCCTCAGAAAAAACCGAGGTTATTGATGTTGGAATTCGTAGAGACGAACACTATGCTCGTGCAGCGGAAGTTTAAAATTTTTGTAGATCCAACAGATCCATCCTGTGAACGAATATATTTATACGATAAATAAACGAGATAAAAGCATGAAACCCTTACAATAAATCCAGGTCCGACTTCAATACTATGGTATTCACACGATTAATTCTCCAACTGCAAGATCCAATTTCAGTGTATTGCTATCGTGAAGAAAGTTAGGAAATCTCATGACAGCTCAAGAACTCCCAATCTCAACATTAGGATTTATGTTTTCTAAAAACTCTCTATTTTGTTATATTGTCATTGTTACAACTTATGACTTTATGTTATATTTATACTAGGTACATAAGAGAACCCTAATCCTAAAAAGGATTGGACTTGTCCAAAACATGGGCCCAAAACAATTTTAGCCCAAGTACCTTTATTAATATAACATAGATAATTAAATCCAAATCCAATTTAATTTAATTAAGTAATTTCTATCAAATAAAAATTAATATCATAGTTATTAACAATTAAATATTACAATTCTAAATTGAATATTTAATACTTTTTTGATACACTCTTAAATTGGAAAACTAATCGCATATAGTGTGACCCTATAGGCCTTTATATATGACATCAATCCAATGATTATCCAAACAAAACTCCTATACGGCTTAGATGGATGAATTCAATATATAAAGAACATTCACTTGAACTCAGCGAATTATAACCTTTATACAAAACTTTGGTGAAATTCTTTTCATTCTGAATCACTCGATTAAGCTTAAGATTTATCCAAGTGTCTATCTCAATGGCTTAATCAATTTATCTCATCTTTATTAGTCGACAACTAGACAATACTTCAATTACTATATTGAACATGTCTTTTGCATTGGCGAATGACTTTAGTCGACCTAGTAATTTACATAATACTTAGCCATGTGTTTAATAATTAATCATATAAAAGATGTATTGACAATATTTATATTTAAAAAATTATAAATATTAATTGGAAATTTATGTTTTTTTTAAAAAAAAAAATTGGGATTGTATTGACAACTTTGTGTGTGTGTGAGTATAAGATAAAAATTATACATTTTTTTCAAATATAAAACTTTAAAACAAAAATTTAATATTTATATTATTTTAATTTGCCCCTCAAACTATAAGATTTTTTGCACTTTACCCCCCAAACTATAAGATTCTTTCACTTTTCCCCCCAACTGCCCGTCGATGGAATCTAGAAGGAATATTCTGTTGGAAATAAAGTTTGGGGGCCAACGTCGAAAATTATTGTACATCAGGGGACAAAATGGAACAAAAAATACTTTGGGGTGTAAAGTGAAAAAAACCGCATACATTGGAGGGCAAAAAGAATTATCCCTAAATAATAATAAGATTACCCCCATAAAATTGAAACATACGAACTACCTACTATGGAGAAAAAATGTCTTCTATTGAAACGCAAGATCATTTTCCGATTCAATTCAACCCTGGTCACTTTCTTTGTGTAAGTTCTTGTGGAGGGGACTTTCTTTAGGAGCATCCAATGATAAAATTATCACAGTCAATAATAATTTTTCAATGATCACCAGATTTTTTTTTCTTTTTTTTTTTTTTTTTTTTTTTTTTTTGTGATTTAGTAATCATTCAAAGAGTATCAAAAATAATATTAAAATTTTAACATCCAAACAATCCTTGCTTTCAATGATCATCAGTTTTTATTATTATTATTATTATTATTATTTTTTTTTTTTTTGGCAATTCAACCATGTTTATAATGATTGTCAACTCAACTAACCTTTTTATTATAGCAAAAAATAATCAAAATACATATATCTTGTAGTAGTTGTATTTTCAAAATTACATGATTAGATATAAAATTATCGCAACCAATAATAAGACTATCATATAAATATGTAGACAGTTTCATTATTATAAGAAATATTTCTAGTTAAAAGCAGACCAACACACCATCACTCCTGCCACTATAGCTCATACCTTCACCATTTCATTAATAAGTTGTTCACCCCATTAATAATCCAAAAAATAGGACAATGACCAATAAATACAAAATAATATATTTTTTGCCCATTAGTATAATTTCTTTTTTGCCCAATAATAATAATAGTACCGCATGAAGTACCAAAATTCGAAAATTAAATTTGAAATTTCAACTTTTTTTTTTTAATCCCGAAATTTTGGGTAGGACTGCTATTTTTATTTTTTTTTTAATTTCAATTTCTATAGGAAGGGTGAAAACAAACGAACTTAATAGCAGTCTGGTGCAACAAATTAATTTGTCATTTAAGTCGAAACAAACTTAATAGCAGTCTAGTCTAATAAATTAATTTGTCATTTTAAGTCGAACCTAATTCGGTGTTCTATCACATTGTAGAGTCATGTCAGAAAATCACAACTGTTGGTGTTATATAGCTTTTCTAAAAAAAAAAAACCACAAATTTCAAATTGTGGCTAAAATTCCATTTTCATTCTAGTTTATTTCATTTTGCATTTAATCATAACAATTACAATCCTAGCATATAACATAAGAACAACTGGTCCGAACTAATAACACGATTAAAGAGTGATCATGTTCAGAAACCATCATAACCAAACTGGGTGCGGCCCAACATATTATCAATCAACCTTGGTTTTTCTTCTTACAAAATACAAAAGAATATAATAATATTAAGAAAAAGCACAAAAATACAGGAGATGATGATGGACATTGGACAACAACCGACAAAGCAAACATGTCCTACTCTACAACACCAAATGAGAGGGTTAGTCATGACGAGCAGTGTCTTCTATGATTAACTCTCTTTAGGATGCAAAGACGAATTCGCTGGCTTAGAGCTTCTAGCTTTTCAAACTTCTCACGTTTCGACTTCTTTGTGCCTGACGAAGCTTTATTCTTATTCTTCTTACTGATTTCATCTTTCGAAGAGTGTTTCAATTTACTTTGTTGAGAATCTCTTAGAGGCGTCGCGAGCACTTTTATAATCGTCTGTCAATTGAGAGTTCAGGCAAATAAAGTTACTCATCCAACAAGTAATAAAGAACATAAATATAACCCTAAGGTAATTATTTGAGCACTTTTATGTGTTATTTACCGTGAATTACAAAAATTACCCTAAGGTTTGGGTTGTGTAAAAAAAATAAATAAATAAATAAATTACAAAACAACTCCCAATGTTTGATTCGGTTTGATTCTGTGTTAAATGTAAGGGGGTAACTGTAATATTTAATAAATGCAATGGGGATGTTTGAAATGTTTTTTGCTTATGAAGAGGGTAGAGTTTAATATATAATCTAACCTCAAGGTCTTTTCTGTAAATTTCAAAAACTTCTGGGGTTTTTGGTAATTACAGTGGTAATTCACCATGTTTCTTATTTGATCATAAATATATAAATAACTGCAACTTTAGCAGAACTTACAAAATACACGGGATAAATGAGTGTGTGAGAGAGAGACCTGATCAGAGTTGCTGACACTTGTGCCCTCCATGGAAGGCACATCGTCGCTGCCTAGAGACGAGCACCGTCCCCAACTTTCTCTATTTGAGCTTGTGTACGAGCAACACTCTTCGTTTTGCCCGTTCGGCTTGTCCTGTACCAATTGAAATTCGGGAGCTTCTTAAATTTTGAAAAAGTAGCAGAGTTCAATGTTGCTTCACATGAGATAGCTACAGATGCAAATACCTGTAGAAGTGACGTGCCATTTTCATGAAGTTCAGCGGCTTCAACGATCAAGGCCTCCTGCAATAAACGAGTCGCAACGAAGATACACACTTTTTATCTTTCAACGAGAACTTAATAAATGTACTATCTAAATCCAAAAATCCTTAATCATTTTCATTAGGGATAATAACAAAACCTACCCGAGTTCTTTTTTAACAGAAAAAAAAATTGAAAAAAATAAATAAAAAAGAATACAAGACTTGGTTGTCTTAATTTCAAAGGAGCAACACTGTAATATTTCTATAAATGTAAGGGAGTTTCTCGAAACATTTATTTTTGTATGAAAATGTATGGAATCAAATCTTGAGATTTTTTGTAATTTCGAAACTTCTCTGGGTTTTTATTTATTTAATTTTTTTTTTGTAATTACCCAAACCTCACGGGTGGCTTTTGTAATTATCCCTTTTTATTAAAGAGAATTAATTCTGAGTAGCCAGTCAGCAAGAAAAAAAAAATAAGAAAAAAGAGAGGGATTCCCAAAATATACATTACAAACGGGTGCAATGTCCGAAAGTAGTTCATCCACACACTTTGTAGCTGAAACACTACGCGGTACGGACGAAGAACTCGGTGCATCAGCACTCACATTCCGAAGCCCAGCGATTATCTCGTACAAAATATTCTGGGGAAAAAAATAATCAGCCGCATATAGAAAGGGATAATTACAAAAGGCACCATTGAGGTTTGGCATAATTACAAAAAAAATCCATCTAAACCACTGAGATTTTGTTGTCTTACATTTACCTCATAAACCTCAGGGGTATTTTTGTTATTATGAAAATTAGCTGGGGGGGTTTCGTAGTTAGTTCAAACCTCAGGAGTATTTTTGTAATTATCCCCATATAGAAAAATATGGCTGGAAACAATTATATGAAGAGATGAAGCAGAAATTTACCTCTTCCACACTAGAACCAACCTTCATGTCTCCGAGATCATAATATTTATCTAACTTCGAAGAATATGATGGAGGTCGAGGAGGACGAAGAACGTTATAGAAGAAAATAGACACAGAATCGTAATAAAACTGAGGCCGTGATGAGTTGTGATCACCCTCAAACTTGATAATATTTTTATCACCCTGCACAGAAAAGTGAAGAAATTAATTTACCACTTAGCAAATCAATATATTCATAATCGCAGATTTATTGAACTGTTTCCATACCGCGTATGACTTAAAGATAGAATCAGAATGCCGAGGTTGAATGAACTTGTCATCTTTCGCATGCCCGAATAAAGCAGGAATAAACGTCTTCGGCGCAACCTGCTAATGTTGGAAAATTGATGTGTTGATGTGTATTTTAGTACAAAAATATTTTAGAGCTCTCTAAATTCCACATTAAATCTCATCAAGCACACCTGTCAAACCGCCTAACCGTTAGGCAGGTCCCCTAAAACTAAATTTTTAAAAAAACAGCAAACCCTGAAAAAACTAAACCAACTAAAAAACAGAAAGAAAACCCTAAAAACGAAAAAAAATATATCTGAAAACCTTAAAAAGAACAAAAACATAAAAGCTCAAACAAAAAAAAAATGGAAAACTCTAAGAAAACTAAACTAAATAATAAACTAAAAAAGAAACCTAAAAAACTTTAAAAAAAAAACTGAGAAACTAAGTTTTGGGCTCTGCCTAACGGAATGTAATCCATTAGACGGTTTGACAACAAGTTTTTGTCCAATCTCATTGATAAGTCGAGACCTGTATGCAATCAAGCCGCCTGATATCGAATTTGGCCTTCTTCTGGATTACCCGCCGCATGTACTGAACAGCCATCTTAACCTGTAAGGGGCATTTGAGCAATTAGATCAACTTTACACAACTAAAAGTTTTTTAATGGAAATATGTTTGCCGATTTCCAAAAAAAAAAAATAAGATAGTACAGATGGGCCTTACTGTAAATTTGGGAAGCCGGATTTTGTACACATCAGCGAGTTCGAGCATGAGATTGAACAAATTAGAGAAGGCACTGTCCAACACCATCCCGGCTATAGAAGGGTCTTCTGCTCCATATAAAAGACTGCACCGCATTAGTTGATAGGATTAGTATCTAATACTTATTAGTGTCTGTAAAACAATCCGGTAAGAATTAATGCAATGAGAAATTATAATTTAAAGAGAGAATCACGACCTCGTTACTGCACCCATTGACCTTCCCCAGAGACCAATACGAGATACTTTCGTGTTGCTCCTCAAATGTGATAGCACAACCTTGAGGTCATTTTTCTGAAATTCAGACATGAAATTTCACATAAAGCGAGGAGCCCAGTCATTAAGTGAAACATTAATAAAAAAGGAATGGGAAAAGATAAAATACCTCATGCCAACCAAGACTGACATAATCTCCATCAGATAAGCCAGAACCTGAGAAATCAAGAGTAAATACAGTGATGTTTGAAGGTAGAAGAACTACAGCTGCCTCGTTTGCATCCGCTCGACATCCACTGCAAAAAAAAAAAAAGTTTCACATGAGTAGCTGTCTCTTATTGCAAAAAAATATATATTTACAATATAATGTTTGTCAATAATTTTATTTATTGTGGGGTTCATCCAATCAATGTACTCTGGTTTTACCAACAAGATGCAGGCGTTCATTACAAAAGGCATGGTTTCGAACGCACCTCAAAATTGCAGGTTTAAAAAGTCAAAATAAGCATCAATATTATGTATGATTTCTATTTAGAGCAAGTTTTATAGCTGCAACCCTATTGGTTTGATCTAATTATTGTTAAAAAAAGAACTTTTGTTGTTTGACAAACTACATTATAGCAACATTTACACCATAACAACACTCGAGATTGGGGGATCTTGTTGATGTCATGCATGGTTTTCCAAAAAAGCCTACCAATTTTTTATACTGAAAATCCTTCTGGGATCAGATGTAATTGTCTAGCCATGGCAGATGGGGATAAGTGCAATTTATGAAACTATCAAGAAGTACAAATGTGTAATTTTCATTGCTTTTGAAATGTAAGTAGATCCCATCATAAACACTTCTTATATTAATGTGAAGGGTTAAATTAGGAAAGATGGGTAAATGTAATAAATGGGATAAATTATGAAGTATATTTGTGATAGAATACATGGTATGCAGGAATGCACATTCTAATATAACAGGTTTCTTAAAAGACAAAATTAATAACAAACCTGTTTCCATGACAATATACGACACAAGGAAGAGGAGAATCATCCGGGAACTGTGAAGGAACATAATGGCTGCACTTCAGTGTATGGCCCCTTTCATTTCTAAGCTGCAAAAGAAAACAGAACTTTCAAACATTCATTATGACTAGATTCAGAGCTTCATATATATATATATATATATATATATATATATATATATATATATATATATATATATATATATATATATTAATTCCATCGTAATTGATGCCCATACTTGCCTCCACATCTTCTCTTTTGTACTTTCTTCCGGCAAGAGTAAAATCCTTCTCCCACAGATACTGATCTGGGTTGTACTCGGCCCTGTTTTATGGCAGATGGAAAATAAAAGTAAAATAACAATGCTAGCAACTACTTGTTACTGAGCTCAGGTTACAAGTTAAGGAAAAATTGTAAATAATGAAACTAGCCAAGGTGAAATTGCTCATGACTTAAAGATATTAAACATTTTTCAGGTTTGGCAAGAAAAAATAATCTCCGGGGTTTTTGCTCATAGCAGAACAACGGATACATATACAAGAAGCTGAAACTTGGTACACAACACACTAGCAAGATAAGGCAAGTCAAAGAGTCAACAAATTAATGTAATTCATGTTCTTCCACTCGCAATTGCGTTGACTTGCCGGACCCTTTATCTACAAACACGACAAGAATCCTATTCTCAAAAAATTGCTTGAAAATAAATGATTTTCATTTAACATGTTGTTTTGATCAATGAAACTATCCTTGCTCACAGCTAGAATCATGCATTTTCCTTCTTCTATAGTTGCACGGTGAATAGATGAAACTAAGGGCTACAAGAAGAGCAAGAATTTGTGGGTCATAACAATACAATGAAATTTATGACAGGGTTAATGGTGAGGTCACCGGTTGACGAAACTAATGCAAAGACAATCCTCATACAAGCAAACATGTGTTTTCTCATCAGAACATAACCCATATACCAGAGTCCAGAAGTCAGTCAAGCAACTCTTTTACAGTTCCTCCTCGGGCCATTGTAGAGAAATAAACAAAAAAACAAATATATCTTGACTCAATGGCCAATTTATCCATTTCAGTAGTAGACACTTATTCAAGTTCTGCCTCATATGGTAAAAAGTGCTGTGCGCCACAGGGCAACAGTAACTCCATTTATTTTTTACTAAAACCAAAATTTAAATATTTGAAAGAAAATTAAATGACAGTGGGATAATTAAAAAGAAAAAAAATGCGGATAAATGTACCTTGGTGGCCTAATGACGAAATTGATAAACTGGTCGATCATCTTGAGCGAATCAACTCACGAAGCCCCTTCAAACAATTGGATTCATCTTCCACCCATTGCACGCATACGTAAATTGTAACCGGGCGATTATTCTTTTCCAAATGGTATATGAAAGTGAGTATAAACCCACAAAAAGGAACCCAGAATCAACAATATCCTCTGGATCAAACTCTTGTACCCGTAATATGAATTTATCACAGGTCTTAAAATTGCAAAAATCTAAATCTCGGGCTAAATATAACTTCAAACAGTTGATTATTGATAGCTCAAATCCCTAAAAAGCTCCAACTTCTTTAAAAACCCTTTGCCCTTCTTACACAAATCTCCAAAGCTGAGCTCCTGTTCTAGCTGAACCACACACGAAAAGGGAAATACAACAAATTGGGAGTGAGTAAAAATTGAGCTCAGATATTGACAGATCTTGGAATTTTGAATCGAAAATAGAAAATTCAAAGAAAGCGAAAAGAGTAGAAGCAAGAACGAAAAAACCAAGGGCTCGATCTACATAACCAGAGCCCAAGGCCAGGAAAAATTATAATTTAACCAATAATATTTGAAATCTCTGGAAAAATGCACTCTGTTAGATGAAAAGAAAAGGGAACCCAGAAATTAACTCTGTTGTGTATTTTGTATTTTTTTTTTAACTACTGAGAGCTTTTAGCTGGTTTGTTATGTAGGATAGAGAGAAAAAGCTTGACCAAGTTTTTTGCTATTTGAAAAGATCAAAGGAACGAGACAGTTTAGGTGGTTTTGCGGTGTAAGAGAGACAGTAGGTGTGAGTAGAGAAAGATGAGTGGGGGGTGAATAAAATTCACCTAGAGCTGCGACGGAGGACGGCGGAGTTGCTGAGCTGCGGCGGCGATGGTGGTGGTTGGGGACTACTGAAACTGCTTCAGCTTTTCTCGTATGGTGTTTGGTGTTTGGTGTTCTGGAAAAGAAAAATAGTGACGTTACAGCTACGGACCACAAATTCCCATGAGAAACCAACCAAGACTTTGATTATCTTATGTTATTTTTGTTATGGTTGCAGTTTGCTTATGGTATTTACCTCTTTACCTCAAATCCTGTGCTGTGTGCCTTTTCTTCTTCTTTTAGCTTTTTCTTCTTTTTCTTGTAATTACCCACGGCCACGGTGTTGATTGTCACCGTTTCTGTTTAAGATTTTCAGAATTAGGGGGGCAAAAATAAAAAGCAGCCATCGGGTAATATGAAATTGTGTTATTTAGTTAGGGATAGGTAATAATTAAAAATTAAATTCGCGATTGAAACCCACTGTCATGAATTTCGTAGTGTTTACGGATGAGTGGATATAATTACACTTATTTTAATTTCAATAAAATTAACTTTGTACATGAGAAGAGCATATCCTGTGTGAGCCTGAATCATTAATTATATCTTGTTTTGGGGTTAGGCTGCAATACATAATATTGCAAATTATTCAAAATGTCTTTGACTAACCAAATGGTTTAATTAATTAAAGTAATAATAAGTAGCTAGTGAGTATCAGCTTTTGACCTAGTGGTAATAATGATTTCTTCAGCTATTGAGATTGTGAGTTTGAATCGGTGTAAATATTACCGATGGAAAAAAAAAATTGAAACTCAAGAAAAAGAAGTTAGCATGGGTCAAAATGTTCAAACATTGCAACTCAAGGTGTAATATTGTCAACGAATTCGAATTTTTTAGTGAAAAATAAATCATTGTAAAAGAAAAAGTAGAAAAGAAAAAAAAAATACAAAGAAAATACACAAGGGATTGAGTGTTGGAAGACGTTTAAATCTTGTTAGTCACAAGGAATTGAGTGTTGGAAGACGTTTAAATCTTGATGGTCTTGGCCAAAAATATAATATGAAAAGAATGAAGAAGTTCTAAAGCCATAATCATCGTGGAGTGATGTTGATAAAGTGGCGTATGATGCAAATTGGAGGACTTTGTATTCAATCTTTAAAGCGATAGATGAAAATCAGCATAAGATGATCTCGACGTGCACTATTTCCAGATATGCATGGATCATACTGCAAGAACAATTTCGAGACAATAACTCTATAAGAATATCTAAACTCCAACTTCTTCAAACTCAATTTGATGATATGCGCATGAATAAAGATGAAAATCTTGAACAATATTATCCACGTTTTGTGATATCATCACTCAATGCTTCACTCTTGGAGCACTCCTTTTCGAAACTAAACATGTTCAAAAAATCTTAAGATCTCTACCTGAGAAGATCAAAATAAAAGTCACTTCTCTTGAGACATCAAGGAACATTTCTTCCATAAAAAATAATGAGCTATTAGGTGAACTCAGGACCTACGAGTTAAACAATGATTATGATTATCAAACACAAGGGTATTACTTACAAGACAGGCTAGTTCCAACGCTAATTTAGATATGACGAAGAAAAAAAAATATATAATCATATGATTTTAGTCGAGCTATGGCTGTGATTACCTGAATTATGAGAGGATGATAAAAGATAAGTCAAGTCAAATAATTATATATGGGAGCCATGTTGAAAGAAGTCAATGTCATGAGTGCATGGGTTTAGACATTATCAAGCTGAATGTACCAACTTTCTTAGAAGACAAAAGTCACTCAATGTCACTTGGGTTGACAATGAAATGAATGAGAATCCTCACTACAATTAACTAGAAAACAATACAGCTTTGTTCCATTCTTCTAGAAATTCAATGTATTTGACTCCACATGTTGTTCACTATTATTTAAATACCTAACCACAAGTGTACGGTGTATATGTAGGATGATAAAGAGTAAGTTCGTATTCCACAAAGACCGGTGATGTAAAACTAATAAGTAATGCGATTGCAACTTAAAGTTTATTTAGACTAATTAATAAACGTGTTTGAAGTTTTTTATCTAATAACAAAGAAAAAACTAAATTAAGTAACAAATTAACAACTCAACAATAGCAAAATAAATGAGGTGTTTAATATGCGAGAAAGTATATTCTAGGGGTTCGTGTTCAACGTATTATTCAATAAACATCATTCCAATTACTTTAGTACTCTGTTCAAGTCTCAATTCATTATAAGACAATAATGAAGGTAACCTAATCCTTTTCTTGAATCAATTAAACCATAGATTATAAATAAGAAATAATATTTGTATTCAAAACCCTACTTATAACTCCCGATATCTTAGATGATTCTCTTGTCTTCACAAATAATCTAAAGTCTCTCGATATTATTGACTAATGTGTCTTGATTCTAATTCTATTTACAAACCTCGTCTCTCGATTTATGAGTTGCAAACCTTAAATAACATAAAAGATTTAATTATTCACATTAAACAACAAACAAAAGAATAAGGGAATGACCCTACTTGAGTAACTAGAATTCTCAAATATCAAGCAACCATCTATTATCTGTCCTTAGAATACATAATATTTGCTAGACATAATATGTTCAAAATTGAAAGATAATTTAGAATAAACCATGTTCAATACAAATTAAAATAAAAGATAAAACCCGGAAAGTGGGGTATTCAAGCTCATTCTTCAATGCTTCTTGTGCGTTCTTAGCGTCTCCAATTGTTCCTTGCGTCCCCAAGCGGTTCTTTTATGTTCAAAGTCTCCAATATCAGGTTTAGACGTGGTATATATATATATTAGGAGGAGTCCTATGTGAAGAAGGAAATAAAAATGCATCCAAAAAGGAAAGAAAAGAGTTATTAGAATCTACCTCGAACGGGGGACTTCTACTCTAAAATGACCCTCTGTAACGGGCTAGGCTATGGGCATCTGGTCCGATGGCCAGTGTACTAATAAACCCTCTTTTCAAGTGGTCCGTGAATCAGTCACGGTTGCCACCTGGGGTTGCTTCTCCTTTGTGGGCCGAACTCTATTTTCGATATCGTTTGACTCCGTTCTTCCTCATATTCGACCCGAACATCAATACTTCACTTGTCTTGAAGCTTGAGGCATCCCAAGAATACTAAATAATTTTTAATTAACTTTACATAACAACATATAAAGATTTAAAATACAATTAAATCACATTGTTTATGCATAAACTATAATAAATCTTAACACGATGAGCCCATGCATGTAAAAATTGTGTTTGTCAAACCCCCAAACTTAAATATTAGTCGTCCAGACCAATGTACTCTAAGCTAAACACTACCCCCAAGCTTAGGAGATTACAAATAAAAGTTACAATCAAATAATAATTCATGCAACTCTCAACAAAAACCAAGTTCCCTAACGTACGAGCCTCATGAAACCTCCAAAATCCGAGTGAGTTTCACCAAATTCGTAGCCAGTTTGTTCACGATCCTCACAATAGATGTATTGTTTCACCCACCACTCGTGTATAAGGGCATATATATGCTCAAATCAATTCAAAATGTGCTTACCCCATAGGCTTGTCAATCGTCTTAGATCTCCACCATGTTCAAGGCATATGCAAGCGATTGTGAATTGTAAAGGTCTTTCTTTAAATTTTAATGTAAGTTATTTGGTAAGTTATAGAACATTTGGATAAAAGTGAGTTCGTGCAAGGAGTATGAACTAACATACAATAAGATCAACTTCACCATTAGATTTTAAATAGTTAAAACTTTTAAACATTAAATTACATCATAAGCTTTACACCATCCTAAAACTAATATAAAATAAAATATTTATAATTTAGGTGCATCAAACAATCCTATCGTCAAAGTCCCTTATTTATTATTTTTTTTTCACTTTTCTCTTTTTCTTTTTTTTTTTCACTTGAGATCTTTGACACCTATTTTATTTACAACATAATAACATAAAAATAATAATCCCAACACCTTTCATCTCCATTCTACCAACACAATATTATACACTACTGCAAAACAGCTAATTAACGGCGATTTTTGGAGGGTTTTAACGGCGATTTTTGAACCGCCGTTATATCGACCGCCGTTAATTTTTACGGCGGTTTTAGAACCACCGTAGAATGCAGCATTTTTACGGCGGTTGTTGAAAAACACCTTCTAGAAAGTCTGTTTTTCAGAACAGACAATTGACGACGGTTTTGAAAAATACCTCCTAGAAAGTAGTAAAAAACTAAAAAAAAAGAAATGAAAATACAAATTAAATACAAATATAATTATAAAAAACTAAGCCACTCAGTAAAAATAAACCATATTTTCTATTAAAACGAATAAGTGTCAATACGATACATATTCAAACTTTATACTCATCAACCTACTAAATAAAAGAAATGAAAATACAAATTAAATACAAATACAATTATAAAAAACTAATACGTTCTCGGAGAAGGCCAAGGCCAAGACGCTGTCACAAAGCTCGGAAAAGTTTTTTTTTTTTAAGTCTTTACTTAAAAGACTACTCCAAATGAACCAGTTCCAACAACATATTCTGCTATGTAAGTAACAACCTGCCAACCCAAATAAAGAACAAATCATCAAGTATCACCCTCACCAGGTGAACTTATAAACATGTAAAAATAATCTCCACCAAACTCCAAAAATAAGTAAAGTATAAATCTTGCACAACCAAAATAAAACCAAGATTTTGGTAAATGAAAAGGCTTCTCACCAATACCTTTCTTAATAAAGCTAAAATCCTTTCTAAACTCTAAAAATAAGTAAAGTATAAATCTTGCACAACCAAATAATTTGTGATCATAACCATTGACACTCTCTGAAAACTACTTTTTCTTCATAAAAAGCTTAACATCACTTTAAAGTGTTTATAAAGTGTCCAGAATCAATATTATTGAAGGCCAGCTTTCCCACAAGTGCTTACTTCTAGAGAGTTTAAAGGTCAAGACTTTCATATACAAAATTTTGACCAACCATTCCTAGCATATATGATGGAAATTGGTGGTTATTTTTTAGGTTCGCTCTAAGTTCAAAATCAAAATAACATATTCAATTATAATAACTAGTTCATTAAAATTGATGAAACATTTCTCAAAATCCTGAGTTTGATTTTTCGTAATAGAATTAAAGTATAAATTAAGCTACATATCATACAATGTAGTAACTGAGGATAATGATACAGTGATTCCTGGTTTGATTAATAATTTACATGGTACAATCAATAAGAAAAAATAATGTATAGTTTGTATCTAAGATCTATATAATTACACTGGATCCGAAAATTAAGCCAATCATTAGGAAGTAACAAGTGCAATAAATCAAATAAATAATAAACTTATTAATAATCATCCCAACCAAGAAGATAGCAGACTATAATCACAGTTTTTTTGTAACAATTCCAAAACAGGAACGAAGCAGACTAATTCTAAAATTAGGACAAAAAAAATAAAAATTGTTACCCGCCGGCCTTGCCACCGTAAGTTCAGCCTGAGAAGCCACAGCCGTAGATGCAACAGCTGGCAAAAGCAGCGGCTGCACAGGGACGACATTTTCTCACACACACACACAAACCCTACCAAAACGCAGCCACTCGTCGGCGCCGTCGGCTAGCACCTCCTGGCCCTGGAGCCACATGACGGAGATCATGGCGTTGTCCATGGCGGCGGGGAGCCTATGCTCCGGCGCGAGGCGGTAGTCCGGCGCCACCACCAGCACCTACAGCGCCGACACGAGGCGGTGGCAGAAGCTGTGGAAGCGAGGCCACATTCTGGAGTCGAGGCAGAAGCCGCCGCCGTGGAGAAAGTAGAGAACGGCTCCAAATGAGTGAAATTAGGGCGGAGGTAATTTAATTGGTTTTTTTTATTTTAATATTTATTGTTTTTTTAATTTAATTGTTTTTTTAATTTAATATTTTTTTTAGTTTAATTTTAATCCAGATCGTCGGATCAGATACTGATCAACGGCCCAAAATTTTTTCTTGATAAGGACAAGGATCGGTGACATGGCAGCTTCCTATTCTACATCGGTTCTTCTGAAACCGCCGTTAAATTTCATCTTATTTATGGCAGTTCTAATAAAACCGACGTTAAATCTACTGCAATAATTAACTCATGAACTAATTAACGTCGGTTTTTGAGGAACCGCCGTGAATACTTGTTAATTCACGGCGCTTTCTTAAGAACCACCGTCAATTTAGTTCAGTTTTAACGTCGGTTTTCAAAAAACCGCCGTAAAATGAACGATTCTACGATGGTTTTATGAAGACCGCCATTAAATGACCGATTTAATGGCGGTTTTTTGGAAAACCGCCGTAAAAAAGTATTTAACGGCGGTTTTTCCAAAACCGTCGTTAATCATCCACCTTCGTATCCTATTTCTGCAGTAGTGATATCCTCATCAAAGTATAAGATTTACATAATAATATTCTCGAGAGTGTAAAATAAAATCAAGACATCTCATAATTATGTCGCGAATAAAGAATAGGATAATGGGGTAAAACAGGCTAACTAAGGACCTTATATTCTTAGATACCTGTCTTCGAATTTCCAAGCATCAAATCTAGATCACTCTCTTCTTCAAATAAGATAATATCAGAAAAATCAAAATTCTCATAAGAATAAAGAGAAGGTAGAGGATAAGATTCCATAGGAGTAATAAAGCGATTGTTAACACAAGCATTAACATCATCTATCACTTTACATTTCTCAACCTCGTCACTCTTAAACCATGACTCTATATAAATAGAAAAAATGGTACTCTCATCGATCACACGTAATGTGAGTTCTCCATTTTTTACATCAATCAACGCTTCACTCGTAGCTAATAATGTGTGTCTAAATATCAACAGGACATTCTTATTCTCCTGAATATCTAAAATTGCAAACTCAAAAGGAAAAATAAAGTCTTCACTTTTAATGACACATATTCTACAAAACTTATCGGATAAGCCATAGATCAATCCGCCATTTGAAGTGCAATTGTAGTAGACTTGATAGTCCCTATCTTCAACTTCTTATAAATTAAAAGTGCACTACTACAAAAAAATGCCATTGGAACGAGGGTATAGGCATCGGTTATCTACAACTGATGCCTAATGTCGCGCGGGGTCTTTTTTATAATTAAAAAAAGTTATAGGCATCGGTTGTTAAGCAGAAACCGATGCCTTTGGTTGTGCGTTTTTTTTTGTAATAAATAAAAGTTATATGCATTGGTTTTACCAAACAATCGGTGCCTACAATAGTGCGGGAAAATTTATGTGTATCGGTTGTTTAGATACAACTGATGCCTATAATAAAAAAAAAATCTAAAATTTCATTAAAATACATAGACATAGGTTAGTCAACACAACCGATGCTTATAATTAAATATGAGTATCGGTTGTTGATTAAGAACCGATGCATATGTTAAATTAAAAATTTTACTTTTTCTGTGTATTGTGTTGCCAGAACAAAGTTATAAGTCAAATATTGAATCTTTAATTTTTTTTTTCAGTTAAAAGGGAAGCATAATTCTAACATATCCATTAAAACCAATACATTAATCCTAAATACTAATAGCTCCATCCCGACCAATTTCTACACCAAACTGAAACAAATTAAAGGGAGAAAATATAAGATCCAATCACAAACCCTAGATTTAAATCTAAGCCCTCTCGCCCCTAATTTGGTTGTTTTTCTGTTCACTGTGGAGGGTGGGTGAGCGGCGGAAGTGACACGGTGGCGAACGATGTGTTCTGCAGGAGGCTAGAAAGATTGTGCGACGCGGTGGTGGTGGCGGTGGGGTATAGGCTGGCGCCAGAAAGTAAGTATCCAGCGGAGTTTAAGGATGGGGTGAAAACATTAAATTAGGTGGCGAAGCAGGCAGATGGGCGGAGGAGGCAGATTGTTGATGGTTTTGGGGCATTAATGGTTGAGCCATGGCTGGCTGCTCATGGAGATCCATCTAGGTATGATTTTTAATCCTAATCTAAGCTGCTTTTATGAAGTATTTTTGAAGAAAGATGAATTGTTGTATGCATTTGTTACATTTTTCTTTCGTATTATTATTTTTTAAATTGGTGCGTAATTGTCTTATGACTGATTGTTTTGACTTTTGAGCATATGAATATTGCAGCGTGGTCACTGGTAATGTTACATGGTTTTTAGGCTTAAACTTAATGCTCCCAGAATGATTACTAATATGGTTTTTTTTTTTCCAATTCTATTGAGATGAAATTTACATTCCATCTCAGGAACAAAATGAATAATATTTGGGAACTAATCTAGTTCTTGGATATGGTCTTGGGTTCATTGTGTTTAGTTCTATTTAGTTTCTCCTTCATATCATTGGTTAGATCCTTTTCAACCATCAACATGGGCGAATGCGCGATTATGCCCATCAAATTCCTATGACCTCAAGTAGCCAATCAATTTGTAACTAACCCTAAGCCAGCCTATCATGCTTTTCTATAAGCTATTTGGGGTGTGTGTGTGTTTTCTCTTCACTTTAACCTCTTTATATACACGTAGTAGTGAATTCCGTATATATGAAATGGAAATGTATAAACTCCAGTGTTATAATTGTCATTTTTGCTGAATCGGTACAAAGAGACTGATTCGTTGAAAATCTCACACAGGTGTGTTCTTCTCGGTGTCAGCTGTGGTGCAAAATTATGTTTAAACATTTATATGTGCTTGATGATTTAACATTTATATACAGAAATGTGGAATTTATGTTTAAACTTAGTAGATGTTGGGGTTAACTATATAAGTTCAGAGTGGTGAAATACGAGGTCATCTTATTTTTTGTTTAGTTATTTTTTGATCAACTTGTATACATGATTTTTTGTAGGCAACCTTTACGACATGTTGAAGCTACCCTCCTCTAAAATTTCTTAACCTTGTATTGACTAGGTTTTGTGCTTTTTGTGAAGTTCTCCATGAAATTAGAATTCAACTGCACGAGTATATAGTTATCGGGGTGTCGGGGGTGACCAAGGGGGAGACGCCGAGGCTGAGGATGCTGGAGCAAAGCCTGAGACAGCAGAGATCCTTTCACCAGACGAGGATGATGGAGCAAGAAGCCTGGAGGCCTCAAAGGGTCTTACCTGAAAGACCTGTCAACATCTTGAGGGCTTGGCTTTTCGAGCATTTTCTTCACCCGTACGTTCTTACTCTCTCTCTCTCTCTACTCTTTTTCTTAATGCAGTAAAAAAATAACAAATAATGAATGAATCATTTAGTAAGTAGTTTTAATCACCAAAGTAATTATTATTGCGGAACTCTATGATAAGATAATTTTTGGTCTACTTATTTATTAATTTATTTATTTTCTAGTTGTGATATATGGTGGTTTGAAGGGAGTGTGTTGCAGTGATTGATGTCCCTTCGATTACAAAAGCTGAAAAAAATGGTATTTTTATTCATGTGTTCATTTGCTTTGTGTAGTAATTTTTCACCTGGCATTATTAGTAATATCATAATAGCCTATTCAGTAGTTGTAGCTTTGATTTTATGCTATCAATATTGAGAGAGAAAAAAAAGAGGACCTATTATTACTATTTACTATTGTTAATGCTAAGTAGTAGTCTATAGTAGTTATTGTGATTTCTGTTTCTTTCAAGTTTCAGAGTATTGCTTGTTGTTATTTACTTGTGCTTTCTAGTTTGCAGCCTGATTATGCATGAGATGGCCAAATTATATTACCGAGTATCAAATCCAGGTGTCATCTGTGCTCATAACTAGGTAACTTATTCAAGTTGTTGTACATTTGTTGTGATTTCTTATTCAGTTATTTCAAATTGGATAAACATTTTTTCTTTGGTCTGAAACCTGAATTAATTGCCTGTAGTTTAAGTCTTTGTGCGGCAATGCATGATGGAGAAACTGTTGGAGTTGCTTACAAATAACTTAAGGTGATGCATTTCAATATTTAATCTGGCGACTGATACAATTTTGTCCACACCCTTTAGTTAATATTCATAGATAAACTGTTGTTGGTTGAGCTCGAGTTGTATTAAATTAATACATTATTTGTATTGTGTGTATGATGACATTATTGTTAATATTAAATGCAGGTTGATTGTTGTTGGTACATATAATTTGGTGTATTGTTTAATTTGTTGTTGGTTGATATATATATATATATATATATATATATATATATATATATATATATATATATGTGTGTGTGTGTGTGTGTGTGTGTGTGTGTGTGTGTGTGTGTGTGTGTGTGTGTGTGTGTGTATATTGGATGTTCAGTTTAAAAATAAAGTAATTTTTTTTAATTAGAAAACAAAATTCACATCGGTTGTTATAGAGGAACTAATGTGCAAAGCTAGTTATTTGCATCGGTTTTGGTTAAACAACCGATGCTTATGTTAGTTATTAGAATCGGTTGTTTGACAAAATCGATGTTTATATCTATACATTAGGTATCGGTTGTTTGACCAATACCTATGCCTAATGTATAGATTAGGCATCGGTTTTGGTCAAACAACCGATGCTATTGTCAGTTATTAGCATCGGTTGTAGAACCGATGCCTAAATCCCAATTTTTCGCATCGGTTGTAGAACCGATGCCTATTAGTAAAAAGAACCGGTGCTAAAAGGTTTTTTTTTTGTAGTAGTGGTGGCATCAAGTTGATGCTCTCTCCCATATCAGATAGTGTTTGTCAATAAAACTCCACCAAGGTTGCGAGGGATAGTAAAACTATCTGAATACTTGCGTTTTGATGACAACTTCTTTTCTATCACTGAATTGCATTCTTCGGTGAGATTCACTATCTCGTACTCTTCCTGCTTCCTCTTATTTGCTATTACTTCCTTCAGAAACCTCGCATAATTAGTCATTTGCTACAAAGCATCAATGAAATAAATATTAATGTTTATTTTCTAAAGACTCTAAGAAATCTTGCAAATTGGCCATCCCATTTCTTCTGTTGTAAACGTTCAAGGAAAAATAAAAGAATAGAAGAAGTAAAAGAGTTAGAAGTATATTTAGGTTTCACAACCCATCACTACATAAAAAAAAATATTTTACCGAGGAAAAAATCCACCGATAATAACAAAAAATCCCTCGCACTACAAAAAAAAGTTAGTTGCTGACGGGCGGGATCCGTCAGCAAACTCGTCATTTTCTGATGGGTACTGCCCGTCAGCAAGTTGATTGCTGATGGGAATAACGTACCCGTCAGCCCATCAGTAAATCCTGACGGGCCTGGCCTATCAGTATTTCTCTAAAATATTATAAAACAATTGGGCGGGCCTAGCCCAGCACGCCCCCAACCCGACCAACAACCCAGCCCAGCCCGTATCAATTTAAATCCCACATATGACATGGTCGGATTTAAACCCATGACCACTTGTAAATAGAAGAGTGGTGTTACCGTCTAGACAAGTCAATTATATGTGAGAGTTTGTATATTTTTAATATATATTAGATATGTAAATTAAGTTATAAATTATATTTATAAATGTATATTATATTTATGAATAACGATATTATAATTACATAATATTATTATAAATATATATTATTTATAAATATATATATATATATATTATAAACATAAATATTAATAAATAATTATAAATATATATTATTTAGAAATATATGTTATTAATTATCATTAATTAATTATATATATATATATATTATATAAATATATAATAATTATATTAAATTTATAAATTTAGATTATATTTATGAATAATGATATTATAAATATATAATATGATTAAAAATATTATATATATTATACATATATATAATTGTTTATAAGTAATTATAAATATATATTATTTTGAAATATATATTAGTAGTTATAAATATATAATTATTTGTATATATTATTAACTAGTTCAACACTCGCATATTATGCGGGATTGGGAAAATTTTAACACTAATTAAAAATACTAAAAGATTAATATGAAAATGGTACACACAAATCGTAACATTATTTTTTCTATTTACACGAAGATTATTCTTCACGATAAATAATTCTTCATTTCAAATTGGAGCATTATTTTTTCTAATTACAATAAAATTGAAATCCCCACAATAAAGAAATTTCAAGTATTTTTACCCGGGAGTCACGAAATTATTTGTAAAATATAGAAAAATACTCTAAACTTGAAAGAAATCCGTACAAAAATGAATTTGTGAAACTGTAATATGCGATATAGAAAATGAAAATCAGGCAGTGATATATCTATCAAAAAAACATTGTATTAATTTGTTCATGTAGATATGAAATGTGTTTAGCAATGCATTATATTGGGATTAGATAAGGAGATTTAGAATATATTTAATACTTATTTTCCTATGTGTAATAATTTATTATTATTCTTTATTGTTGTTGTTTCTCTTTTTTATCTTTTTTTTTTTTGGTGTAACAATAATTTTTCATATAAATTTTTTATGTTATTTTCTTAATGCATTATATTAGGATTAGATATTCAAATTTAAGTTTATATTTTTTTATATTTATTGTAAGATTGTAAAACATAAAACACCCGCGTGTCGCATGTGAATATGTGATATAGAAAATTAAAATCAGGCAGTGATATATTTATTAAAAAAATGTCGTATATCTAACTTGTAGTATATGTAATATTATTTTTTGTATTCTATTTTTTATGCGTAAGACATTAATTTGTTCATGTAGATATATAATGTGTTAAGCAATGCATTATATTTGGATTATATAAGGAGATTTAGAGTATATTTTATATTTATTTTCCTAGGTGTAATAATTTATTATTAATTTTTTTTATCATTGTTGTTTCTCCTTTTTTTTCTTTGTTTCCTTTTTGGTGTGACAATAGTTTTCATATAAATTTTTAATGTTATTCTCAATGTATTATGATTAGATATCCAAATTTAAGTTTATATTTTTTTATTTATTTTCTTTTTAATAATTTTATATAACTCGTATTTTTCTTAAATAGAATGTTTAAAATTCTAAAAATAAAATTATTTAAACTTTTATTATAAATAAAAATTAATTCAACTTATATAGACTTTCTCAAATTAAATATGGCTTATTTATTTTCTTATATTAGTAGAATAAGAGTAACATATTGAACTAGATAAAATATGATAAAGAAAATATTGAATTGGGTAATATATAATAATATAAAAATAATTAAATTAGGAAAAATATAATAATATAAAAATATTAAATTAGGCAAAATATATAAAAAGGAAATATTAAATTAGGTAGGTATTATGTTCGGAGATACCGAAGCACCAAAACTTTTCCCAAAGCTAACAAAGCGTGAAAAATAGACACATAGGATAGGTGGATCTTGCATTAATATATAGGGAGATTATAGATACATAGTATTTGTAAATATATTATAAATATATATACATATATTATAAATATATATTATATATAAATAATGATATATAATTATTATAAATATATAATATTATTTATAAATATATAAATTTATAATAATTATATTTATAAATGTATATTACAATTAAATTAGATTTATAATTAATTATGTATATTATATAATATTTATAAATGAGTAATATAATTATATATTTTATTTTATAAATAATTAATTATATTATAAATATAGAAATGACTACAGTGCCGTGAAAGTACCATGCTCCGTACTCCCCCTGCATTTACATCCATCCATTTACCAATATGTGTAACCAACTTTTGATTTAATGATTGTGATTAAGTGAAGAATGGTGCTCTCACGGCACTGTTGAGTTTCCTATAAATATATAATATTATTTTAAATTATATTATAATTATAATATTGTAAATTTATATTTTTATATTTATTTTATATCACTTTAAATATATATACATACATATATATATATATATATATATAGATAGATAGATAGATAGATAGATATTGTTGACGCCTTTTTTTGTAGTTTCGGTAATCCATTTACCGAGGGTAATTTCTTCTCGGTAAAATCTACCGAGGGGAAATATGCTTTCGGCAAATTCTTCGAGTGGATTACCGAAGGTTTATTTCTGTGGTAAATCCCAGAGAATTGAATATGATTGCCCTAAAAAAAACAGAGGGTAGTAGTGCTCTCGAGAGAACTTAGGGTAGAGATGCCCTCGATTTTTCAGAGGGTCAGATTACCCTCGGTTTTCCGAGAGCATTATTGCCCTCGCTTTTTCTAAGGGGTAAAATGCCCTCGATTTTTCTGAGGGCCACACACTCCTCATTTTTTTTTAAATTCTTTAAATTATTATTATTTATCTCTATTTTTTATTAAAATATCCAAAAAAATTTATAAACTAAAAATAAAAAAAAAATCAATAAACAAGCAAATAAATTAACTAATTATATAAATTTCATAAAATTTACAATGATTCAATTTGTTCGACAGAAAATGTTAGAAAAAATTTATAAAGCATCTGATCAAAGGAGCCCTATGACGGGGAAGGCTGCCGCGGGTACTGCTGTAATCGAGCTAACAACTCGACCATCTACGTGTTCACCTATGCCTGAAAGTGATGTTTCTCCTGTGTTACTGCTCACGTAATAACTCAGACTCATTATACCTCTGTTCCATTGCTTTCTGAGCTTGTCTCATGGCCTCTAGCTCCCTCTGAACTTGGAGCTGCGCTTCGAGCTCCCTAACATGAGCCCTGTCGTGCTGGGAGGAGGAAGAACCGCTGACTTTAAAACCCTTCATAGCAGCCACCAGCTTCCCGAACCAGCCGGTGCCATAATTTCGGCCCTTACTTGACCCAACGACGTCAAGATAAATAAGGTCAGGGTCAACCTCATTATCTGGATTCTGTGAAGAAACACGTGCCTCATCCAGGCGTCGCTCGTACTCTTTCTAAAATACAAGTCATTAGTAAATTCTATATTAATACTGAAAAATAAGCTAGGTTATAAATATTTAACATAAAAATAGACTTACATTAGTATTACTAGATCTCGTATTGACCCACGTGCCGTCATCCTTCTTGCGCATACGTACAAAACCTGATACGCAGTGGCCGACTCACCTGTCGCCCGCTCTTATACTCTAATGAAATAATCAGATAAGTAATATTAAATAAACAAACAAATAATGTATTATGAACTAAAACTACATTACATGCTCTAGTTGAGATGCATGATATATAAAATTTAAATCATTTGCAATAATAAAAATTTATAATTTAATAAAGAGACATAAGAAAACCATTTACCTCCAGACCCCCTCGTCAATGATCCTTGGCGCCTGGCCAGTTTGATCACAAAACTTCTTATACTCATTAAGCCGCTTCACATACTTGTCCCCAATCGTGCGAAAAAAATGCTACATGTATAACTTGTGGAGTATACAATCTCGTGTCTCAATAACAACGATCCTATAAAATAAAGTAATAATTACAATTAAATTTATATATGATTCTCAAGTTACATTAATGATTAATAAATTTAGACAAATAAATTAGCGTCTACCAACAAGTCAAATTTCAAACACTTAGACCATGCTCTTTCTCTCTCTACAATTTTTTCCTCCTCCTTCTCTCTACCTTATCTCACCTTATCTCATCGTCGGCGTTTATTCTTCACGTCATATTAGGCCTTCAAGCGTACGTCATCTCTGGCCCTCTGCTGGGTAGCAGGCCCACAGGCCCATATGATGACCCATCACACCAAAACCCGCTCATGCCCTAATTCACCAACCCGCAACGCAGATTTCTCCAACCTCCCCCTCCGTCCAAAACCACAATTTCGGCGACCCATGTCTGGAATCCATTTAATCCCTACATTTTCGGCGTCCCTACAATTCCTACTGATTCTACGAACCCTAAATTCTCACCCCGCCCTCACTCTCCCCTTAAACCCAGAATTTCTGCCATCTCTGGAAACACCTCATCGTCGTCCGGAGAATAAATTCTAGATGCACCACCAACCTCCAGACTCAACCTACCTGTTCTAACTTCCAATCTCAAAAAACCCACGCTCAATTCAGACAGGTGAAGCAATTCCAAGATTTCGGGATGCGATCTCCTTTTGGGCAAAAATGGCGAAAGTCCACCTGGCCATCCTCCAACCAAATTGGACGTGCACAAGCCTCCCCCACAAGTCGCTGATGCCTCCCATGTACCAACTTCAAGAATCGTGCTCCAATTTTAGCAAATTTGAATTTTTACGTCGGCGATCCCCTTTTGCTCGAGGAAGGAGAAATCGCCAAATCCTCACCATTTTCTTCGAATCACATACAATCAAACACCCATCCTGCTTCAATTCATGGTATTCTTGTTGGTCTCCTTCTGAATTTGCCTCTTAGAAAAGCTTCTTTTCCCCCCAACTTTCAATCGAAGAGAGAGAAAGGGATGCTCTCGCCGCCGCCGCTCGGGTCACCGGAAGTCAACTGGCTCAGACGCAAACCCTTTCTCCAGCCCTTGCTGACTCAGCAATACCCCAAAGCGTTCACTGATTCCGGTGAAGCCCCCGACCCGACATCCCTGACTGCCCCAAAAGATCCCGTTCCTATTAAATCTTACGCAAAAGCTATCTCTCCAGGACACTCGCTTTCGACGGCTGCTCTCAGTAAAGTTGACAGGTCCCTCGAAGTCCCGGAAGCTATATTCACTTTACCAGAGCGTATGTAGGACTCGGCTGATTTTAAACATGCTATCGTCGGGAAATTTTCATTTGGAAAGTCGACAAATCAGGTAAAACGTTTGAGCCTTTCGAAAATGGGTTTTACAGGGTGCAAACTGACCCATATCAATGCTAGGCATGTTGTGATTAGTATTCATGACGAACGGACGTGTTCAGATTTGTGGATGAGAAGGGAATTATTGATTGCGAAATTCCTGTTGCGTGTTTTTAAATGGGAGCCAAACTTTGATTTAAAATGTGAACCACCGGTTGTACCGGTGTGGATCTAAATCCTTGATCTCCCTCTTGAATGGTTTGATGTGAGAACTTTAAGAACAATATCAAGTTTGGTAGGCGATTGTTTAAAATCGGACGACCCGACTTTAAACAAAACATGTAGTGATTTTGCTAGAGTTTACTTTGGACTTAACTTGGAAAATCCTCTAACCTATAAGATTGTCGTCCGTTGTGATGAAGAGCGAGTTGAACTTGATGTTGAGTTTGGAAAAATACCGTCTTTCTGCTCGTTTTGTCGCCACCTGGGCCATTGTGAGGAACAATGTTATGTGAAGAATAACGATTTACGGTCAAGTAAATGCTACGTGAAGAACATGGAATTAAGGCCAAACTCATTCGATAAAAAGGAAACTCCCGTCAAGGTTCCCATCACCACAGAATCTGCTCCTATTAAGCATTCTGCACTTTCTTCCCCTACTCAGCCCGAGCACAGCCCCCCTGTTCCTTCTGAGGGTTTCTATTCTTACTCCTAAGACCATCCTTGCTCATAGCCCGTTTATTTCTTTTCCCCAGCCCCAACTTGCTCTCATCCCATAATCTCTTTTTCCCACCCTCAGGCCCTCCACCCACCTTCCTTTCTTCAGCCCACTCTTCCCCCTCTCCCTCGGCCCACTTACCCTCCTCTTCCAGGGCCCATGCTCCTCCTTCCCTCGTAACCATTAACCCTTTCAGCCTACTGAATCGAACTTTTTTGCTTTAAAAATAAAAAGATCATCCGCAAGAGAACGGAGCTATTGTAGGCGATAAGCCGACTCGAGTCGAATCACAAGAAAGACTAATCGGAAACTATTTTGGTGTTCAATTTTACGTACATAGAAATGAAAATAAAAACTAAACTAAACACTCGATCAAATAAGGTTTGAGGTTTTCTAACATCTACGAGCAATAAAATAAATAGCCTTTAATAACGATTACGAAAACGAGGTTTCTAGTGCCCCAGAATCGTCTCCACGATCAGGATTGTCAATCCCGATGGCTCTAAACGACTCTAGACACACTAGAATGATAAAACTCAACCAAAGCTCATGTTACTCTAAACGTCATACAATTAAAAATGAGAACTTAAGCATTTAAAACCTGCAAATTACCAAGCATCACC